>VWZX01009666.1:763824-802133 GCA_013399015.1 Galbula dea
TGTCACAGCATCCCCTCCCCACCTCGGGCATGTTGCCCCCCCAGAACACCCCACCACGAACAGCTTGGGGTGCTCAGCCCCAGTGCACCAGGACAGAGCCCCCAGGACAGCGGCCACCACCCCCACACCCCTCAGGACAGAGCTCCTAGGACAGAGATCCCAGGACAAAGCCCCCACCACCACAGGGAAGAAACCCCCCCCAGGACAGAGAGTCCCCTGACAGAGCTCCCCTCACCCCCCACAAAACAGAACCCACCCTGGCAGGGTCTCCACAACTTTATTCTCCTCATCTGGGGCTCCTCCACTTGGAAAGGCACCAGGGGCTTTCTCAGGAGAGATGGGGGGGGGGTGTCACAAGATGTTCTTGGGTGCCATGGGGTGTTCTTGGGAGAGATGGTGGTCAGGAGGTGCTCTTGGGTGCAGTGAGGGGGTCACAGGGTGTTCCTGGGAGAGATGGTGGTCTTGGGGTGGACACAGCCCCACTCAGGATCCATCAGCAAGAGCAAGCAGCTGAGGCAGCTGGGATGTGGCCACTCCTCCCTGCACCCTCCCGCACGCAGCAGAGGGAAACTGAGGCACCCCAGCTTCTGCAACCAGCCCCTGTCCCCCACAGCCCTCCTCCTGCCACCTCAGGCCCTGCTCATCCCCCTCCTCTCTTTGCAGCAGGAACAGACACCTGGAGCCACCATCCTGGCCCTGCTCCTACACCCCAGACCTCTGGGAATCCTGCCCCACCCGGAGCAGGGGAAGCCCTGGGTGAGGACAAGGCAGCTCTCACCGGATTCTTGTGCCCCAGGCAAGGACTTGTGGCTTCCTGAAAGCCCAGCTGCCTCCTGCCAGTTTACTGCTCCCATGCTGGTCCTGTTCCTCCCTGCTCCACCTCTCTGTCCACCTCCTGCCCAAGCCCTCCCTCTCTCCCTGCAGCCCTCAGCCAAGGTGACACCCCAGCCACTGTGCCCAGCCCTGCTCAGGGCTCACCCAGCACCTAACCCTGCTACCCCCAAGCTACCCATCCCCACCAGGAGCTGGGAGAGCAGGAAGAAGTCCCAGAATCACACAGAATCACAGAACCCTTAAGGTTGGAAAAGACCTCTAAGATCATCAAGTCAACCTGTCCTCCAAAGCCCCCCAGGTCCCTGCAGCCTTTGCTGTCAACCTAACACTGCAGGGCTGAGCAAGCAGCTCTGGGCTCCCAGTATCACACTGGTGGAGAAGGACCACATCCTCTCAGCATCTTCTGGCCAGCACAAGTGTCCTAGTTCCTCACTTTTAATTAAAGCTTGCCTGCTGTAAAAACAATATCAGGGGAAAGGGGGGGGAAAAAAAAGCAGCATGATGCTTTTCTCATTTATTTCCCTCCTGTCCTCTTTTCTCCCAAGCAAACACAGAGGTTTCAGCAATATAAACCTTGCCCTAAATAGTGGTATTTTGGTTGTTGTTGTTTGGGTTTAAATGTAGGGTTTTTTACACTAGGAAATGGACAGGTCCCTTGGCAGAGCAGAGGGGAAAAAAGAATTAGTGCAATTCCTCTGGGGGAGATGTGAATTCAGGTCCATCAGGATCAGCTACTTTTTCAGCACAGGACAAATTTAGAAGTCTTTATCTCAGGGCAACAGAGGGAGGAAAAAGAGAGAAGATCATAAGGAAGGAAAAAAAAAACAACCCAAAAAACTTGCTGCTGCTAAAGCAGATGAAGGTTTCACAACAGGAGCTCCAAGAGAGCTCCCAAGGAATCAAAGAGCAAAACTTGGTGCCCAGATCAGGCACTTTGATCAGCAGCTGAGCTGAGGAACACCATGGAGTGCTCAGGCAAGTGTCCACATCCATCCCACCAGCTTCATGGCCATGGGCAAGCTGGACACCACCTCTCCCAGCCTGGCCCAAACTGGGGTCCCCATGCACCTGTCCTCCCTCAAGCCCAGGGGTGGCTTTGTGTCTGCACAGTGCTGAGCAAGAAATAGCAGCTGGAGGCTCAGAACACTCCATTGCACCAAACAGGCATTTGGCCTGGTTCCTCCCACCCAGGAGAACAAGGGGCAGCAGGATAAAGCCTCTTGAAGTCTCCTTCTCACCCCATGTTGGGGTGGTGGCCACAGCATCCAGCCTAGGCTTGAAGCTGAACATCCCAGTTCATATCAGTGCTAAAACCATAGAACCACAGTGGCTGGAAGAGACCTCTGAGGTCATCAAACCCAACACCACCATGCCACTAACCCATGTCACCAAGTGCCACATCTTGATGTCTTTTGAACACTTCCAGGGATGGTGACTCCACCACTGCCCTGGGCAGCCTGGGCCAGTGCCTGAGAACCCTCTCAGGGAAGAAATTCTTCCTAACCTAAACCCTTGCTGGTGCAATTTGAGGTAATTTCCTCTTGTCCTGTCACTTGTCACCTGGGAGAAAAGCCCAACCCCCAACCAGCTCCAGCCTCCTCTCAGGGAGTTGCAGAGAGTGAGAAGGTCTCCCCTGAGCCTCCTCTTCTCCAGGCTAACCAACCCCAGTTCCCAGCTGAACCTTACAACACTTGTGCTCTAGACCCTTCCCCACCTTCCTTGCCCTTCTCTGGCCACACTCCAGCACCTCCATGTCCTTCTTGGAGTGAGGAGCCCAAAACTGACCCCAGGATTCCAGGTGTGGCCTCCCCAGATTGTCCAGGAGGACAATCATCTCTACCTGCTCTTGACCAACACCCCCAGGTCCTTTTCCTCTGGCAGCTTCCCAGCCACTCTGCCCCAAACCTGGAGCATTCCTGGGGTTGTTGTGACCAGTTGAGAGAATGGAGAACCCAAAATATATCAGGGGTGCACCCTTGCCTATCCTACACCCTGGGGATGGTGACACTGCATCTCCAAATCTTTCCTGGATGAAGCTGGGATGGATGAAACCCTCCTCATCCTCCAGCCCTGGGAGGGTAAGGGGCAGCTCCTGCTCCCTGGCCAAGCAGCTGGGACATGCCAGCTCTGTCCCTGTGGTGGGCAGAGGCAGGGAGCCCCAGCTTCTACCACCCAAGGTTTGCCAACACACAGGCAGCAGCACAGAGAGGTGGCTTCTAGGATACAAGTGCATTTCTTCTGTGGCTCAGTCACTCTCTCTAGCCATGAGCCATCTCCCTGCCCACCCTACATGCACAGAGTTCTGGGCTGCTCTCAGCCTTCTGGGACACTCTGTGCATGGGCTCAGACCCCAAAACACTGCCAGGAGCTGGAGGTCTGCAGCTCTCAGGTGAGTGAGCAAAACCCTGCCCATGGGGATGCTCATGGGTGGGCACATGGAGCAGGGTGGTCACCTCCCTGTGCCAGCACTCCTTCCCCAGGCCCTAGGGAGATAAAGGAGTTAAAAATAAGAGCATTTCCTTCCTTACCCCCTGCTTTAAGCCACGTGATCAATGAAAACTGGGAGTTTCTGCCTCCAGGAGAGGAAGTGGCTGCAGAGAGGCAGCTGGTGAGTCAGTGGAGCCACAGTCATCCCCATCCCTCAGGCACAGCCTCCATCTCTGGCAGGGTCAGAGCCACATTCCTTTCCCATGCTGAAATTGCTCCTTTGCAGGCCACTGCCCAAACTTTGGAGCCACCTCCCTCACTCTTGTCCCTCAACCCTATCCACAGGATGCTCCTGTGGCAGAAGCTCCCCTCTGCTCTCACACCTTTCCACCATGGCCCTGGTGTGGGTGCCCTTGGCTTCCCAACCATATCCTAACCTCTGACAGGTCAGCCAGGACTGTAGCTCCCCAGGGCTGGACAGGAGCTCAACTGCAGCTTCAATTTGTCCAGATGCTTTGGGAGCAAAGGTAGCCCTGATGGAGAGGGCAGTGAGCAAGGACACTGCCTGGGGAAGCAGATGGCTTAGTGGTACCCAAGCAGCATCTCCTGGTGCCTGGTGCCCATCTGCCTTTTGCTGGGGTCTCCTCAGACATCCCAAATCAAGGCTGGGAACTCAAGGGTGAAACCACTTGGCAGAAGGATGTGAGGAACAACTGTAGCCTCCTTTGTTGGAGGAGGAGGAAGGGAGACACTCGGTGCCTTGTGTGGGAGCAGGACAGCTCTGCTGACTGATGTGCAGAAGAAGGGGATTCTTTGGCCAAGAGGCCAGTTGGCCTCCTCATCTTGCTGGCTCTGGGTATGCCCTGACCCTGCTGCTGCTGCTGCCTACAGATGCAACACAAAGGCTCTCCAGGCTCTCTATGGTGCCTTTCACATGGCTGCACCATCCTCCCACCCCAACCACCCCCCAGAGAGCAGCAAGAGCTGGGCCAGGACCAACTCCAGGCTATCAAAAAACAAAGGAAACCCAAGAAACAAGAAAGGACTTTGTTTCTCCTTCTGGGTGAAGATTTCAGAGCCCAGAGTAACTAGTGCTGAACCAACCCCTGCTCCTTTGGTTCAGAAGATGCTCTGTGCATCTGCAGTGCTGAGGCTGGGATCCCAAATCTGCTTGGCTTCAGCTGCAAACCCAAAAGCCCAAACCTGCCCCTGAGAAGCTGTTTGAAAGGCAAGCCAAGGTCTGCTGGGACAGGGCTGAAACCCCCTCAGGTGACTTCATTAAGCAGCAGAGATGAGGAGCAGCTCCCTCCTGCCTGTCCCATCTGTGCCTCCGCTCACGCCTGCCTGTCTCTGACTGTGGCTGTGCCAAGGGTCTCCTGGGAGCAGCCACACTCCCCCAAAATAGCTCTCAGACTGGATGACTTTGGCCCACATCCTCAAAGGTATGGAGGCTCCAGGTTACCTCAGAGAACATCCACCTCCAGCCCTGGCAGGGGTGGGCAGAAGATGGCCTGGGAAGGAGAAGATGCTGGTGCCCATATGGTCCTGCTCAGCCTGCCCCTTCCTGTGCCCCAGGAGGTTGTCCACAGGCTGCTCTCACCCTGCTAAGGCAGAGGAGGATGCCACAAGAAAATAGGACAAAAAGAGAGCAATTCCTCCAGTCCCACACTTGCTCCTTGCCCATCCTCCTGTCCACACCTTCAACCCCCTGGGGGCATGCATCCTGCTTGGAGGATGGGTGGGGGGAGCAGCAGGAGGCAAAAAGAGGGGAGGAACCCCCCCTCCCTCACCTCTCCTAGACACACAACCACCTCCTCCCTCGTCCCTGAGAAGGGTTAAGTGATGCTCAGCTGGAAGACACTTTGTACTTGGGTTTAAAAATACAGCCAGTGCCCCAGTGGCTCAGCTCTCTGCAAGCTGCAGGTCTATTTCCACACTTGAGCCAATAACCTTCCCCCGAGGGAAATTTAGGCTTTTTATGATTAAAAGGGGAAAAAATAATAGTGGGGAATTAAATATAGTACAGCAAGAGAGAACAATTAGCAGTTGCCATGAGCCACACACCAGGGCCAGGCGTGGGACAAGTACCTGGGTTGTCTGGAGAGCAGCAGGGCTGGGGACAGCCACCAGCACAGAGAGGTGACCACAGGGCAGGGAGGAACTCCTGGCCCTTGGCAGATGGTTCTCAGGAGCCAGCACGACCCAGAGCCACTGCAGCAGCCTGGCAGGACCAACCACACCTCATGGGCATGGGGTTTTTTTTATTCCCCTACCTTCAGTTTATCAAAAGCAAATGAAAATGTTTGCACAGGCTTGGAGCTTCCCTCATAAGCAAACAGAGGGTAATTGTGGGGTGGAGCAGGGGCTGGGGCTGTCAGCCATACCCTCACTGTGGGCCTGGAGGGACACCAAAAGCCTCATGCCTCATTTCCCATCCTTTCTTGGGGCATTACCCCAGAGGGTTTGTGTTGCACAACCCTCAGCTGCCTGGTCACTGTCCCCTACTCTGCTCAGTGCCTGGCTGCAGCTACCAGGCAAACTCCTCCACTGTTGCATAGCCCTTCTGCTCCAGATCTGCTGGTTTGGTGCCCACTTGTCATGCCCATGTGAGAGCATCCTTAACAGCTTAGCTGGCTCATCTTCAAGGGCACACAGCATCATTCTGGTTGGAAAAGACCTCTGAGACCATCAGGTCCAACCATCCACCCAACACTGCCATGCTCAGCACTCAAACATCTCCCCAAGCACCAGATCTACATGTTTCTTAAAGCATGCTAAGTTACATCCTGGGCAAAGCCTCCTGCTACCTCCCCAAGCCCTCCTGACTCCTGCACAGCAGGCAAAGATCCAGACTAGGTTCCCTCACATGGTCCCCATGGATGGGCAGAACTTCAGCCAGCAGCTCCAGAGTGACCCCCAGCACTGCTGCAATCAGATCACACCAACCTATCTCCACTCCAGAAGAAATCCAGAGGGATCTCCTACAAAGCACACTCCCAGCAGCACAGCCTCTTCTTTCAGCAGCTCTTTTGGAGCTGGATGACCATGCCAAGAGCAGCATTTCCTCTGCTTCCAAGTGGAGCCACTCAAACCCTCTTGCCTGGCTCGTGGGCAGCCTGCAGCCATGAATGAACAGCTCAAGTTATCAGAGAGCAGAGGGGAAATGCTCTCCAGCTCCAGCCCAAGATGGGCATGGTGCCCACCTCCACAGGCTGCTGGGACACCCAGAGGACAGGCTCCAGCTCCATCCTGTCACCTCCCAGCTAGGGATGGGGCTACTCTGCTGGGCTGCTTTGAAACAGGCTGCACACTGCTAGGGTGAGTCCAGCTCCTCTGGGGGTGGCTCTGAGCTGAGGGGTGCAGGGATCACAGAGGCAGGAAGGTTGGAAGAGAACTCTAAGATCAGCAAGTCCAACCAGCAACCTGTCACCACCATGCCACTAAACCATGTTTCTCAGCACCACAGCTCCATGGTTTTTGAACCCCTCCAGGGATGGTGACTCCACCACTGCCCTGGGCAGCCTGGGCCAGTGCCTAGCAACTCTTTCAGGGAAGAAATTCTTCCTGATATCCAATCTACATCTCCCCTGGTGCAACTTGAGGCTGTTTCCTCTTGTCCTATCACTTGTTCCTTGGGAGAAGAGCCCAACACCCTCCTGGCTCCAGCCTCCTCTCAGGGAGTTGCAGAGAGTGAGAAGGTCTCCCCTGAGCCTCCTCTTCTCCAGGCTAAGCAACCCCAGCTCCCTCAGCTGCTCCTCACAAGGCTTATCCTTCTCCAGCCCCTTCACCACCTTTGCTGCCCTTCTCTGGCCATGTTCCAATGCCTCTATGTGGGAATGTCACAGAGGTGAGAAGAGAGAGAGCAGAGAAGTTGGCTTCCTACTACAGACCTGTCCTTCCCTGGCCTCCATTTCTCCCTGTAGAGTTTCCTATGAAATGGCTGCTCCTAGGCTCTTGTTCCTCCTCCCCAGCCTTCTGAGCCACATTAGTGCCAATCAGCCTAATTACAGCCTTCCCTGAGATAACCACAGGCTTCCCTGCTGAATGACAGGCTGCCTTACCATGTGCTTCAGGGCCAGGACCAGCTGCCACGTTGTCTGGGCCAAGCCATTGCTTCTCTCACCCTGGTCACATCACTCAGGGACTGGGGGGGTGGTGGGGAACAAGCAGAGGCTGCTCCCCTCCAGCAAGGGCATGCTGAGAACAGGAGGATGCAGAAGTTTGGCTACTGCAGCCCATGCTTGCAGCCTGTTTGGTGGGCTGCCCTGATCACAGTCAGTGAGGTTGGAGGAGATCTCTAAGATCAGCAAGTCCAACCAGCAACCTATCTCCCCCATGCCACCAAACCATGGCCCTAAGTCCTCTCCAGGGATGGTGACTCCACCACTGCCCTGGGCAGCCTGGGCCAATGCCTAACAACTCTTGCAGAGAAGAAATTGTTCCTAATATCCAACCTAAACCTCCCCTGGTGCAGCTTGAGGCCATTTCCTCTTGTCTTTTCCCTGGTAACCCAAGAGACCAACCCCTCCAACCTCCTTTCAGGTGGTTGTAAAGAGTGAGAAGGTCTCCCCTGAGCCTCCTCTTCCTGAAAGACAACAGGCTGCAGCTCTGGTGTCCCAGCTCTGAGCTCAGTGCAGATTCTTGGGGTGCACAGGGCAACACTGCAGGACAGGCAGCTCTGCACCCCATGGGGGAGGAGGGGAGGTGTCCCAGGCTGTTCTGTAGCCCCCATCCCAGCACTGTGAGTCAGGAGTGTCCCCAGGCACCCAGCAGAGCCTGCTGGCACCTCAAACTGGGAACCAGCTGCAGTGCAGGCTGCTGAGGGGGATTCTGGGCATGGGCTGCATCTGCAGGTGGGGGCTGCTGGTGCTGCTGCTGAGCTCCCCACTGGGCTCAGGGCACCCCCACTGCAGCAAGGACATGGGGGCATAGTGAGGTCCCATGCAGAGCTCAGAACCCTTCAGTGTGGGGAGGCCAACTGTGTGCACTGTGCAGGGAGCTGAGCATGGGAAGCAAGGCTCTGCTCATGCCCCAGCTAGGAGGGCTGCATGGGGCAGAGCTAAACTGAGCTTGGGGCAGCAGAAAACCTACATCAGGAGCATGGAGAGAAGCAGCTGCCAGGACTGGGCATACAGGGACAGCCCCAGAGGCAGCCAGCACCCAAGTTTACCAGCCCAGGGGAGCTCTGTGCTCTCTCTGCTCTCACACAAGTCCCAAACAGGGTGGAAGAGCAAGCCCAACACAGGGGGAGCAGCTTTCCAAGCTCATATCCCTCACTATGGCCAAGTATCACAGTCACCACCAGCCCCAAAACTTCCCCAGCCCATGCTGCCCAATTAAAGGGCTCAGCTGGCTTCACTTGGGGGTTGCTGGATCAGAGAGTTAGGTTCTCAGCTTCAAATTTGCTCAGCAGAGAGAGAAAGAAAAGATGAAGTGGGTGGTAACAGTGCCTTGTTGGCCATGTTTCCACCCTCAGGGGGATGGATATCCCAAATGAGGAGCATCCTCCCTCCCAAAGCCATCTCACTGTGCTGCAGGGTGAAGAGAGGCTGCATGTGAACCCCAGCAACACTCAGCAATCAGACAAACTCCCTCTCTCCCCCAGTAAGTCCCAAAACTGCTGGGGGAGGAAACAGCCCAAACAAGCCTCAGAGGATTGAGAACAAGCAGCCAGAGATCTGATTTCAAGGGACTGGTCACATCCAGTTGTGAGAACAACACTTGCTGGGTGTGATCAAGGGGAGTACTGGCTTTGGGGAGGCCAGGAGGAAGTTGGCTGCTCTGCCTGGGTCTAGCCACATGCATGAGTCCAGGCTGAGCTCCTGCAGCAGGATACATGCTGAAAAGGTGCTGGAGAACCTTGGACATGCTCAGTGTCCTCCCTGGGATGAATCACCCTGCTGTGTCAGGGCAGCTCATTCCACCAGCACAGAGGAATGCATTGAGCAAAGCCCCAAACTCCCAGTTTGGAGCAGAGGGAAGAGTTAGTCATGCTGGTGCTGAGTCACTTTGCAGCCACTGAGCCCTGGGATAAGGGACTGGAGAGGGTGGGAGCCACTCTCTGCTGGTCTGGCATCTGAATCCATCAGGGGGTTGTGACCATGCCATAAACCAAGCCAGTCCCTGGCTGAGAGGGGGCAAGGAGCAATTGGGCAGAGTTTAGAGCTGTTCAAGAAGAGAAGGGAAAAACCCCAAAGGAACCAGAGAAGTCTTTTATTTGCAGCACCAGAGGTGCCTTTAAAAATGACAGGTAACATTATATTGCAGTTTATATACCACCAACAGACCCCAAAGCTCCTTTCTATGCTGCAGAGGAGGCAGCTCCTTCCTGCCTGCTGCAGAGCCACTGTTTCTGAAGGCATCAGCACCTCAGCCAGGCAGGGCTGGGGAAAGCCAATGGGAAGTGGGCAGCTGATGGCTTGAAATCCCATCCCAGGAGCTCTGCTGGTTCAGCACAGCTGATGAGCACCCTGCACACAGGCAGGATGCAGTTGCCTTGCTGGGCTTTTAAAGTGGGGCACCAAGTGTGGTCCTGTTGGCAAAGCAGAGCTGTCCTGATCATGGGTGCCAGCTTAGCATCTAGCATGTCATCTGAACACCAAAAGCTGGGGTCTCCAGTGACTAATGTTTCCTTTGGTCAGAATCACAGCTCTGGGGAGTCAAATGCCCCCAGTGCTGCTGGGAGGGAGGTGGGAGCAGCCTGGCCCCAAGCAGGACATGTTTGCTGGAAATGCAGCCCCTGAGGTTGCACCATCAGGTGCTGGTCTTTGTCCCAGCTAGGAGCAGCTTTCTAGGGCTCTGCTGCCAGGGTGCTGGGGTTGGCTTGGGTCTCTGCTTCTCCCCATTCCACAAGCCTGAGGCATCCCTCTGGGTGGGTGCAAAGAGAAAATAGGTGTATCTGTAGCCTACAGCTAGAAAAGGGTTGAAATCACTCACAGAATCCAGCATGGTGAGGGTTGGAAGGGACCTCTGGGGATCACCCAGTCCAAACCCCCCTGCTCCAGCAGGGGCACCCACAGCAGCTTGCCCAGGGTCACCTCCAGCTGCCTTGGCAATCTCTCCACACAAGGAGACTCCACAGCCTCTCTGGGCAGCCTGGGCCAGGGCTCCAACACCCTCACAGCAAAGAGAATCCTCCTCCTGCCCAGGTGGAAGTTCCTGTGTGAAGCAGGAGTCCCAACTGCTTGTGAAAGCAGCCCTTGCTCCACTGGTGGAGGAGGCAGGAGAATCACTCAGGCCATGACAGGAGAATTTCCTCCCCACAGATGTCTCAGCCTCTTGCCTCCAGAGCTTGAATCATTTCTCTCATTTGATGCAGAAGTTGGAGGATTTCTTTGAGAATAGAGTCTTTGTTTGGCAAATATTTCTCCTGTCTGCTCTGGGGCTGTGAGGGCTCTTTGTTGCTGAGATGCCAGGCTCAGTTCTCAGGCTGTGTGCTCCCAGCAGCAGCAGGAGGGGTCTTTGGGAACCCATCTGAGATGCCAGAGCAGGGCCCATGCTCATGCAGATACCCTAGAAGGGGGGAAGTGTTGTGTGTGTGTGTGTGTGTGTGTTAGAGAACAAGTCTGGGTTTGAAAAATACCAGGCTACATCCTTAGTGGCTTCAAATTTGGGGCACAGGTTGTGGAGCTGTGCTGTGATTTTAGAGCACCTGAAATAAGAGGAGCTCAAGCTGGAGGCAATCTCCTAGAAGCTCCCAGGCACCATCATCCTACAAATGGGTCATCATGAAAAATAGATTAGTGTGAGTCCACAGAAGCCAGCAGAGCTCTGTCCCTTCCACAGGCTGAGGATTCAGAAGAATATTTCATTTCAAATGCTCTATTAGGTTGGCTCCTCTCATTGGAATAGCTGAGTGTCTCACATTTGTAATGCAACTTTATAACAGCTTTGTGAAACCTGGAAACCTCAGCCTGGAAATGATTTTGGGCACTGGCCATCTAGTTCACTTGTGTTGGTGCAGCCTTTTGCACAGAGGAGTCCATGGCTGGGGCTTCATGGTGCTGCTGGAGGTGCAGAAGAAGCAGAGCAAGGCCACACAGCTCAAGGTAAGGTCACAGTGAAGCACAGGAGGATGCAGACAGTTGGATTGAGCCTCCCAGTGCCAGTGTGGTCCCAGCAGCCCATCCATCTCCACAACTGGAAGAGCTGCAGCAGGCTAGTGCTGGCTCATAGAAATCATAGAAGGGTTAGTTAGAGTGGGAAGGGACCTTCAAAACTCAGCTAGCCCAACCTCCCTGAAGTCAACAGGGACAAATTCCTCTAGAGCAGGTTGCTCAGAGCCCCAGACATCCTGAGCTGGGATGGTTCCAGGGCTGGGACATCTCCCACCTCTCTGGGCAACCTGGGCCAGGCTCTCACCACCCTCAGTGTGAAACATTTCCTCCTTGCATGCAATCTAAATCTCCTCCTGCAGTTTCAAACCATCACCCCTTGTCCTATCCCAACAGGCCCTGCTAAAAAAGACTGCCTCCACCTTTCTTCCAGGCTCCACTGAAATACTGCAAGGTTGCACTGAGGTCTCTCTGGAGCCTTCTCTTCTCCAGGATGGTCATCTTCCATCAGCACATGGGAAGACAACAGAGGTTTGCAGAGGCTCTTGCAGCTCCCAGGGTTTGTGAGCAGCCTCACTCTCTCCAGCACCACATGGCTGTTTGTAAACAACCTTAAAATACAGCCAGCAGGATGTGGGAGCTCCTTGGCAAGGCAAAGAGCCCAACCCTGCCCTCAAAGGGGAGAGCAGAACAACTCAGGGAGCTCCTTTCCACCAGCCTGCCCTCTCAACATCCCCAAGGACAGCTCAGTGGAGGTGTCTCCACCTCCCACCTAGGCAGTGGGAGCAGCAGAGGGACAAGGACCACGCTGAGCTGGGATGCTGGGATGCTGTGGAAATGACTTGCTGCCTCTGCCAGACCTAATTTAGCAGATGACAGCAGCTGCTTCCCAAAGAGGTGCCCATAACCCTGGAACAAGCTGCTATGAAATGAGTCAGCCAAGGCAAACCCTTTCCTCCTAACACCTCCTTGGGCTGGTGTTTGACATCTGCCCTGGCTAATGATGCCTGCATTTGATAGAGCCCTTTTCTCTGGCAAGTGCCTGGAGTCTATTTGGAGCTCAAGGCTTCTAGGGATGTGCCAAGGACAGAGTTTTGGTACCTAGGAAGGCAATGAGGGAAGGGTCTGTTGCCAGGATAGATCTGCTAAACCAATCTAATAAGAAAGGAGTGATGGCTGGAGTTAATTTGCCATTGTTAGGCTCCAGAGTAAACACTCCAGAGCTGATCAGGGTGTGCATGGCTTTCAGAGCCATGGTTTCAGCTTAGCCAGCAGATGCCAGACCCTTGGGATGTGCCCCAGGGACTGGGGGGGACAGGAGATGCCTGTGAGAGCATTCCAGGAGCCCCATCCTATGAGGAGAGGACTGAGCTCTGGCATTGCAGCCAGAGCAGGTGCCTGCCCCTGGGGTAAGCCCAGGGAGGGAAGCAGCGAGGTGCTGGGGAGGGCTCAGAACCAGCCCCGAGCTGCACAGAGAAACGCCTGGGGAGAGCTGGTGTGTACACTACAGGCTTTGTCTGGGGCAGGTCAGCTGGGTGTGTGCTTCCTGGCATACAATTCCCAGATTAGCAGGAGCTAGGCTGCCAGCAGCTCCTCCAGCCTGGCCCTCAAGGAGCTCCTTGAGGCTAGGAACCGCTGCTGAGGTCAGGGGTTCAAGCACCTGGAGCTGGGATGAGGTGAGGATGCAAGGATGGGGCATCCCCTCCCCTGCACCCAAGGGAAAGGAAAGGGCAGGGAGGCACCTTCTCCAAGCCACAGCAACAGGACCTCCTGACCCCTCTCTGGTGCTTCTATAAGGGCTTCAGCCCCAGGGGATGGAGGTCACCACTGGCCAAACCCATCTCACTGCTCCTCTTGTGGTGGCTGGGGAACAGAGGCAGAAACCTGCCCCTCCTTAGCCCAAAAAGCCACAGAGAAGAACTAACATGGAGAAAGAGCTGGAGCATGAAAGGGTTAGGAAAGGAGAAGCAGGAATTCAATCCTGAAGTGTTTTAATAAGGGCAAGTGAATAACCAGAGGGAGAAGTGAGGACAATTTCCTCACACTAAAAGCTTTATCTAACTAAAGGAATTGAAAGCAAAGCCAGGCCCTGGCAGCCAGGGCAGGGGAGACTCCCAGGTCCTTCCCAAGGGGCAGGAAAGGAGAAAACCAAAAGGGAAAGGTGAAATGTTCATTACAGAGAAGCAAGAGGAAAAAAGCTGGAGCTGAGGAACATTTTGGGACAAACCCAAGCCTGCCAGTCCTGGAGTGAGGAGCCAAGAAGAAGCAGCAGCAGTCTCTCCTCTGGGAGAGACATGGGGTGGCCTACCAGGGGCTGCTCCCCACCTCCCCAGGAGCTGGATCTAGGGGGGGAAGAGAATGCACCTCAGAGAGCAAAGCAGCTGAGGCAAAGCAGCACTGTCTCCCACCAGCCTTGCTGCCTGCTCTGGGTACCTGCCAAGGCTCCTTGTGCTGCCTCATGTCCCAAAAGCAGCTCTTCCCTCCCTGTTACCCACAGCCACTGGGAAGCATAGGTCCCTGGGACACCTCCAGCATCTCTCCCTGGGAGAGCTGGACCCATGCTGCCACATCTCAGCCATCCAGCTGGCACCCCCCTGATGCCCAGCTGCTTGCACCCCTCCACCCCCAGCCCCATTCACAGCCTCAGAGAAGTTGCACACCAGCAATTCCCCACTGACTGCAGCTCTGGGAGCTGGGCCAGCCCTGTCCCTGCCTTTTAGCTGCCTGGAAAGGCTGTGCTTATGAATTGGCATCTGTTTGCAGAGGCTGAAAGGAGCTGCTGTGCTGGCTCCTGGGATCAGACCTGCACCCTGCAGCTCATGGCAGATGGGTTCAGGCAGAGGAGCATCCCTCTTAAACGCTGGGGGCTGTTCTAAACCTTCAAGGGCTGTGCCTGCCCATGTGCTGCTGAGAGAGGTGGCTGCAGAGAGAGCTAAGCACTAAGGGGGGGGAAAAAAAACTCCAAAAAACAATTAACCAAGCAAACGACCTGGTGCAAGTCCTGCTTCACACGGCCTGAGGCAAAGACCTCACCTCCAGCAGCCGTTTTCCAGCGGTGGTTGGGAGTTTCCCACCCTCCTGCTGCAGCTGCTGGAGGCAAGGTGGCAAAGACATCTGTTCTCTGCATGAGGGAGAAGGTTGGATGCTGTGAAGTGACTCTCACTCTCCAGCAGGCACTGAGGGTGGGCAGTGCAGTCCCCCCAACCCCAGCACCCCCTTCCCCACCTCCCAGACCTGCTCTTCCTGTGCCTGGAGGGAAGGAAGTGGCTTTTTCCTCTCCCCCAAGCTGTCCCTGCCTGCAGCAGGAGTGTGCTGGAGTTCAGCTGCCCTCAGCTCACACCAGGGAGGTGTTAGAATCATGGAATGGTTTAGTTTGGGAGGGACCTTCAAGATCATCTAACTCCAACCCCCCTGCCATGGGCAGGGATGCCACCCACTAGCCCAGGTTGCCCTGGACCACATCCATCCTGGCCTTGAACACTGCCAGGGATGAGGCAGCCACAGTTTCCCTGGGGAACCTGTGCCAGTGCCTCAGCACTCTCTGGCTGAAGAGTTTCTTCCTAATATCTCATCCAAATCTCTCTTCTTTCAGTTTAAAACCATCACCCCCTATCCTGTCAGTCCCTGCCTGTGTAAAAAGTCTCTCCCCCTCTTGTTCATAAGCTCTTTAAGCACTGAGAGGCCATGGTAAGCTCTTGCCAGCCTAGCCCAGGACACCACTGCTCCTGTGGCCCAGCAGAAGTAGGCAGCCCTGCTCCAGAGCAGCAAGGGGAGCAGAGAGCAACTTTCCCTTAGTCACATCTTCCAGTCAAGTTAAGCCAAGCTGCAGTAAGCTGGATGGAGCTGTGGGCACTGTGGGCATGCTGCTGGCACCATGGCTGGAGCTCCTGGTGGGACTGCATGGCCCCCAGGCAGCCCCACTCCAGCAGCAGGTTAGGAAGGGATTCATGTGCTGGGGTTTACCCAGGGTTTGCAGGAGGTGACTTTGCCCACCCCTGGCACCCACCCTGGTGCAGATTGAGATGCTCAGGGTGCTGGGCTAGGTGCCTTAGGTCATCTTGTCCTGCTTTTCCCAAAGGAAGGTTGGAGCAGCTGATCCTGGAGGTCCTTTCCAACCTGGGATTCAATGAGATCTCTAGGTTGATGGAAATCCTCTCTGGGCCATGCAGAGATGGTCCCTTGAGGTTCCCCATCCTTCTCCCCACTGCTCCTCACAGAAGGTGTGGGGCAGGGAGCCAGGGTGGCCCCCCAGAGCTCCCCGGCTGTCCATGGCACCCAGGCTGGCTTAGCCCAGCTCGGCTCAGCTCGGTTGGAAGTCGGAGAGTGCCACCTGGTGCTCCGAGGACATTTCTCTCCCCAGCAGGTTCCCACAGCTCTAAATGAAGGTTCTGCTCCCAGCCTCGGCAGGAGAGAGCAGAGGAGCTCTCCTCTCTTCCAGGAGCACCTCAGAGGGGTTTGCAGGGAGGAGATGGAGAACTGCTGTTGCAGGCTGCTCTTTGCTTTCCAGCTCCATCAAGCTGCTCAGGCCATGAGGCTGCAGTGGAAAAAACCCTCAAATTAAACAGAAAAAACTGATGTCAGAGTTGACAAAATGACTGGGTTTGGGGAACATTAATTCCTGGAATTGATGTTGAAAACTCCTCTGCAGAATCAGAGAGTCATGAAGGCTGGAAGAGACCTCTCAGATCAGCAACTCCAACCAGCAACCTGTCACCCCCATGCCACTAAACCATGGCCCTAAGGGCCACATCTAGATGTTTTTTGAACCCCTCCAGGGCTGGTGACTTCACCACTTCCCCCTTCTCCCCAGCCCTCCAGAGACTTCAGAGCTCTTTGTGCAGCTGAGTAGATGTCTCCTGGCACAGAGGGGAAACTGAGGCACACAGGGGGAAAGGTTGGCCCAGGGTCACTTGGGGAGTGAGCAATAAAACCCAGCAGACATCTGGTCTGCAGGCTCCTTGTGTCCTAACTGTTAAGCTGGCTCTTGTCTCCCTCCTGTGCCAGACAGGGGCAGGATTTGTAGCATGGTTGCACCATACAGGAAGGAACTCTATTAAACCTTCAACTTCTCAACAGCTTCAGGCAGGTCCCCAAGACCACTATGAAACCACTGCCCTGGAGTCTCTCTTTGCTGTCAGGAACAAAACACTGAGCTTTCCTCAAGGAGCTGATTTATGTGCTGCACCACTCAGCAGAGAGGTGCCTACTTTCTCTTCTGTCTCCATGCTGCACCACTCACACCCCACACCCACGCTCCAGCAGCACAGCTTTATTAAACCACCAACCCCTCCACCACCCCCAGGGACTTCCTGCAGCTCTGCCAGGTCCTGCATCTTTCTCAGCACCTCCCTGAGCCCTGACTGAGCAGCTGGAAGCTCTGCTCTTCAAAACATTGGCTGCCTGGGCTTTGGCAAGGCTTACACAGCTCAGCAGGATTCTCCCTATCCTTCTAGGGCATCCATGTGTATGAGGACATGCTCCCTCACCAGGGGCACAGAAGCAAGCTGGGCTTTTGGTTCCATGTCACCCCCAAGCCCAACACTTGTATCTCCAGAGCTTTATCACTGCAAGCTTGTGGTGTGGCTGTCCCCTCCTCACTGGCCACCACCCTGCCTGCACACTGCTGGCCTGGGCTGCCAGCAGAAGAGTCCACAGCATCCCCAGCCACCACCAGCTCCATGTGCCAGATGCTCAAAGGCAGGTGTCTTCTGCTGATGCTGCTCCCCAGAGAGAACTTGGTGCTGGGCTCCTCCAGCTCCCCCCAGCAGTGGCTCCATGCTCTCCCCCCTCAGCACCCTCCCAGGGCTCCCAGTTTGGCTGCTGCAGCCCCAATAGCACACAGCTTTTGCTCTTGTGCTCTGGGCTCCTGTGGCCATCCCATGCTCTGTGGGACCCCAAAGAGATTCCTGAGGAGTTGGAGCAGGGAGGCATGGAACTGGAGCTGCCATTGGAGCATCCATTGGTGCTGGTGCTGGTGACTCAGCAGCTCAGATTTGAATCAAACAGCCTCAAACCAGCTGGAACCCAGAGTTGTGGCACTGAGACAGTGATCAGGGTCTGAACCTAGGCTGGGAGGGGGTAAAATGTCATCCAGGGGGACAACAAATGCACAAGACAGGGCTGGGAGGGAAATACAGAGCAAGCACAGCTCAGAGCTGGGGGAGAAGAAGGGCCCCAAAAGGTGAAGCCTTCTTTCCAGCCACAGTGACTCATTCCTGCAGCATTCCCCCCTCTGCCACAGCTTGGCATAGCCCTGAAACTTCACATCAGCAAGAGAAGGAAGGAGGAAAGGGGAAGGCTCCTGAAAACATGCAAGAACTCCTCCAGCAGCACAGTGCCATGGCCAGAGAGAGGAAGATAGAAGATGAAGACTTCTGCAGGCAGCAGCAGAGCAAGCAACTGTGTTTTTCCATTGCAATGAATCATTATGGTTGGAAAAGACCTCTGAGATCAAGTCCAACCATCCACCCAACACTGCCATGCTCACCCTGGCCCAAGTACCACATCTAGATGTTTTCTAAACCCTTCCAGGGATGGTGACTCCACCACTGCCCTGGGCAGCCTGGGCCAATGCCTGATGACCCTCTCAGTGAAGAAACCATTCCTAAGATCTAACCTGAACCTCCCCTGGCACAACTTGAGGCCATTTCCTTGTCCTATCACTTGTTACCTACAAGAGACCAACCCCCAGCTGGCTCCAACCTCCTTTCAAGGAGCTGTGGAGTGTGAGAAGGTCTCCTCTGAGCCTCAGCTAGCCCACAAAATGCTGGCTGCAAGAAAAGGTTTTTTTCCTCAGGAAAACTCATCTCAAACTGCCTTGTCATCATGACTGATGGAAACTGAGATGCTCTCACCCTCCAGCTGCACCCTCCTGTTTCCTTTGCCATCAGCAGCAGTCAGCACAGGGCACAGCTCCTGCAAAGCACAGACCACAGAGCTCCTCACTGCAAAAAGCCACCTCCAGAGAAGAAGCTGTCTCAGTGCCCAAGGGGAATCACACCCTTCCCACCCTTCCTTCCAGCTCCTCCTTTCCTCTAGGGTTTTCCTAAGCTCAGTGGATTCCCAGTTTCCTAAGGCAGTGGATTCCCAGTTTCCTAAGGCACTTAGTGTGAAGCTCCTCTGGCACCAGTGAGATGGTTTGGGGTTTTTTGGGGTTGGCTTGGTTTTGGTTTTGATTTTTTGGCTTTTTTTCATGTTTTGTTTGGCTTTGGGGGTTTGTTTCTTTCTTTGTTGGTTGTTTTTTTGGAGATTGGGGTTTTTTTTGGTGGTAGATCAACTCAGAAGTTTCCTACTTGGGACCAGGAATGTTCTAATGATGACTTTAAATAGGGCTCCTGGCCCTGCTTCCTGGGGAATCTCACAGAGGGCAAACCCATGGTGCTAAGGTGCCACAGCCTTTAGCAAAAAGGTCAGAAAAACACTGGAGAACCTGTGGAGAACCTGAAGATTCCCAGGGAATCATGGTGAGCAGTGTGTGCTGTGCTCTGCCATCCCAGAATCCAGCATGGTGAGGGTTGGAAGGGACCTCTGGGGATCACCCAGTCCAACCCCCTGCTCCAGCAGGGGCACCCACAGCAGCTTGCCCAGGGTCACCTCCAGCTGCCTTGGCAATCTCTCCACACAAGGAGACTCCACAGCCTCTCTGCAAAGCCTGGGCCAGGGCTCCAACACCCTTACACCAAGCAAGTTTCTCCTCCTGCTCAGCTGGAACCTCCTGGGTTGCAGCTTGTGCCCAGTGCCCCTTGGGCTGTCCCTGGGCACCACTGAGCAGAGTCTGGCCCCAGCCTTTTGCCCCCAGCCTTCAGCTCTTGCTGAGCATTGAGCAGCTCCCCTGTGGGGCTGCTCTTCTCCAGGCTCAGCAGCCCCAGGGCTCTCAGCCTTTCCTCCTGCCAGAGCTGCTCCAGTGCCCTCAGCATCTTCCTAGCCTCTGCTGGACTCTCTCCAGTAGTTCCTTGTCTCTTTTGAATTGGAGAGCCCAGAACTGGACTCAGGGCTCCAGCTGTGGCGTCACTAGGGCAGGGTAGAGTTGGAGAACCTCCTTTGACCTGATACTCACACTCTTTCTTCATGCACCCCAGGGGACCGTTGGCCCTCATGGCCACAAGGGCACATTGCTGGCTTATGGGCAACTTGTTGTCCACCAGCACTCCCAGGTCCTTCTCCTTGGAGCTACTTTCCAGTAGCTCAACCCCTCACCTGTCCTGGTCCATGAGGTTATTCCTCCCTATATGCAGGACTTGCTCTACCAGTAAGCAGGACTCCCTCCAGCGCTGGGCTCAGCAGAACCTCCCCCAACTCCAGCCCACAACCAAATCCCGGCCAGACGATGCCACAGCCTCATCCTGACCCCCTGAACCCCCTGATTCACATCCCCGAATCCCCCCCTTTACGTCCTGCCCCCAGCCCCGCCGCGGTGCTCGGCGCTGCGCAGAGCCGCAGCCGCTTTTCCACGGTGCCTCTAGATGGAGCTGAGTCCTGGGCTGAGTCCTGCTCCGCTCCTCGCCTGCATCTATGATCTGGGGTTGGGTTTCTAGCCGCCTTTTTTTTTTTTCTCTCTCTTTTTTTCCTCCTCTTCTTCTTTCCCTCCTCCTCCACCTCCTCCTCCTCCTTCTCCCCGGCTCTGCTCGCTTCCTTCCCCCGCGCCGCGCTCCGGGGAGGAGGCAGGAAGGGAAGTGGCAGCGATGAAGCAGCTCCCTGCCGGGATGCGTTAACCACCTCCCCCCGGACACCCCGACCCTTCGGTGAGTACTAGGGGGACCCCAACTCATCTAAAGCCTCCCCTGGGATGAGTTATCTTTATCCACCGGGCCCGATAGCACGGTGCCGGGAGCTAAGGGAGAAATGTACCGGGAGTCCCGGAAAGGGATGCACCGCGATGTACGCCGACCTGCCTGGTGCCTTGCTTAGTAGAGGGGGTACACCCTCCCCACCCCCATCCTCACCCCCAAAGTGTCCCCTGGGATGGGTTATCTTTATTCACTGGGCCCGGCCGAGTGCTGCCAAGGCTTCCAGGAGCTGGGGAAGGGAAGCGCCGGGAGCCTTGGGGATGGATGTATCGGGGGTCCTGGGGGATGGATATACGGGGAGCCTTGGAGAGGGGTACTTCTGGACACAGGGGAGGGATGCATTGGGATGTAACCTGACCTGCCTGGTCCTCGGTGAGTAGTGTANCCCCCCCCCAACCCCTAAAGTCTCCCTTGGGATGGGTTAACTTTATTCACCGCGTCCGGCCGGGTGGTGCCGGGGCTGCCGGGAGCTGGGGAAGGCATGTACCGGAAACCTTGGGGAGGGATGAACCAGAACCCCCGGGGATGGAGGTACCAGAACCCCTGGGGATGGATGTACAGGAAGCTTTAGGGAGTGTTGCTCTGGGAATTTTGGGGAGGGATACTCTGGGATGCCCAGGAAGGGATGCTCCTGGACCCCCAGGCTGCTGGAGGGCTCTGAGGAAAGCCAAGCAAGAGCTGCAGGAACTCATCCTGCACTGCCTGGTCTACAAGGTTAGGGCATACAGGGGTAGCTCAGCAAGCAGCACTCTGGTAGGTGCAGTAGCTGGGCCAGGGCTGAAAGGTCTCACTCCAAGCTGATGGTTGCCCTAAAGAGGGACTATCATATACTGCCTCTTTTAGTAATATTTTCTCTAGGTGGGTTGGGTTTTCCCTCTTGCAAGACCGTGGTGTGACAGCCATCCCCAGGCCAGTGCTCAGTGGAGGGGGATGAGAGGGTCAGGATAGCCTACAGGTAGTCTGCAGGGTTGTTGGAACTGTTGGTGGGAAGAGTTGTGCCACACTGAGGAGCAGGGTGATATCCATGCTCTGGGCTGTGGTCCTGTCAGACATGGCTTTCCAAGGCTCACCTGCATAGCTTCCCACCCAGCAGCACCAGGGGCATCCAGGATGTGGGCATGGGGTTGTGAAGAGACCCTGGCTGCGATGGCCACATCTACCAGGGCTTGTGGACCAGCTGGACCTTGGTGCTGTTCTGGGTGGGTAAACACCCAACTGGTGATTGCTCACGTGTTTGCTCCTCCAGGCCAGGCTGGGAGGAGCTGGGCTGGTTCTGTATTGTCCATGCAGTACAGGACACAGGAATCCTGCAGGATCTCCATCCTTGAAAGGGTTAGCTGCCCTGCACACTGCATGATGGAATGTGTGGGCCCAGAGCCCTGTGAAATGCTCGTCCCAGAGGATGCTCCATGCATTTCCTGGAACAGGATCTTCATAACATGTCAGAGGGTGACCTCAGAACCCCATAGCCAGGATCATGGCTGCTCCTGTAGATCCTCTCCTCTCCTGCAGCTTGCAGATCTGCAGCAGATCCCTCTCTGGGCCAGTCCCACTGTCTTCCCTGCAGCCAGGCACTTTCCTTTGGAGAAAAGCAGGGAGCATGGCATGAAAGCACACAGGAAATGTTCAGAGACCTTTAGAGGAAGGAGATGAGAGTGAACTGAGAAACAGCTGAGTCAAAGGTCTTTTGTTTCAATGAGGGAAGGCTGGCAGGTTCTGGGAAGGCTGATTCTTGGCGTGGCACATGCTCCTTCATAAAGATAAGCCTCCTGTGCCATCTTAGAGGTGTTGCTGAAGCCACATCCTAGGTGCTGTCTGCTGCTTTTAACCCTTGGTGGCCTCCTACAAGAGAGTGGAGCTAAGTCTTTTAGCAGCTGCTGAGAATTACACACTGCTGCCTGTAACCCCCAGCTTCCCCTAAAGCCTCTCTTGAGCCTTGTCTCACATCCTGGAGAGCTTTCGTTTTCTGCAGCCCCGGGCTGGCTTGAAGCTGTTTGGGTGTCACCTCCTCCTTCACGCCCCTCCCTGCTCTCTCCCACCACAGTATTCTTACAATGAAGGGGGAATTGGGCAAATCAAAGAGGCCCTGGGCTGGGAAGCAGGAGGAATGTGGGCAGAAGCACTCTTGATACCAGAGAGGGTGGTCCAAGGCGTTGTGACCCCCAGCAGAGCCTGGCAGAGAGCTCTCTGGGGCATTCACTTGGTTTGCTGGAGCAGGAGGTTAGGGTGCTCCCCAGGGAGCAGGTTTGGGAGCAGCAGCTTGTTGGCTGGGATGTGGTGGCTGGTCCCAGCTCTGTGTGTGTGCAGGAGGGCTGTGGTGTCCTGTGCTGCAAGAGCAAAAGTGCTGCAAGAAACTACAGCAGAAGGAAACTGAAAATGAAAGTTCCTCTGGCCCGAGGGCGAGTGGCAGTCGAAGGCTTTGCCAGATGGCAAGTGTGAGCAGTCACATGAGTTGTCTGCTTCTTGGGCACTGGCTTCCTCTACCTAGCAGCCACCCTCTGCCTTGGAAATTCCTTCTTGCTGGCTAAAACCTGGCTCAGAGGCAGCAGGGTGATCTGAAACACAACCAGGAGCACCTCTAGACCAAACTGTCCAAGGTCCAGAAGCAGCTGAACTCTTTGCCTGGATGTGTCTGCACCTCCTTGGGCTGTAGCAGTGTGGAGTGCTGTGGAAATTCAGAGACTGCTTCACTTACCCCTGAACTCTAGAGAGCTGCTCCGAGCCTGGTCCTGCTTCTCCATGGAAGGTACCAACACCTTGCACAGGGGGGGCTGCAGCTGTGGCCTTGCCCAGCGCCCCGGGAGGGGGTAGGGGGGGCAGTGGAGGAAGCAAGGAGGGATTCCTATGTGGAGGAGGGAATAGGAGCACGAGAATCTGCTCCAAGCACTCCCTGAGCTGTCTCCACCACATCCCAGAGCAGAGAAAAGCAAGGAGAGGAGCAGCCCTGGAGCCTGTGTCTCTGCTGCTCTGGGCAGCTCTTCTCCCAGCTTCACCCTCTGGTCTCAGCTGCTGATCCTCATCGTGTCTTTACCTTTCCCTTGGAAGGGAATGTTTGAGGTTGGGGAGGAAAAGGGAAATCCTGTCCTGAGAGGCACATAGGAAAAAACAGCATCTCCATCTGTGTGCCCCAGCTCTGCAAACACAGCATGGCTTTCAAAGCCAGGCTGACAGGCTCTGCACTTCCAGCCCCTCAGCCCCACTCTGCCTGCAGGCTCTCCTTCACCTCACTGCTTATCATCTCCCTTTTTTCCTCTGACTAATCTTCACTGATTGTGAGCTTGGACCACTTCTAATCTCCAAATAGGTGCTTAGTTATCCATGGCCAGAGCTTTTTGTAGTGCTGTCATTTAAACTTCTGTGTCTTCATGAATTTAGACCTAGTGGAAATCAGAAAACCCACCAGTGTGTAGCCCTGCAGGAGTCTGGCATGCCAAGCAGCAGGCTAGGAGCTACAGGGATCTGTCTAAGCCTGATGGTACTGCCTGATCTTGCTTCCTTCTCTGCAAAATCCAAGGATGAGGTCAATGTGACATGCAGAGGAGAAGAGGAGCTGAGATAACCCTCAACCATGGGTCTGGGCTTAGGATACCTGGGAAGTTCAGGGGTAAACTGAGCCATGCATTTGGTTCCCATTGAATTTTCCTATTCTGAGAGGAGCTCAGAGGAAGAAGCATTAAGAAGGGGAATTGGAGCCTCTGGATATAGGAAAATAGAGAGCTTGTCTCTTGTAGAAGTTGTGGAGAACAGTCTGGAGAGGCTTGCTAGGAGAAAGAGGCACTGCAGGAGCTGCAGCATCTCCATCAGCCCCTGGCTTGCTTTGCCCTTGCCATGCTCTGGACCATGGTGGCTGCAGGCAGGGGAAGCAGCTCTCTGAGCAGCAGCATTGCCCCGTGGCTCAGCTCCTAGCCACCTTCTCTGGGTGCAGCCAGGGAGTCGTGAAGCCCTTTGTGCTCTGATTCTTGTGCTTTCATCCCAGAGGGAAGCCCCTGCAGCTGCTGCTGTTGTCTGAGCTGAGTAAGAGCTAGTGCAGCTCAGGGAGCAGGTCAAGAGGAGTGCTGGCAGGATCCCAGGGTGGGTAGGAAGTTGGGTAACTTCCCTCTTCTGGCATGACTATCTGTAAATAGGTTGCTGGGAAGAGCCAGGAGGAAAGGAGAAATCTAGCTGATGGGACTTGGTTTGGCCAGGAGTCAGGGAGAACGTATGGGAGGGAGGAGTCTGGTGGCTGGCAGAGATAAAAGCAGGAGGCATTGCCTCACAGAGCACTTGGCTCAGCCCAAGGGGCTTCCAAAGGCTGGCCTGGGAGGTGGGGGTGAGGGAGCAGAAGGCTGTGAGGCTTCAAGGTCCTTGCTGGCTGCTCATAACCCTGGTCACTTACTGCCTCTCCTCATTGCAGGTGAAGCTGAGAGCCCCAAGCATCTCTCTGCGATGGCCTCAGGGAAGGAGGGTGACCCCCCCAGGGCTCATGGACACAGGAGAAGCAGTGGGCAGAGGCTGTCAGGAGAGCTCAACTCAGGTAAAAAGGTTGCTGAGATATTCAGAGAAGGAAGCATTTTCAACCCATTCTTTTTTAACTTCTCCCCCCCCTCCCTTCTATGGAAAGATGGGTTTCATATCTCCAGGGCCCTGTGCAAGCTCCATAAAGCTGTGGTGGATTGAGCTGAGAGAGAACATGCTCTGTGCTTTGGGGAGAAGCTTGGCACTGGGTTAGGGTGGTGGGCAGCAAGGGGGGGGCTGGACAGGCTCAGAGAAAATAATCTGCAGGGAGCTGCTGGACTAGAGGACACTGGCAGCTCTGTGCAGGCAGGGGGAGAAACAAGGAACTGCTGGAGAGAGTCCAGCAGAGGCTAGGAAGATGCTGAGGGCACTGGAGCAGCTCTGGCAGGAGGAAAGGCTGAGAGCCCTGGGGCTGCTTAGCCTGGAGAAGAGCAGCCCCAGAGGGGAGCTGCTCAATGCCAAGCAAGAGCTGAAGGCTGGGGGCAAGAGGCTGCGGCCAGACTCTGCTCAGTGGTGCCAAGGGACAGGCCAAGGGGCACTGGGCACAAGCTGCAACCCAGGAGGTTCCAGCTGAGCAGGAGGAGAAAGTTGTTTGTTGTGAGGGTGTTGGAGCCCTGGCCCAGGCTTTGCAGAGAGGCTGTGGAGTCTCCTTGTGTGGAGAGATTGGCAAGGCAGCTGGAGGTGATCCTGGGCAAGCTGCTGTGGGTGCCCCTGCTGGAGCAGGGGGTTGGACTGGCTGATCCCCAGAGGTCCCTTCCAACCCGCACCACACTGGGATTCTGTGAGGCAGGCCCAGCAGGGCGACACAGGGCAAGGAGCAGATCACCCTGGCTGCCTGCAAGACACATGGCTGATGCCTGATGTCATTTACTTTCTCTTCCCTGAGCACAAGAGAGAGAAAGGTGCTTGATGTTTAAAATAGAGGAAAACACCTTGCTGAGCAGTGCCTGCTGTCAGACAGCTGGTTTCAGCCCTGCTGCATTGAGAGCTGGATGAGGTCAGGTCTGTGGTGTGCCTTGGCATAGTGGAGATGACAAGTGACAGCTCACCAACATTCAGGAGCAGTTCACCTCTGGTGTGGGCTAAGCCTAACAGCCTGGGGAACTGTGTTTCACACTCCTGGGTGAAACTGGGAGCAAGGCTTCCAGGAACCTAGGGAAAACCTCTGCTGCTGTTCCATCCCCAGATGAGAGAGTGCCAATGCACAGGAAGCTGTTACACACAAGGCACTTCTTAACCTGTTTTGCAGGTGGACTTGTAAATGAGGCTGAGTCACTGCAGCTCTGTCAATAATGGAGATTAGAAACTATAGCTGTTTATGTCTTTGAGCTCAGATCCAGCTCAGAGCTGGTTTATTGGCCTGCTAATGTGATATATCCACTCTGGCATTGCCTGGACTCCATCTCAGGGTGCAGTTTGTGCTAGATCCTGTATGAATACACTGGAAGAAAAAACAATTTACCCTGTGCTTCCCTTAGCAAAGCTTTTAAGGTATGAAAATAAATAAAGAGCAGCAGTTGTTTATGCATGCTGATTTCCTGTTGAGGCCAAGGAGATGCTGATCTGAAAAGCAGGGAGAGGACCAGGCCCTCAGCTCAAACCACTCTGGTTTATAGTCATGCTTCCTGTAGGCTTGCAAACCCTTCCTGGCAGTGCTGGTATCCCTCTGCTTCCCAAAATTCAAGGTGGAGGGCTCCATCTGGAATCTGGAGGTGGGATCTCTGCACACCTCTTAGGCAGAAGCCTCCTGGACTCCAGCAGAAGGAGGAATGTGCAGCTTTGCCAGCATGTGCTGTTGGATTCCAAGGGCAGAAGAAGGCTTCCACCAGCAGGCATTAAGCCTGGCTTGCATGTAGATGCAAACATGGGCTCAGTTTGTCTGTCTTTGGATGCAGTAGGGAGTGAAGAGATCAAGCTGCTGCTCAAGGACTTGCTGGAGCATCATTCTGAAGCCTTTTCTCTCAGCCATTGCTTAAGGCATGGGCAAGAGGCTGCTGTTTCTGCCTGGGCTGGGTGGCAGTTTGTGTTTCTGGTGGGTTTAGGGCAGTGGAGGTAAAGGCAGGAGCTTCATACTCCTGGCAGTATGTGATAGGAAGGAGGAGCAACTCAGCTGATGAGTAGTCATGCATAGAGGAGCAAATGCTGCAGCAGGAGGGGTGGGAAGCCCAGCACCAAGGGTGCTGAGCTGAGCTCAGGGCTCACCCTTCAGAAAAGTCACCTTGTCCTCCTTCAGTTCTCCTCTGTAACACAGGTCTGGCAGTGTTGACATGCTGCCAGGGGAAGCACACAGCTGTGGCCATGGCTTGGAGAAGTCCATCAGGTCTGAGACCCATGGGGCAAGCCCTGGGCATGGCTTGGAGAAGGCCATCAGGGCTGAGACCCATGGGGCAAGCCCTGGGCATGGCTTGGAGAAGTCCATCAGGTCTGAGACCCATGGGGCAAGCCCTGGGCATGGCTTGGAGAAGTCCTTCAAGTCTGAGACCCATGGGACAAGCCCTGGGCATGGCTGTCCTCACACTGGCCAAGTGCAGCAGCTCAGCACCCTTACACTGCCCAGGGGCTAATCCAGGTGGTGAAGTGTTGCTGATGCTGCTGTGAGGACCAGGTCAGGTGGAGACCTTTGTGAGGAAGGTGATGTGTCAGTCATGGAATCATTGTGGTTGGAAAAGACCTCTGAGATCAGCAGGTCCAACCATCCACCCACCACCCCCATGCCACTAAACCACATCCCTGAGGACCACATCTAGATGGTTTCTGAACCCCTCCAGGGATGGTGACTCCACCACTGCCCTGGGCAGCCTGGGCCTGGCCTTGGCAGCTCTTTTGGGGAAGAAATTTACTGCAAGTCACTGCAGGCATCACAGAATGGTTTGGGTTGGAAGGGACCTTTAAGAACATCCAGTTCCAATTCCCCTGCCATGGCCAGGGTTGCCAGCTACCAGACCAGGTTACCTAGGGTCCATCTAACCTGGCCTTGAACTCTGCCAGGGATGGGGCAGCCACAACCTCTCTGGGTAACCTATTCCAGTGCCTCACCACCCTCTGAGTAAAGACTGTCCAAGGTGTCAGGGCTGTGTGTGGCAAGCCCAGCCACCCTGACTCACTTTGTGGTCAGCTTGGCAACTGTTCTCTTCCTGGGATTACCTGAGCTATCTCCTCTGTCTGTGTGTGCTTAAGACTCAGGTAACATACCTAGAGAGGTGTGAGGTTTGCTCCTTGGTTGTTTATCTTCCCTCTGGACTTGACATTGCAATGTGAAGCAAGTCAGGAATTGATAAAGAGTTGCTGAGGGATGTTAGTCATGCATCTGTGAGCAGCTCTGGGTCTTCCTCTCCAAAAACACCTGCAAAATGAGGAGGAAGAATGTGAGCTGCCTGTTCAAACCTGGGCTCTCATCCATTCTGTAGAGAAACCAAACCCATTTAAGGATGGTTTGTTGTTGTTTCTTATCTGGTGCCTCTGCAGCTCCTGTCTCCAGCACAGATACACAGAGCATTGGACTTCCCATTAACTGCATTTCTCACCAGGATGTGGTTTTAAGAAAGAAGACCAGAAAAAGTCATCCTTCTGATGGCTGTGCTGGGAAATAACTCAGCTCTGGGATTATCTTGTGACTCCTTTGTTCTGGCCTGCAAAGGATGCCCCAAAACATCTCGAGTGACAAACTTAATGGGGCAGAGGGAGCTGTCTTGCCAGAGCTGAGGTGTTCACCCATCCCAAGCATCCCAGCAAGCCCTGGACCCAGCCTCCCTGGGCATTTCAGTCATTAGCAAACATGGGACAGGGTTCAGCTTGGGCAGCAAAGTGCCAGAGCAAAACATCTGCTGCAGGCTCCAGCTTCTGCTGCCTGCTTGGAACTCTGGGTGTGTTTGGAGGCCACACCAGTGAACAGCAGAATTAAAGCAGATTTCTGGAGTCCAGTCCAGAATCTGGACCAGAGAATCTCCCTTACTGACAGATTAATTCCTAGTTTAAAAGCAAGGGTGGTTGCCTATTAGCTCTGCAGGGAAGCTGCTGGAGAATATTGCTCCTCTTTGCATGGGAAGGAGTTTGTTCCAATGAGCAGGGCAGTGCTGGAGCCACCATGCCTGGAGATGGTCAAAACCATCTAGATGTGGTCCTTAGGGCCAGGGTTTAGTGGCATGGGGGTGCTAGGGTGATGGTTGGACTTGATGATCTTGGAGATCTCTTCCAGCCTTAATGACTCTGTGATTCTGTGGGCAAAGGGAAGGTCTGTGTGCTCTGCAGATCATAGAATGGCCCAGATTGGAAGGGACCTTCAAGATCATCTAGTTCCAACCCCCCTGCCATGGGCAGGGATGCCACACACTAGAGCAGGCTGCCCAGGGCCACATCCAGCCTGGCCTTGGGCACAGCCAGATGCCTCTAGGGAAGGCAGTTTTCCATTTCCCTGTCTAGAAGCTCTGCTCTTGGCTACAAGCTGTGCAGGATGACACCAGCATGATGCAGAGCCACACCTGAACTGCAACTCCCATGAGATGGAGTCCAGCTTCCCCTCCAGGTAGAAATCTCCTGGTTCCCTGGGGCTGTCTTCTCCCTTTGGAGCCAGCTGCTCTTGCCAGGTTGGATATCTCCCTCTGTGCACAGGGTTGCACCTTTCAGTGTAGTCACTGCCTACCTCCTGAGCTCGGGTGGGGGGGATGCTGCCAGATTGCATCTATCCTCATTAAAGCCTGCAGCAGGGCTGCTTCGTGGTAACAAGGTCTGATGGATACCTTAGGTCAGACCTGCCACTGTTCTAGAGTGCAGCTGCTCTCCAGGAGATGGGAACAGGAAGAAAGAAAGAAATTGCACAGAAATGCAGATGTTGCATGTTTGGGTCTGGCTGGGCTCTGGTCAGCATGGTCACAGTGTGGATCCAGGCTCTTGTTGGGCTAGGTCTGGTCTAGATGCTGAGCTGGGGACTGGGGATGGCAGAGTTGCTACTGCATGAAGCAGAGGCAGAGCAGATCCTCCCTTGCAGTGTGGGGGTTCACAGCAGCTTGTGAGCCCCCTAACATAGCCTAGATGATCCCACATGGAGCCCACAGACCCCAGAGGAGCTCCAAACCACCGTCCCCCTTCTCTGCTTGCTGGGACTAGGAGTCCACAAGGCAAATCTTGATCCAGATCTTCCTTCGAGTAGGAGAGACCCAGAGATGGGTGCAGTGGGTGCAGTGGGTTAGGACTTGGGGGGGGAAAAAAATACGTGTTTTCCTGTGCTTGTGTTACTAAAAACAGTGCCTGGGGTAGTTAAAAGCAGGGATTTTTTTTACACTTAGTTCCTCTTTGTTCTCCAGCCTGTTTGCCCTGCCTCTGACTGAAACTGTGAGTCAGTCAGTTTCGTTTTCTGGCTCTCGGTGGAGCAGGCAGTGGCCCCACTGCCTCCTCTCTAAGGTGACGTTTGTTTACTGCCAAATAAGCCCTTTCCTGCAAAACCCCAAACAATGCCCTGAAAACACAGCCACCAGGGCTTTTCATTTCCCTTCACCTTCATTTAACCAACCTGCACTTGGGGTAACATGAGACTCTGCAGGACAAGTCCTCTCCCTTCCCTCAATTCCATCCAGAGCTGGGCACATCTCCCCAGAGCTTCCCAGGGGCCATGTCGATGTGACCAGCCAGGAAAACCCTGTGACAAGTGGCATGGCATGTTTTGGAGATGTGGCTCCAGGGTGTTATGGGGTAGTGTTGCCAGGACACCCCAGCCCTGGGACTTTGCTCAGGCAGGAGCATCTCTGGAGTGAAAATACAATTTCCAGTGGCCAGAGAATGGCTTGGCCAGTCTGGTAGGTGGATATACTGGGATGCTGGGCCAGGGTTTTAGCTGGGTTGGCTGCAGGGAGCTGCACTGCTGCTAGACAGCATTACTGGTGCAGCTGTGCTGACCTGCTGAGTGCCACCAGCACACCTTGCAGGATGATCACCTCCAGCCAGGGGTCATCTGCAGGGTCCTGTGCTTGTGATGTTTCCCCCAGGGAGCTCTTTCACCTGGGCTTTACACCTCTTGATGTCTGGGAGTGGTGTGACAGCAAAGGAGCAAAGGCTCTGATCCAGCCACACCATTTCTGCCTGCTACAAACTGTGCCTCACAGGAAGGCAACTGGGAAGAACTGTGTTAGCAGGACCTCCTGGCCAGCTCCTCCAAGCCCTGCAGGGTGACCTAGCTGGGCTACCAGCTTTTTTGGATGCTCTAGCCGAAACCAAGCTCTAATCAAAGCCATCCCATGACAGAGCAGGTGCTTTCCCCAGGAGCAATGCAAGGCATGTGATAAGGTATCAGTCACCGTGGCACCCATGGGACAAAACCACCTCACTGGGGGCTCCCTGCTCTGGAAAGGACAGGTCCTGGACATATCCAGACCTTTGTTCTTCCCTGAGCAGTGTGGGCAGGGGGTGGGGACACAGAGATGTGGGTCTGGAGCTGTTTGCATACAGGCACAAGCTTGCTGACTCTGGTTGTTTCTGACTCGTTTCCTGCCTGCCCGGAGCTGGCTTGGTTTTCGCGCGCTCTTGGAGCTGGCTGATGTCACTGCAGAGGCACTGAGCCCTGCCTGCCTGGGTATAAACCCTGCCTGCCTGGATACTGAGCCCTTCCTGCCTGGGTACTGAGCCCTGCCTGTTTACCAGAGCAAGGGGAAGGAAGCTGTGGCCTCAGTTCACCCCCATACAGCCCTGGCTCACCTCCTGTCCAGCTGCAGCCTCCTGCTCACCAAGCAATAGGCTTAGTGCTTCCACAGGGATCTGTTAACAAAGCAAGGGAATCGTTTTGGTTGGAGGAGACCTTTCAGATCATTGAGTCCAAACCCTTAACTGCCAGGTCACCACTAAACCATGGCCCTCAGCACCACATCTCCATGGCTTTTCAATCCCTCTAGGGATGGTGACTCCACCACTGCCCTGGGCAGCCTGGGCCAGAGCTTGACAAGCCTTTTGGGAAAGAAACTGTTCCTAATGTCCAATCTGAACCTCCTCTGGTGCAACTTGAGGCTGTTTCCTCCTATCCTATTGTTTGCTCCTTGGGAGAAGAAACCTATGTCCACTTCACTCCAACCTCCTTTCAGGGAGTTGCAGAGAGTGAGAAGGTCTCCCCTAAGCCTCCTCTTCTCTAGTAACCAACCCCAGTTCCCTCAGCTGCTCCTCACAACACTTGTGCTCTAGATCCTTCCCCACCTTCCTTGCCCTCCTTTGGACACAGTGAGCTACCTCTCTGAGCTATGGTTTACAAGTTACTCAAAGCTCTTCTCCTCTCTGTTCCTGCCAGCAGCCCATGCAGAAGCTGCAGACCCTACCCTGGCATTGCTGCCATGGGCTGGTGGGAGCCCATGAGTGGCTGAATCAAGAAGGAATTACTCTAAAAAGACCAATTTAACTTCTGCTCACCACATCATTGCTGATGCCCTGCAAGGACACCATCCTTGGTGACACAAGGTCGTGTGCTGAGGGTTGATGGGCAGCACTAGGCTGAGCTTTACCTCCAGTTTGGGTTTGGAGTTGAGATTCCTGAACTTGTTTGTGCTGAGCCGTGGCCTTATCAAGAGGTAAGAGAGAGCTGCCAAGCACAGGCACAGGAGCATCTGGTTTGTGTTGTGACAGTCCTGGAGCTGTCTCTTGCCAAGAATGGGTTCAAAGGTGGGGCTTGTGCCCCTGAGGACAAAGTATGGCTTCAGAAGGAGTTTTCTGAGCAACAGTTTACATTGGATTCCTTTTGTTCCACTGCAGAAGGGAAGTGTTAACACAAACAGCACCAGGTTAGGTTGAAAACGAGGGAATGGTCTCTTTCCAGCTTAGAGAAGAGGGGAGATGAGCTTCTCCCTTGACTTTTTTTCCCCTCTTGTCTCTCTCAGAAACCCAGGTGGTGGAGGAGACAGAGGATGTGTTTCGGAGCTATGCCTTCTACCGCTACCAACAGGAGAGAGAGGAGAGAGGGGAGGAGGTGCCCATGAACCCCGAGATCATGGAGATCCAGCAGGAGCTGGGCAGGTAAAACCTTGATACCAACTGGAAGCACATTCCTCCAGCCCATCCCAAGCCAGACTTCATTCCAGAGCCTCCCCTGCTCTTGCTGACCAGTCTGTAACAGCAGCTTCCCTCTTGGCAGCACTGAGAGCCAGGTGGGAAGGCGCTTGGCCATCATCGGGGATGACATCTACCAGAAGTATGACGGCGAGTTCTGCTGCATGCTCAAGTCCTTGCAGCCCACCAGGGAGAATGCCTACGAGTACTTCACCAAAATAGCCTCCAGGTAAGGCCACCAGCTCCCTCAGTGTGGGCTGGATGCCCACTTGTCCTGGAGAAGACCAGGGAAAAGGAAAGGTCAGGTGTGATGCGTTGGAGTCACTTAAATCCTTGCTCCCACCCTGGAGCAGATCCCTCCCCAGCCCTGTCCCAGCAAAGAGACTGTCCAGGCAAGCTTCACCTTGGGTTGAGCTCTCAACAAGCTCCCTGGGATGGTTCCCATGTTTTCTGCCTCTCTGCTCTTCCTCCTGCACGTTGTTTAGACAGTCTTCACCTGGCAATCATCTCACAGCCCTTGCACAAGCTGACCGGGGTCAGAAGGTTTGAGGGAAGTGCCTGGGAAGTGTTGCCCAGGCATCAGTAGCCAAGTGAATGTCCCAGCTCCCCTACAGGACTACAGCCAACCCTGGAGCAAGGCAGAGCTGCTGCTGGTCCCACCACTGCTGCTGGGTGCTGACTGGGAAGTCCTGGTGGGTCAGGCTTTCAGAGACACCAAGCAAATGCAGCTGCAGGCTGCAGGGATGGGCAGGTACTTACTGTCCCTGCTGTGGTCTCCACAGAACAGGGTTGGACTAGCTCAGGATGGAAGGTGCTGTAGGTGTCTCACACCCAACTCACCCACTGACAGCACAGAAACAGGGTGAAGAGTGAAGGCAAAGATCTGGACAGCTTACTGCCCTGATTGCCTGAGTTACAGGCTTGGCTCAAGGTGGCCATCAAGTGGTTCAGTCCTCACCCCTCTCTGCCTCTAGGGAAAGCAAGACATGAAGCACATTAAATGCTTAGCCTGGGGGTCACACAGAAGACCTGTGGCAAAGCCAGGATCTCTGAGGATCCCAGACTCCCATCACTCCTGGTGCAGCCCCATCCCCTGGGCACCCTCCTCTGCTCAGTGTTTGTTGTCTAACTGCCTCTCTTCTGTCCTCTTCCTGCTCCCCTGTCCTTGGGAAGCCATGCTGAGCTGTTTGCACCAGCCTGAGGCGGTTAACGCACCGCAGACAGGTAAATTAACCTCTGTCCCTCTCTCTCTCTCTCTCTCTCTGCTGCCTGTTTCTCTGGTGTTCCCTCCTGGGCTCTAACTTCCCTCTCCCTCTCCCTCTGTGACCTGCACGGTGGCAGCTCCATGCCAAGGCTCTGCAGAGAAGACAGTTCCCTCTGTGCAGAGAGGGAGCACCAGGACAGGGCAGCCCCTAGCCTGAAGGACAGGGCTTGAGTCTTCTTTCTTCATTTGTGTTGGGTTGTTTTTTCCTCTCCTTTTCCTTCTTGCTTGCCTTGCTGGAAACCAGGAAAAACACCTTCAGAAACTGCTCTGGAGAGATCAGTGTCAAACCTGCTCACAGCAACCCAAACTTGGCTCAGGAGCAGTAGGCACATTTTGGAAGCCCTCCGACCTGTTCCAGTGTCTCCCCACCCTCACAGTGAAGAACTTCTTCCTAATACCCAATCTAAATCTCCCCTCCTCTGGTTTGCATCCATTCCCCCTAGTCCTATCACTACCTGACCTCCTAACCAGTCCCTCCCCAGCTTTCTTGTAGCCTCCTTCAGACACTGGAAGGCCACAGGAAGGTCTCCTTGGAGCCTTCTCCTCTGCAGCCTGAACAACACCAACTCTCTCAGCCTGTCCTCATAGCAGAGGTGCTCCAGTCCTCTGATCATCCTCATGGCCCTTCTCTGGACACGTTCCAGCACATAACAGGGGCTTCAGAACTGGACACAGTACTCCAGGTGGGGTCTCACCAGAGCAGAGTAGAGGAGGAGAATCCCCTCCCTCCACCTGCTGACCACACTCCTCTCGCTGCAGCCCCAGGCTACAGCCAACCCTCTGGGCTACAAGTCCCAACACTGGCAGCTCAGCTGGAACCTTCTCATCCAGCAGCCAACCCTTGGGCTCTCTTTCAGCTTGTTTGAGAGTGGCATCAACTGGGGCAGGGTGATTGCTCTGCTGGGCTTTGGCTACCGCATGGCTATCCACGTCTACCAGCAAGGCATCCCCGGCTTCCTGCGCCGCATCGCCCGCTACGTGGCCGACTTCATGCTCCGCAACCGCATCGCCCAGTGGATCGCCCAGCAGGGAGGATGGGTGAGCCAGCAGCAGCCTGGGGTCACCCCAGGAGGTGGTAGTGGGCACATGGGGAAGATTTGGGGTTGAGGAGAAGCAGTTCTAGCTGCTGAAAGGTGTAACCTGAGGAGCGTGGCGCCGCTGCGGTTGGTGGTGGTTGGAGGTTGAGGACAAGCATGGGCCAGGCAGCTCCTAACGTGCTTTGGTTGTTCTCTGGATGGGTGAGCCAGCAGCAGCCTAGGGTCACCCCAGGAGGTGGTAGTGGGCACATGGGGAAGATTTGGGGTTGAGGAGAAGCAGTTCTAGCTGCTGAAAGGTGTAACCTGAGGAGCGTGGCGCCGCTGCGGTTGGTGGTGGTTGGAGGTTGAGGACAAGCATGGGCCAGGCAGCTCCTAACGTGCTTTGGTTGTTCTCTGGATGGGTGAGNGAGCAAGCGTGGGTCAGGCAGCTCCTAACGTGCTCTGGTTGTTCTCTGTTTCCCTCTTAGGCAGCTGTAAAACAGCTGGACAATGTTTACATGAAGTACATGCTGGTGGTGGCAGCCCTGGTGATCGTTGGGCACTTGGTGGTACAACGCTTCTTCAGGCCCTGACTGAGGTGGGGGCAGAGCCTGGGGGGGGTGGGTGTGTGGCTGAGCTTGCTCTCAAACCTCTGCTCTCCACTGACAACACCCAAAGAAGGGGCATTCAAGGAACTTCCAAGAGAGAGAGCAGCTTGGACCTGTGACCTTCCCACCAAAAGGGCCCAGGGACTTTGCCGTCTATGCAGACACCTCCAGGAGCTGTGGAGAGAAGCAATGTCAGGGGCTGTGGGGGGGGGGGAAAGGTTCAACTTTATTGTCTGTTTCATGCCTCTGCTGAGGACAGAGCATCACTGGGACACTCCTAGCACACAGCAGTGAGGCACAGCAGGCTCCTCTGGAGGAGCAACTGAGTTGTGATCATGCCAGTGTGTGTGCAAGTGAGCACATGGCTCTTGGCCACTCTTTGGGGCAGGTGCAGAGCTCCCCATTTGCTAACAGCTCTAGCCCAGACCATGCCTGCAGTGGAAGAGGGCTAGCAGCCTTGGCTGCTGCAGCTGTGGTCTGTAAGTCACTGGTGGAGCTAGCATTAGCCCACGTGGGGCTTGCTTTCACCTCCCCTCTGCTCCTGAGCCCAAGTACTTGAGCCCTCTCCTTCCTTTTAACAAGCATCCCTACCCCTTTTTGAAGAAACACTCTGACTCCCTGCCCTCTGCCCATCCCTGCTGACCCTGGGCAGCCCTGGCAAGCAGGATCTTCCCTCCCACAGCCTGATCCTGGAGACCTGCAGCTCTCCCATGGCTGATGCAGGTGCTGGGTGAAGCCTCACAGCCCTCCATCAGCTCCAAGGCTGCCTGCTGGCAGAGCAAGAAAGCACCAGCTGGTCTCCAAACACTAAAAAGCTGTGGGGTGGCTAGTGGTTGGTGTAGGTAGGTAGCCTGCCTGCCCTCCTTTCACTGGATGCTGGCAGACAAAGAGCCCAGTTGTGCCCAGCTGGTCTCCCTTGCTCTCAGTGGGAGGCACTGGAGTTGCATCCCATCCCTGCACCAGGGGCTTTGCCTTCTGAGCTCTCTGGGCAGGATGGTGCTGGCATGCCCTGGTTAAGGCCAGGGCTGCAGTGCTTTATAGCTGCCCAGAGACAGCAGAGCCCAGCCCCTTCTGGGCACAGTGCCTTGACCTTGTTCTCTTCATGACTGATGGTTGAGCATGATTCTGGGGGGAAGGGAGGAAGGCAGCTCCCCTCTGCTATCCCAAACCTTCCCAACTTCCCAGAACAGGGAGAGCCCCTCAGCATGGACCACATGGTTTAGCTCTGTTCTTTTGACTCCAGGTGACTCTCTAAGTGACACTTGAAACTGTGACTGGCCCTGTCTGAGCCAAACTCACCCTGTTCCAGCATCACCCATCTCCCAGAGCAGGTCAGGGAGGGACCTTGGAGGTAGGGGATGGGCAGTGCTCCTGTGTCTGGGCTCCTCTCCTGCTGCAGACAGAGCCCTTCTGAGCTGGAGACTGGGACAACAGAAGCCACAGTATCACAGCCCTGGGCTAGCTGAGCCCTTCTGCCCTCTGGGCCCTTTCCAGGATGCCTGGAGCAGGGAACTGCTACCCCAAAACAAGACTGAGTGACCACAACTGACAGTGCTCAGACTCAGCTCTGTGGCATGGAGATCACCAAAGCAGGGCTCACCTCCTGCCTGGTGGCACCAGCTGTTGTGAGGAGCCAAAGGTGGGTGGGGAGGAGGTTCAAGAGCCCCTGAGAGCAGCCTGTCTGCCCCACCATGCCAGAGCTGCTCCTGACAGCCAGCCTGTCTATGGTTGTAAACCCCTCCAGCATTGCCTTCTCCAAAACCAACTCCTCCCTTAACCTTTACCTTCAGACAGACCTTTCCCCCCACCCCCACCTCAATTTCTCTCCCTTGCTGCAGTTTAAGCTTGTTCCTACCCCTTCTGCCTGAGCTGACAGCCAGGACACCTAACAGCCAGGACACCTGACAGCCTTGCTCCTTGCAGCTGCAGAGGCTTAGCAGGACCAGCCATCATTTTATACCACTTAGGTCCTTCAGCTCCCTGCTTCTTTCAGCACAGCAAGAGGAAAAACCTTACAGCCTGTGCCCATAGCCAGGTCTTTCTGTGCTTGAGCATTGTGAGAGCCTGGCTGTCTCTGCAGTGTCCCTGTGCCTGCTGGAGTGCCCTAGGCTGTGCTTGACAGAAAAGCATTCCAATATTTGCTCTACTATTCCTCTCCTAGATATCTCTGCCTTTGGTGCTTGCTTTGCTGTGCCTGTGCTGAGCAGCACAGATCTCCAGGGGCTGGGCCATGCTCAGGCTCTCTCTTGAGGAGCTGGGTGTGCACCTAGCTCCTTTGGCCCCTGGGAAGTGTGTTTCTTTGCATTGTATCCACACACAGCTTCACTGACCATCGTGCCACCTCTTCACCCCTCTTGAGCACATCTAGAGGTTTCCTCAAGGCTCTTCTCTGCTGTGAACCAGTCTAACCACCTTAGTGTCCTCTCTAGCTTCTCATCCCCACTCCCTACCATCTCTTCTGGGTGAAAACCACCAGATGGAGCCTTTTGGCCACCATGAAAACAAACTGCTTAATTGGGGTTTCCTTTCTTTTTAAGCAGCTCCATTAGGGAGGTGTCACTGCCCTCCAGGCTAGGTGTCTGGCTGAGGCTGTGGTCTCCTCCAGGCTAGGTCTGGCTGAGGCTGTGGTCTCCTCCAGGCTAGGTCTGGCTGAGGCTGTGCTCTCCTCCAGGCTAGGTCTGGCTGAGGCTGTGGTCTCCAGGCTAGGTCTGGCTGAGGCTGTGGCCTCCAGGCTAGGTCTCTGGTGGAGGTTGTGATCTCCTCCAGGCTAGGTCTCTGGTGGAGGTTGTGATCTCCTCCAGGCTAGGTCT
>VWZX01009666.1:802207-827452 GCA_013399015.1 Galbula dea
CCTCCAGGCTAGGTCTCTGGTGGAGGTTGTGATCTCCTCCAGGCTAGGTCTGTGGTGGAGGCTGTGATCTCCTCCAGGCTAGGTCTAGTTGAGGCTGTGACCTCCTCCAGGCTAGGTCTCTGGTGGAGGTTGTGATCTCCTCCAGGCTAGGTGTCTGGCTGAGGCTGTCATCTCCTCCAGCAGGCTTTGTCCAGAGGAGCCCTGGGGAGAGGACAGTCCCTCAGCTTTTGTTCACTACTTCACCACCACCACACTCCAAGAACTCTAACAGACTGTGGGGAGAGTTTTTGCTTGTCCAAAAAGCCATGCTGCTGGTCAGTTGTTCTCACCTTCCAGAGGAAGGCTTTCACCTTGCAAACCACATTCCTGGTGAGACACAGAACATGTCTCAGCTTGGTGGTAGGTGATCAAACCTCAGTAACATTGATGGTACCAGGACAGAGAGAAACAAAGAGCTTTTCCAACAGGTGCTGTAGTTTCCATGTTTGATCCATTTTATCCCTTTGATTCCATGATTTTATTTCCACTTTCTCAGGGGATATGCAGGGAGAATTGTCTCAGGATATCAAGCTATTGTCTCCCTCTGCTCTCACCTCTCCTCCCCTTCCTGCCACTGGTGATGAACTGGGACTGGGAATGGTGACTGCTTTGTAGTTCTGTGTCCTGGCACTGGATGGCAACAGCACTGCAGGCACAGCCACCTGAGTGCTGCCTCCAAGGGCAGGGAGGGGCTGTGCTCCCAAGGAAGGGAAAAACCTCCCTTCCAGGTCCCTCTCTTTGGCCAGGTGAGCTCAGAATCCATCAACAGTGGCCTGTGCCCTGACCCACAGCAGAGGCAGGCATCACTGGTTTGTACTGGACTGCTGCTGGGGGAAGCCCTGAGTGCTTTAGAGGTGCAGGAACAGGCTACAGGAGGGTTGGATTTGCTGAGATCAAAGCAGAGCAGGCTTGGCCCTCCCTAAAAGCTGAGGCTCTTTGGAGAGTTGGTGGGTCCAGAGTGGGAACCATAGCAGGTATCTACCTCAGAGCTCTGCTCAGCAGAGTTTGGGTACTACAGGCCACCTTGGCTAGGTGCAGAAGGCTTTTACTCTGGGGCTGGCATCTCTAAAAGCAAGAGCTCTAGATAAAGCTACATTCCTCCAGTAACCCCAAATTCCCTTACAGGGCTGAATCAGCTACTGGATCCTGCAGGGGAAACCCTGCTCAGCTCCAATCTCTTTCTAACCAGTCTAAACCTCACTGAAGCACCAACCCTTCACTGAGAGGGTTGTCAGGCATTGGCCCAGGCTGCCCAGGGTAGTGGTGGAGTCACCATCCCTGGAGGGCTTCAAAACCATCTAGGTGTGGTGCTTGGGGCCATGGTGGTGCTAGGTTGACAGTTGGACTTGATGTTCTTGGAGGTCTCTTCCAGCCTTCATGGCTCTGTGATTCTGTGCCCTGTGTGGAAGCAAGGTGACCTAAGGAAGCATGACCTCCCCTGAGCCTTGCTCTGGCTTCTTCCCCTGCTGAGCAAGGGCAATGGGGGGGAAGCCCTAAGGCAGAAAGCAAAGGCAGGAGATGAGGAGAAGGCTCTGCCATGGCTGTTCACTGAATCCCTTGGGTTGGAAGGGATCCCAGAGCAAAGGCTACCTAAATCCCTGCAGGCTTTGGTGGGCAGCAGCAGAGCCCAGGCTAGGGTTCCCCCTGAGGAAGGACTGGCTCTACAGCTTAGCTGCCCCCCCCACTGGGGCCCAGTGCCTGCCTGCTCTGCTCTCTAGAGAGTGGATAGGAGGAGAAACCAAAGAAAAGCTTCTACTAGTTCCCTTTCAGCCCCTGGATCAGCAGGGGGATGGCTTCTACATCCCAGTGCAGGCTGAGCTGCACCCCAGCAGCTCCAAGAGGGGTGCAGGGAGCAGTGCCAGTGCCCAGGGCTGGAGGAGCTATGCATGGGGCAAAGCAGAGGGCAGATGATCACAGTCTGACTCAAAGCCATGAGCTCCTGCTCCTTCTCTCTGCCATCTCCCTACCCTAGGTGCATGAGGGGAGGCTTACTCTGGGCAAGAAGCTCCCCCAGGAGAGGTGTTAAGGGAACAGCCCAGGGAGATGTGCAGGCAGAAACCTCTTGGTTCAGGCAGAAGTGTCTGGGTTTGGGGAGGGTGAGCAGAAGAAATTCATTCAGGTTACAACAGGTGCAGAGGAAAGGGGTGAGAGCCTGAGGGATCTCATTGACTGAGTCTGTTTGAGGGTGTTTTGTTCTCCCACCCTCTCCCAGCTCTTTCCTTCAGGGTGGAAGAATCTTCCTGAGCTATTATTTGCTTGTCAGAACCTCCCCTCCCTTCCAGCCATTCCCTCCCACTGGAAGCCAATCCCTGAGGCATTCCTGCCACACACTAGGTGCTGCAGGGGCCAGCACTGCCCCAGAGGAACTGTTTTCTTCATGGCCAGGACTGGTGGCAGCCTTCTGTGAAGCTGTGTGATGAGTTTTCCATGGATACTTGAAGCCACACTATCACTTAACTCCTTCTGGTTCTTCCTTGCCTTTGGCCCAGTCTCAAGGTGCACATTGGTTCCACACAGCTCCTTTCTCCACCTCTCCAGGAAGCCCCAGTCTCCCCCAGCACTGCAGGAAGGGGATGGGGTGTATGATGGAGCAATAAAGCATGCTTTGCACTGACTCTGGAGGGGAAGCCCTGGTAAACACCTTTTCTTTCCAGGGGGGAGGAGGAAGAGCACCTCAGGTTGTGCCAGTAACAGCAGAGGGATGGGGAATGAGCTCTGTCTGCAGGGCAGGTCATCTGGAACTGGCAGGCAAAGGAGCTGTGTGGAACAGGGGGGTTGCTTTTCCCTGGAAAAAAGAAACTCCCTACCCATTTCTGTCACAAATATCCTGGTTTAAAATGATGTAATATATATATGTGTGTGTGAAAATAAAAATGGTACATGCAGTGCAAACTCTTCTCCTGCCTCTGGTGAGGGTTTTCTTCTAGAAGCTTCACTCCTTCTTACTCTCTGACTGCCTGGAAGGAGGCTGGAGCCAGCTGATGGTTGGGCTCTTCTCCCAGGTCCCCAGGATAAGAGGAAATGGCCTTAAGTTGCACCAAGGGAGGTTTAGGTTGCACATGAGGAACAATTTCTTCCCCAAAAGGGTTATCCAGGCCTGGCCCAGGCTGTCCAGGGCAGTGGTGGAGTCACCATCCCTGGAGAGGTTGAAAAGCCCTGGAGATGTGGTGCTGAGGGCCATGGGTTAGTGCCATGGTGGTGCTAGGTTGGTGGTTAGAGATCTCTTCCAGCATATGCCAGAGCTCCTGCCACAGCCACTGTCCTGCAGCAGCTTTCCCAACCCCTAGCCCAAATCCTTAGGCTGTGCCACATTCAGCTCCTCCCTTCTCACACACCAAGCACACAAGGTGCTACCAAGCTGCCCTCCCTTTCCTCTGCTGCTCTCCTTTGCTCAGGAGAGAGCAAAGTTTGCTTCTTCCTTAGCTTTCCATCCTGTACAGGACCAGTCTGGGCAGCAGCTTCCCCCAGCACATTCCCAGTGGCACTGCAGGAGGTGTAAGGAAGCAGGAGGTGATGCTAGGGGACAGGATGCTATAATCCCCTTGTGTGGGGTGTGACTGCTGGGACCTTGTGCCTCCTTAGAGAGCACATTCCTCACTAAGAAGCATAGACACACCCTGCCCCACCTTCCCCACCCTCCTCACCCTCCTCACCTTCCTCACCTGCAGCCACTTCTGCTGATCCCTTCCCATCTCCAGCACAGGTCTCTCCAGCCCTTGTTTTTTGGGTTAGGATGAATCTCTTGGTTGTGGTGGTAGGCACTGAGCCCAAGGCAGCCCCCAATGACCACAGGAGGGCAGGGGAGATGCCACCTTCACCAGCCCTTGCTGCTGAACCTGGAGCTCCCCTCTTCCCACCCCTTAGCAGGAGCTGCTGTTCTAGGGGGGGTGGGCAGGGGCTGTGGTCACTGTGGGTCTTTGTGGTGGGAGAGGTGGCTTTGCAGCTCAGCTGTCATTGCTCAGCTTAGTGATGAAGCCAAGTGACTCCCCAGGTCCTGTCCACTGCTCTATCCCACCCTACCCCCCTGCAAAGCAAGCTTGCCCATCCAGCAGAGCAATGACAGCTTCATGCCATCACTCATGGTGCTCCCTGGGTGCCTGGATCTGAATGCCAGTCAGTTAGAAGGAGGGAGGAAAGGAGAAGGGCAGGATGCCTGCCAGGGTGGGTTGAGACCAGCAAGTGCTGGAGGGTCTGGATCCTTTTCAGGGTCATGTCCCTTTTCTGCAGGATAAATCCTGGGGAATGTGGATGGGAGCTGTGGGAGGAGGAGAGGAGATGCTGGCTCTGGAGAAAGAGAAGGGGCTCAGGCTTTCCACACAGGCAGCCAGGAGCAGATTAAGCCCTGGAATCTAAATAAATATTTACCCTCTAGTTCCTGGGCTCTAGAAATAGCTGTGTGACAGAGTTACCAAGAGGGGAGTTTGGGATTGCTGCAGTCAGATGCAAGCAGCAGGAGAGGATTCCCAGCCCTGCAGGTAGCTGCCTGACAGAGCCACTGCTGCTGAGGATCTGCCCCTGCATCTCTGCAAGGAGAGGTTGAACACTCAGAAGAGAAAGAGCCCTAATTAAAGAGGCAGCTGCTCCTGTAATCCACTTTGTGTCCTGCCCCAAAACCAGATCAAGCTCCTCATGAAGTTACCCCAAGAAAAATATTATTAATAACACTAATAAAATCAGATTAAGGCCACTGTAATGGAAGTGTTTGAAACAGAGTTATCCTTCAGCCAGAACTCCAGATCTGGTAGCACTCTGGAGCTGGAGTTTCAGACCAGAACTAAAACTGGCTTCAGCTCTGAGCCATGCAGAGTTGTGTGGCAACAAAGGTTTGGGTTTTGTTCCTAGTTAATTGGCAGGGGCTGGGAAATCACACTTGCTTTTAGCCCCTTAGCTTTGGAAATAAAGAGCCTTTGCTCCCAGGTAGCTTCCTTTCCTTTGCCATGGCTTTGAAGGTTCCCAGCCCCTGGCTAGGATTCAGCTTGCTGTGACATTCCAGTGCCAGGGCTACTCTTCCTCCCAGGGCTTCTGCACATCCATCCCTCTCAGCCCTCACTGCTGGCACTGCTATCTGCCATTCCCCAGGGGACCTGCCTGCACTGATACCAGTGAATGGAAGGACACAGGCTCTGCTCTCCCAGCTGAAAGGGGAAGATGTGGAGCAGTAGAAGCCCAAGGCTGTGCTGGACTGGCAGCAGCAGAGCCTCAGTGGCAGTGCTGTGACTCAGAGTCTCAGCCTCAGTGAGAACAGCTTGCAGCAAACAGTTTCCTAAGCAGTTTCCAAACACTGGGTTTGGGTTTTTTTTTCCATCCTGTGACCTGGCAGCCAGAGATGTGGAATCTTCTCCAATTCATTCCTTATTCCCAGCACTAGATGTGGTCCTTAGGGACATGGCTTAGTGGCATGAGGGTGCTAGGTTGCTGGTTGGACTTGCTGATCTTGGAGATCTCTTCCAACCTTCCTGATTCTGTGCTCTCCCTGCCCTCCTCTGAGTAGCCTTCATGAATCTCTGTGGTCTGGACAAACTCAGGAGAAGACAACCCTGGAGATGTGTCTACCATGGAGTGAGGTGAGCTTATTCCAGCTCATGGCCATTCTAACGTGCCATGAAGGTTCTGCTCTGCTTTCCTGGCACTCCTGCTGAGCTGGAGGTCTGGCCAGGCACCAAGAGCTTTGGCAGAGCACTTTGCTGTCTGCTCTCAACAGACCATTCAGAGATCCCCTTCTCACCAGAGGGCTCTGGGGAACACTGCAGTCATTCACTGCCCTTGGAGGGATCTCTCTTGTGAAGGAAGAACCTCTTCTATCCAAGTCAGAAGAGCTGACTCAGCACAAAGCAAGCAGTAAATTCCATTTTCTGCATGCACCAGTCCTTGAAGGAGACCAAACCATAGCAGTGTCTTTATACAACTCCCATTCCTACCTCAGAACTCCCTCCCCTCAACAAAACACCCTCACATTTGCCTGAACCATCTCTCTGCCCATCAACCTGTTCACCAGAATAGCCCAGGGAGGTTCCTTGGCCTTTGCCATGTGCTGATGGTGCTGCTCTGGGAGGATTTACACCTAGGATTTAGGTGGGGTTGTCCTACACTTACTTTGCAGAACCTGCACCAAAGGTCAGCAGGCTGAAACTGGATGAGGTTTAGATGGCTCAGATGACACCTTCTTGGAAGTCCAGGGCAGAGCACAAGATTTTCACAGCCCTTTTTTCCTTGTCATCTTGCAAACCTCTGCAGCTGAACAATGCCAGTATCTGATGACCAAGGTCCAGCTGCATTCCTACCACCAAGGCAGCAGGACACCTTCCCAAGAAGAAATGAGTCCTTTTTGGTTATAGCAGCTGACCCATGAGTGAGGAAAAGGCAGAGCCATAAAGACAGCAACATTCTGTCACTCTACAGCTTCTTCAGGCTTGGAGCATTGTCTTTAAAGCAACTCAGAGCTGCTTGGTTTGTTGTCTGCAAGCAGTGTTGCTGCTGCTGCTGCATCCTCATCTTTGTGACCTCCTGGTGCAGGTGTTGTCAGGGGAAGATGCAGCTGAGCATGACTGGCAGCAGAAGGGTTGTGCTTCATCCCTTCCAGACTTTGCAGCTGGCAACTCCTCTCCTGCTGAACAGAAACCAAGTTTCTGCAGAGGCTTGGGCCATCACTGCCAAGGGGGAAGCCACCACAGTATGAACCACTCCAACTGCTGAGGAGCCAGAGAAGGTCTTCAGGAGTGGCAACTGCATCTAAATGATCACAGAAGTGATCTGAGGGCTGGAACCCCTCTGCTGTGAGGACAGGCTGAGAGAGTTGGGGTTGTTCAGCCTGGAGAAGAGAAGGCTCCAGGGACAGCTTACTGCAGCCTTGCAGTACTCCAAGGGCCTGTAAGAAAGATGGGGAGAGAGATTTTAGCAGGGCTTGTTGGGACAGGGCAAGGGCTGAGGGTTTGAAACAAAGGAGGGAGACTTAGACTGGATATAAGGAAGAGATGTTTGCCCCTGAGGGTGGTGAGAGCCTGGCCCAGGTTGCCCAGAGAGGTGGGAGATGTCCCATCCCTGGAACCACTCCAGGTCAGGTTGTTTGGGGCTGTGAGCAACCTGATCTAGCTGGAGATGTCCCTGCTGACTGCAGGGGGTTGGACTAGATGAGCTTTAAAGGTTCCTTCCCACCCAACCCCATCTGTGATTCCCCTGTGATCCACTTGCTGCCCCTCCCTGGCAAGTTCTCAGCTGTGAAGCATCCACTCTCCTCCACAACTGGCTGCAGCCTTCTGAGGAGGATGCTGCAGGAGGCAGGAGTCACCTTCCTGACACATCTTTACCTCTGGGAAAAAAGAATAAAGAAGAAGAGGCAGGCCTGGGACAGCTGAGAACCCAAAACCCAGCCCAAAGTCCTCCAGGAGAGTGAAAGCAAGGTTAGAGCTGTTGGCTCCAGGAGAGGATGTGCTCTTCAGAAGAGAGGAATGCAAACCTCCACATCTGTCCTCTCTTCCAAGTGCTGTTGCTCTCTCCCTTTAATCAAACCTTGCCTTTCTGCAAGGTCTTTCCCTCTCTTTTCCCTTTCCTGGGAGTTCCTCCTGCCTCCTGTGTGCTTTCACCTTTTCACTTTCTACTTCTGCTATCACTGAAGAAACCTACAGGAAAAGCAGAGTTTTTCCTCCTACCACAAGCTTCTCAAAGCTTTGTTTTGCTGCATGTTGACAGATTCACAGTTCTCAGAGAAAGAGAGAAATATTTAGACCCCAAAGAAACAGTCACTGGAGTTTTCCTTCCTAGTGAAAAAGGTTTCCACTAGAAGAACAACAAAATTGCTTTGCTGTAAGCTTCCTGGGCAATCTGACCTGGAAAAGCAAGGCAATAAAGGCATCTTTTGGGGTAAAGATGCTCCCCAGGTCATGTGGAAGCCTTGAATGGGGAAATTAGGGTGCTACTGAATTAGTCCATTACTTCTACCACTCTAATCCCAGTACAATCCCAGTGTGCCCCCTTTTTTTCCTTCACATCCCCAGCAATAAAGCCCTTGCAGGCTGACTAATGCCTTCCCTCCTACCTGGACAAAGCTTACTCCCAGGGTTTGTACATCCTGAGCCCTGGGCAAGCCAGGAGCTTGACAGATCTCCCCAAACCTGGAAAAGCTCTTGGGAAGAGCCCTGCCCTCCCCTCAGTGCCAGCTCAGCCATGCTGCATTAGCAGGAGGGGAAGGAAGGTTCCAGACCCCTCAGGAGGATGAGTTCCCCAGGGTGTGGGCAGGAAAGGGTTTACCCCATCCTGCTCCAGGGTTCAGAGGCATCCAGGCTGCTGGAGTTCACCATTCCTGGGGCTTCTCTTTCTTTCCTAGCTCACCATCAGGGTGGGGAAATCCCTGGGAGCTTTTCTGAGGGTTGCAGACATCACACCTGGGGTCCCCAGCTGATCTGCTACCTCTGTAAGACCTCAAGGAGGTAAGTGCTGCCCCTCAGCTCCTGGTTTTCCTCCTCAAGCACCAGGAGGAAAACCTCCTCCCCAGTTTTGCTTTCCTAACTGGGGAACATCTTGCCCTTCCTTCAAAGCCTGGCTTGACTGGGAAGCTGCAGCAGGGAAATTTAGGGCACAGCAGCAGATGAAAGGGAACTTGATTGAAGTGAGAGCAGCACTTGGAACTGCAATAGCCTTTTCTCAATTAACTCTGCCTGCAGGAAAAGACCTTGAAATGCATTTTAAACTGCTATATTAAGGCATGATGAAACCCTTTGTGCACATTATTATCCTGGCTCACTTAAAAGCTGATCCCCCAACCTGGCATGGCTCAAACAGGAGTGAGCAGCTGAGCTGTGATAACACTTAACCCACAGCAATACAGCACTCTGCCAGCCTCTTACCATGTCTGCAGATTGGATTTGAGTTCAGCTGAGTTGATTTTTCTGAGGTTGTGTCCTCTGAGAGTAAAAGCCAGGCCCCAGGTGCCACCCTCCCAGTGGCAGGAGCTCAGCACCCCACCGTGCACCATGGCATAGAGTCACTGAATCCTAGCATCACAGAGTGGTTTGGGGTGGAAGGGACCTTTAAAGCTCATCTGGTCCAACCCCCTGCAGTCCACCAGGGACATCTGAAGCTTCTTCAGGTTGCTCAGAGCCCCAGACAAGCTGAGCTGGGATGGTTCCAGGGCTGGGACATCTCCCACCTCTCTGGGCAGCCTGGGCCAGGCTCTCACCACCCTCAGGGGGAAACATTTCTTCCTTCTCTCTAGTCTAAATCTCTCTTTTTCAGTTCAAAACCATCACCTCTGTCCCAGCAGTCCCTGCTAGTCTCTCCTCATCTTTCTTACAGGCCCTTGGAGTACTGCAAGGCTGCAGTAAGCTCTCCCTGGAGCCTTCTCTTCTCCAGGCTGAACAACCCCAAAATGATCAACAAAACAAACATCATTTAACACCCCACCACAGAGAAGAAAGAGCACCAGAGTCTCCTGACACAAAAAGGAAGAGTGTACAAGACAAACCCATGCAGGACAGCTTGAGAGAAGGATCCCAGACAAGAACAAACCCCAAAATAACAGGAGGCTAAAATGGGACTTTAAGACTGTGCCCCAGGTTGCCTCACCCCAAGCCCTGCACACTTTGCCTTTATTCCAGCCCCTGCACTTAGATCCCAGTGCTTTGCAGCTGGGCAGACTGGGACACACTGAATTCACCCTTGTTCCAGACTGACTCCTTTTGAGTCCACATCAAGGCAGGGAAACTGCTGGTCTCTCAGAGAAGTTGCCTTGTTCTGCTGCAGCCTCAGCTGAGGCTGGAGAACATCCCAAGTCCTCCTTCAGTGAACTGCAAAGCTTGGAGTCCTTAACTCCAGTTAGCCATCCAGCCTGGAGCTTGGTTTTACAAGGAAATACAGCACCAGAGTCACAGGAGTGGACACCATGGGCAGGGGGAACACTGGCAGGGAGCTGGGATCATGCCCTGGCTGATTGGACTGCTCCAGGTCAAGAGCAATGCTCCCAAATGCTCTGGTAAATCAGGTATTACAGGTCAGGAGAGCTGAGGGCACAATGGTTTGTGGCACATTAGTGCTGGGCTGGGCCTGTGCAGGTGCTTAATTAAAGAGGCTCAGCCAGAGAGTGATAATTTGTGAAGCTGCATAACTGAATTGCTTGTAATCCTCTGCCTATCCCCACACTAAGCTTCTCCTAAGAGGAAGGAAGGTGTTGAGCTGTGTCTGTTCAAAGTTGTTCTTTGGCTTCCTGAGGTGCCACTTCTGTGCCCAGATAAGCCCAAACCATTGCCCTGGGGTTATCACCCAGAGGCAGCAGTGCCCCAGCCCTTCCCAGCTCTGCTCCTGGCAAACAAGCAGTGCTATGGGAAGCCCCAATTTCATCAGCATAGAATCAGAGATGAGGTTGGGTGGGAAGGAACCTTTAAAGCTCATCTAGTCCAACCCCCTGCAGTCAGCAGGGACATCTCCAGCTAAAGCAGGTTGCTCACAGCCCCAAACAACCTGACCTGGGATGGTTCCAGGGATGGGACGCCTCCCACCTCTCTGGGCAACCTGGGACAGGCTCTCACCACCCTCAGGGGGAAAAGTTTCCTCCTCATATCCAGTCTAAGTCTCCCTCCTTTGTTTCAAACCCTCAGCCCTTGTCCTGTCCCAACAGGCCCTGCTAAAATCTCTCTCCTCATCTTTCTGACAGGTCCTTTAAGCACTGCAAGGCTGCAGTAAGCTCTCCCTGGAGCCTTCTCTTCTCCAGGCTGAACAACCCCAACTCTCTCAGCCTGTCCTCACAGCAGAGACCTTCCAGCCCTCTGATCACTTCTGTGACCTCCTCTGGACCCCCTCCCCCAGGTCCCTGTCTCTGCTGTGCTGAGAACTCCAGAGCTGGCCCCAGCCCTGCAGCTGAGGTCTCCCCAGAGCAGAGCAGAGGCAGAATCCCCTCCCTGCCCTGCTGGCCATGCTCTGGGGCTGCAGCCCAGGACACAGTTTGGGTGGGAAGGGACTTTTAAAGCTCATCTAGTCCAAGCCCTGCAGTCAGCTGGGAAATCTGCCACTTCTTCAGGGTGCTCAGAACCTCAACCAACCTGACCTAGAATTATGCCAGGGATGGAGCAAAACTTACCTGGAAGCTCAGCTTGACTTCCCAGCTCCTGTCTGGCCATGAACAGAGCCCTGCAGGATGCAGAGACCCAGCCATGGGAGAGCTGGGTGAGCACCCATGGGTGGCAGCAGGGAGCTGGGGTGCACCTACACCTCCCCATGGTCAGAGAGACATCAAAGGCTGAGTCCTAAACCACTAAGGAGCCTTTTCTGCTCTTCATCTCCCAACAGAGTTTGATCCTGAGGTTGAGGCAGGCCCAAGATCTTGTGTCCTGTAGCAGGGCCAGAGTTCCTGTGCACTCAGGACAGCAGGGTCCTGCTGCAATGCTTTTACCTCCCTGGGAACTGCACTTTCATCCTAAAACAGAAATATCTGCTTTAAACTTCCCTCTGGTGGAGAGAGGGTGGAAACCCAAGCTGTCAGATTCAGCTGACTGAGCAATTCCCATCCAAGCTTTGAGGGGCTGGGAACCCAGAGCTACCTCAGCCCCCAGTTGTCCAGCTGGAAATTCCTGCATCATTTCATATCTTCCAGAGCTTTTCTTTCAACATAGCTGAAAACTTTGAAAGAGAAAGATTGGGTTAGAAATAAAACTAGGGGATGATTATTCTTGTTATCCTTAATGGCTTTCCCTACCAGCAAATTCAAGGTTTCATCCTGCAGCATGGAGGTTGGGAGGTTTGAGCTGCTCAGAGGACAGGGGATTGCCATCCAGGTTCCTCCCTGGTCACTGCTGTGTCCTTTGTGGCCACTGGGTAAGAACACTTAGGCTCTCCCATCAGCAGCAGACAAACCAGGAGGACTTTATTGCTGATGTAAATCAGAGCAGCTCTTCTGCCTTCCAAGGAGCACTGCAGATTTATGCCAGGAGCTGACCTGGCATCTCTATTTTCAAAACTAGGGCAGATTGAAATATGCTGCTTTTCAATAATATATTCAGGTTAACAGGGGCTTTTAGATTTGGGCAATTAATCTTGTGCAGCCTGAGAACCTCTGGGGATGATGTGCAAAGGTTGCTAAGAAGAGGAAAACAAACAGAGTTGTGTAACTCAGCTCTCTCATGGCTTTTCCTTCATGAAAAACACATTGCAGGCTGCAGCAGGGAGCTGGCAGGCAGCACTGATAGCACTTCAACAGCCAGGAGCACAGCAAGGAAAGCAGAGGGTAGAAATGCAGGATTAAGCTCATCCTGTGGGACTGGGAAAGGAGGGAAACCTGCAGCATTGGAAATAGAATCTGAGAATCATTATGGTTGGAAAAGATCTCTGAGGGCATTGGGTTCAGCCAGCCACCATCACTGACCCATGGCCCAAGCACCACAGCTCCAGGGCTTTGAAACCCCTCCAGGGATGGGGACTCCACCACTGCCCTGGGCAGCCTGGGCCAATGCCTAACAACTCCTTCAGGGGAGAAACTTCTCCCAATATCCAACCCCAACCTCCCCTGGCACAACTTGAGGCTGTTTCCTCTTGTCCTATCACTTGTTACCTGGGAGAAGAGCCTAAGCCCCACCCGGCTCCAGCCTCCTCTCAGGGAGCTGCAGAGAGTGAGAAGGTCTCCCCTGAGCCTCCTCTTCTCCAGGCTAACCAAGCCCAGTTCCCTCAGCTGCTTCTCACAACCCTTGTGCTCTACTTGACCCTAGCCACTCAAACCCACTGAACTGCTGACCTTCCAACCACACTGCCAGAGCCTGGTGAGGACAAAGGTACCAGCAATGACCCTGGTGAGGGTAAAGCTACCAGCAATGACCCCTGGTGAGGGCAAAGCTACCAGCAATGACCCTGGTGAGGACAAACCTACCAGCAATGACCCCTCCAGAGGCAGCTGCCTGAGACATCAGCCACACATCAGAGCTACATGGCTGCAGGACAGAAGTTTCCAATGGCAAGTAGCAAGAGGCTCTGAAAGAACATGCAGGTGTCTCCTGCATGTCTCCTGGGTGCTGCATCTCTTAGCCAACCTCACCACTGCCCCAGCAGTGTGCCTTCAATTTAAGCTGGCTGGAAAACCTCTCCCTTTACACTGGTTTATTTTTCCTCCCTTATTTTCTCCTCCCATACAAAAGAAATAATAAAATAAAACCAAATAAAAAAAGAAATTCTCTCCTTCTGAGCCTGCTAAAGCAGAAGATCTCAGTCATTCTGTGTTCTAACAGGAATATTGCATTTTTGCTAGGAACCAGCAGCTCTGCTCCTGGCCATGAAATTCAGGTAATGACCTGGAACTGAAGTAAATGAGGGTTTCCTTTCCCATCCCTTGCAGGCAGCTTACTAATGGAAATTGATTTCTAGCTTTATTCTTTTTCATTTAGCATGCTTGGGCAATGTCTTTATTGGAGATCCAAGTGGCTTCCAAGGGAGCTTTAGCCAAAAGGCTGCTGTGCAGGTGACCACCAAAAGCATCTGGGTACCCAGATGGAGGACTGGCACTGCAGGGACATCCTTGTGCAGGCAGCAGGCTCCTGATGTCCTCTGCTCACACTCATGGGCATGCTCTGGGGTGGATCTTTGGGTGGAGTAAACCAGCAGAGCTCACACCCATGGAACAGAGACAGAAGTCCTGCTGCCCAGCATCTCATACAGGTGCTGCAGTGTGGCCAGAGGAGGGCAAGGAAGGTGGGGAAGGGTCTGGAGGACAAGTGTGGTGAGGAGCAGCTGAGGGAACTGGGCTTGGTTAGCCTGGAGAAGAGGAGGCTCAGGGGAGACCTCCTCACTCTCTGCAGCTCCCTGAGAGGAGGCTGGAGCCAGCTGGGGGTTGGGCTCCTCCCAGGGAACAAGTGATAGGACAAGAGGAAACAGCCTCAGGTTGTGCCAGGGGAGGTTCAGGTTGGCCATGAGGAACAATTTCTTCCCCAAAAGGGTTGTCAAGCCCTGGCCCAGGCTGCTCAGGGCAGTGGTGGAGTCACCACCCCTGGAGGGGTTTCAAAGCCCTGGAGATGAGGGCCATGGCTTAGTGGTGCCCTGGCAGTGCTGGTGGAGGCTTGGACTTCATGACCTGAAAGGTCTCTTCCAACCAAAACTCTTCCATGACTCCAGTGACCAAATTCATCTGCAAGTGACTTTCATCTCCACCTGCCCATGCCCAGTGCACTCCCAGCCCACCATACAGGTGCTTCTCTGTCCCATGCAGCCATGCTCTGACCTCCAGCCAAGATGCTTGTCCTCAAACCAAACCAAGAGCTTCAGACATCTCATCTTGGTGGTGCTGTCTGGACCCAGAAGGCAGTCCTGGCCCCCCACACAGTTGCTCAACCAGCACCACATCTCCTGTAGCTCTTGCCAAAGGGCTCCCTTGTGTAATCTGCTCCAGCCACCAGCACATGCACACCCCCACCCTCTTTTCCTGCTACTTAGGTAAAACTCAGCTGACAATTTCTTCCTTCTCTGGTAGCACCAGAGGTAGAGACAGATCCTGGCCTTGGATATCCAACCCTTTCTCTCTGCAGGGGAAGAGAGAGGTAGGAAGACAAGGTAAGGGTTGGTTTGGCTTCTTTCTTTACAGCTCCTACCCCATGAAGTTAGAACAACCCTGAGACAAAATGAGCTTTAGGAACAGTGTTGTGTTCTTCCCCACCCTCTCTTACCTCTGCACTCTCTCAGCTTACTCTGACAACCACAAAGGAGCTGGGAAGAGGAGAAAAACACCCAAAATCCAACAAAACCCTGACTTTTTCTGCCACTGTCTTTTGCTGAAGTCCTAGGGAGGAACCAGAGCTCAGCTGGTGCTGGTTCACACTTTCAAAGCAGGAGTAGCAGCTCTTATTTCTCTCGGTCTTCAGTTGATTTTCTGGTTCCATAGACACTTTAATAGCTCTGTAAATTGTCTGGTAAAGGAATTCTTAGTTAGAGATGGTGTCTGGGGTGTTTGTTCCTTATTGATGTGTAAATTGGCTTGTCCTGCTGGCATGCTACTGACAAGGAATGCTTTGTAGCCTGATGATAACTGTAACAATTAGCACAGGACCCAGCCAAAGCCTTCATTGTGAATTAAAAGCTCTAGCAGAGCTGCCTGTGCAGAGCACTCCTGTCCTTCTGCTCCTCCTTTCTCTGAGCAGGGACATTTCCCTGGGCCAGGGGATGTTCTGTGCCCACTTCTCCTCTTCTTGCATGGCTAAACCCAATCCTTCCTCAGTGGCTTTGCTCTGCTGTGCTTTGGGTTGATGCTGGCAGCCCAGACCTGCTGTGCCCCTGGTGAATCCTCTCTGGTATTGCCAACGAATGCTAATTGGGGGTTAATTGCTGGATGGATCACAAGGGCAGGTGGCTGTAGACACCAAAGGAAGGAGGACAGAAGACTGGCAGGTGCAGAGCCCTAGTGAGGATAAAGGCAGGGGAGATAGATAGAGGACAGAGAATGCAGTGCTAGATGTTATCTGTCTTGTGTGGGAGCATAAAGTAAATCTTCCTTCCTCTTATGCAAGAGGAAGACTGTGTGCAAGCTAAAAACCTCCCCTTGGAGCTAAAAACCTCCTCTTGGGCCTCAGCTTCCCTGCTAACAGAAGTGAGAAGCCACCTCTGCCTGCAAGGGCTGGAGGGAGGATCCAACACTGAGCACTTCAAATAGGCTGCAAGGAAGTTGCCTTGTTCTAGACCTCATTCATGATGTAAATCCATGGTGAAAAGGGAGATGAAGTCAGGATAGCCATCATCCTGGGCATGGACTGTCTGGGTTTTCCTGTTCAGAAGAGCATGTGGAGGAGAGGGAAGAGCTCTGCTGAGGAGTGGAGCCTCCCTGGGTGCACACTGGAGGAGGAGTGGCAGAAGGAACTGCCGTCTTGTCTTCTAAGAATATATCTTGGCTGAAGCCTGCCACACAGACATCCTCAGAAGCCAGGAACCACTTTGCTGAGTAGATCAAGGGGAAAAGTGTCACCAGGGCTGCAATAATTCCCCCTATTCCTGAGCTGGGGAGATGGGCAGAGCTGGCTGCAGCATGAAACACCTTCTGCCTCAGAGACAGAAGGGAATGGGGGCAGTGAGAGGAAAAGCTTGGAAGATCAAAGGAGGGAAAGAAAACTGCCCTTGCAGAATGAGAATTCATTCTGGTTTCTATCTTCTAGCAGGCAGAAGGTGACTCCAAGCCCCCAAGGAAGGATGTGGGCTCATACTGTTGGCTTTACTCTTCTGCCTCATGTTGGAGGCTTCCTTGGCTGGTTCATTTATCGAAGAGAAATACCTGCTTGGTATGAGAAGCTGAAGAAGCCTGCCTGGTGTCCATCCCCCAAAATATTCCCTTTGGCTTGGACTGTCCTGTACACTGGCATGGGGTAAGTTCTGCATACTGCTCCCTCTCTCAACTGCACCCAGGAGAAGGCATTTCCAACACTTTCATTTGCTTTTGGGACCTCCCTTGAGCCCACAGCAGCAGGACATGTCAGGGAGGCTTGCTCCCAGCAGATGAAGTACAACCTGGGCCAGATTCTGGGCTGAGCTCCTCAGATCCATGCTGCAGGCAGTGCTTTTGGCCAGGGACACAGCCCATGCTCAGCTGTGGAAACAGGGGCCCTGGGGCAGGTGTAGGAGCCACACAGGTATGAGGGTGGGAGAGCAGGGAGGGACATGGAAGCAGCTGTGATCCAGAGATGATGTCCTGCAAATCCCTGCTGAGAAACAACCTTACAGGAGAAGACTTGGTCTGTATCAGGGGTTTACTTGCTGCCCAACACTAATGTGCTTCTCTCTTCACAGCTATGCCTCCTACCTGATCTGGAAAGACCTGGGTGGCTGCAGCCACAAAGCCATTGTCCCACTGGGACTCTATGGAGCTCAGCTGGCCCTCAACTGGGCTTGGCCTTTCTTCTTTGGTGCAGGGAACCTGAAGATGGTAATGTACCTGGTCATCAGGCATTCACCTGCTGGAGCCTGGTTTGCTGCTGTCCCTGCCACATGGGTTTTGGGGTTGGTTGGAGGTTTTCTAATGAGCATTGTGCCATTGTCAAGAGAGATGCAAGGAGAGCTTTGGCTCAGAGAGAGTTCATGTTGCATCTGGTTCAATCCAATGGTATCAGTCCCTCCCAGGCCTCACCCTGCTCTTGCCATGCAGATATTGGCCTGAGCAGAGCAGGGTGGGAGATCAAGGAGTCAATAGGCCAACTCCTGCATCTCCTAGTTAAGGATCTGAGGTTAGAGATAAGTCCTTCTGGGAGTCCACACCCTGCAGCAGCAAGCAGCAAAGCTAGCATCCCTGGGGAGATGTTTTAGCTGTGAGCAGCTTATCAAGCAAAGGCAAGGTGCTGGGCACCGCTGGGGCTGGTAGGAGGACAGGCATGAAGGCAAGGCATGGCAGAGCTGGTCAGAAAGCACTGCCCTCAGGTGCCAAGGCCCAGAGATGTCTGAGCTACAGAGTGGGATTTAGGTTTCCATCTGAATTTTGTCACCCTGTGGATGAGAGCTACATTGAAGGAAGACATTTTTTACCCTTAGGGTGGCCTAGCTTGCTCAGAGAGGTGGGAGATGTCCCACCCCTGGAACCATCTCAGGTCAGGTTCTCTGGGGCTCTGAGCAATTTGATCTAGTTGCAGATGTCCCTGCTGACTGCAGGGGGGTTGGACTAGATGAGCTTCCCACCCAAAGCAGTCTGTGAGTCTATGGGTTAGGAAGTTATGAGATCTGCTGACACTAACACACAGGGAACACAAACAGGCATGAGTCTGTGGAACTCAACAGTGAACAAACCAAAATGAACATTAGCCCTGGCTCCTGGTCTCACTGCTTAGAGCCCAGAGCCAAGGTCCTGCCCTTTCAGATCCCTCTAGGTGATGTTTCAGTGCTGAAGCTCCCCCATTCCTCTTCCATCTCCCCACCACTTTATGGTCAGGCTGGAGAATTCTGTTGCATGCTGCCAGGAGTGAGCAGCAAAGTCATTTGTCTTCTCTGTGCTGCAGGCAGTGCTTGACATCCTGTGCTTGGACTGCCTGGTGATAGGCACCATGTGCTCCTGGTACCACCTCAACAAGGTAGCCACCCTGCTGCTGGTGCCCTACCTGGCCTGGCTGGCCATGGCCACCTGTCTCACCCTCCACATCTGGAAGGACAACCCTGAGGCAAGACCAGGGAAGAGTGAATAAGAGCAGGACAGAGCTGAAGGCAGAACTCTGGTGATGTGAACCAAGATCTAAACAACCTGGGGGGGTTCCTGGTTTTGGGACAGGCAGCAGCAGATGTTTCCTTCTCCTACCTTCAGCATGGCTGTGGAAAAGCAAGGTTTGCACCTTGCCTCCAACTCTGCAGTACCTGTGCATCCTGGGGACTGCCTTCTCCAGTTCTGGGGCTGACCTTAATGCTCCATTAGCCAAATTAGTGGGCATACAGATTAACAATTCAGATTAACAATTAACAGAGCAGTGGGCATTCAGATTAACAGCTCTGGACACCCCTTGAAACTGCTGCCATTCCCCACAGGGAGCAGACCTTGTTCACACACCTGGTAAATGCCACCTCCTCTCCTGGGGTCAAACAGAAATGTCCTTCCCTTGTGCACACCCAACTTTTAAGAACTTCCTTAATTCTCTTTTTTTTTGGCTCTTTGTGCTGTTGCTTCCTTCTCATGCCTCACTTGCTTTGTGCTTTCTGCCATTACCTTTGTACCTGCCAGCTACTGAGCAAGCAGCAATCTGTCTGCTGCTGAAAGGAGCCTGGGCTCTTGGACTTCTATTTGTGGAGCAGCACACTTGTGGGGTTTCATGCTCCAAGATAAAGCAGCCATGATTAGAATGCAAATGCTGCTCCTGAGAGGAAATTTCTCTCTTCCACCTCTCTGGGCTATTCCTCATTTCCTTTGGAAAGAAGACTTCAAGTGTTTGGTTGGATTTGGGGTTGGTTTGAGTTTGAAGTAGAGAAACAGAAGAGCTTGTGTTAAACTCCAGACCTTGCTCACACTGTCCTGCAGCTTGGCATGAGGAGTGGCAAACAGCTCCATGCCAAGCCTGCCAGGGGCACTGTGGCTTTCCCATCCCAGAGCCTTTCCATTCCTAGATAGGATTAATCAGGCAAGTTTAAATGGGACAGAATCAGACCCAAAAGGTGGATGGAGCAGCCCTTGTCCATCCTTTCTTCTGGCCACTGCCTCTGACACAGCTGAGCTTTGTATGTTGCTGCCTAGAGAGAATCTTTGCTGTTGTTTGTTTCTGGACAGAAGCAATGTCTGTGGAGGCAAGAGGGCAGTGGAACTTCAGGTAGCTGGCTGTGGATTAAGGTGTGTGGGTGTATTTGCAAAGGGGGGGAGGCAGGAGGGCTTAGCTGGGGATGGAAAAGCAGTTGTATTTGCTTTAAATAAAACCAAGCCACTGCTCTTTGGACAATAAATAAATCCAATCTAGTCTTGGTTTACTGCTTTGGCACCAGGCTTGCAAAAGCTGAAGGGATGTGGCCCTTAGGGAGGTGGTGGTGCTAGGCTGCTGGTTGGACTGGAAGATCTTGGAGGTCTCTTCCAACCTTAATGACTCTGTGATCCTGTCTGTGGTCCATGGCTTGTGCTTGGGATCCAAAGGGAAGAGGGAGAAGGGAGGGCTCTGGCAGCCAGACTGATCTCTGGGTGTGTGCTAGGAGTCAGTGGGCTGTGTGGGGTTCAAGCCTCAAGGTCCCCAAAGGTTCCTTCAGCCCCTGCCCAGCAGAGACACACTCAGCTGGGGATGCATCCCTCTGACAGGCTCCTCCACTATGCTTCACCCACAGCTTCAAGGTAAGGAAGGTCAATTCTGGCCTCTGCAGTCCTTCCTGAGCCATCTCAAGCCTGATTTGAAGAGAGGCTGAGTGCTCCAGGTCCAGCTGAGGCCAAGAGCACAACTGAGTGCTCAGTGTGACTGGAAACTGGGGCCAAGAGGAACAAATCCCAGGAGCTGGGAGAAGTTGGAATTGGTAGGGCTTTGTTAAACTGTGGTTATCTCTCATGTTCTACCAGTTGGATCCCACCTACTCTTTTCTCTTCTAGCTCCAGGACACCTTTACCCAGTGCTGCTGCTGTAGCTGGAATCTCCTGAGTAAGAGCTGCCTGAGAGGAGGCCCTTGAATAGAGGTGGCTGGGAGCAGGAGCAGGACTAGAAAGCAGCAGCACTGGAAGGATCAAAGAAGAAAATCCTGAGTATTTCAGGGCTTTCTATATATTAGCACTGAGCTTATTTACCATGCTGCCTCAGCTGTGTCTGCCAGAAAGCCACCTGCCACCAGACAGGAAGAGAGAAATGATTTTTCCTTTAAGAGAAGCTAATATCTGGGCTGGAGATTCATTCCAGGGGAGTTAAGAATGATTTAGGGTTGCTTGGAGCTCATGATGCCTGTTCTCCCCCAGTTCACATGGCAAAGCTCTGGGAACAGAGACCTGCAGAGCCATCTACTGAAGGCAGGAGGGATAGGGGAAGCCTTTCGAGGGATCTCTGCTTCTGGGAAGGGGAAGAGGGTTATTTACATCACAGTTCAGCTGGGAAGGGACTCTAGAGCTGCTCCAAACCTGGGAGGCTTTGGTAACACTTCCAAATTCAGTGTGTGGTTGCATAGTTGAGCAGAATTCAGGAATTCTGCTTCTTTCCCCTTCTTCTTCCCATTCTTGTTTTTATCTGCAGGGAAAAGGAATTTGAAGGAAATAGATCATTTTTGGATCTCTTCCTGCTTGCTCTGCCCAGTTTCCCAACTGCTCTGACTAGCTGACTTCTTCTGGGCTTCATTTCAATTCACAGAATCCCAGAATCCAGCATGGTGAGGGTTGGAAGGGACCTCTGGGGATCAGCCAGTCCAACCCCCCTGCTCCAGCAGGGGCACCCACAGCAGCTTGCCCAGGGTCACCTCCAGCTGCCTTGGCAATCTCTCCACACAAGGAGACTCCACAGCCTCTCTGGGCAGCCTGGGCCAGGGCTCCAACACCCTCACAACAAACAAGGTTCTCCTCCTGCTCAGCTGGAACCTGCTGGGTTGCAGTTTGTGCCCAGTGCCCCTTGGGCTGTCCCTGGGCACCACTGAGCAGAGTCTGGCCCCAGCCTCTTGCCCCCAGCCTTCAGCTCTTGCTCAGCATTGAGCAGCTCCCCTGTGGGGCTGCTCTTCTGCAGGCTCAGCAGCCCCAGGGCTCTCAGCCTTTCCTCCTGCCAGAGCTGCTCCAGTGCCCTCAGCATCTTCCCAGCCTCCCCTGTAGTAGTAGTAGTACTCCCTCTCCAGTAGTTCCTAGTCCCTCTGGTGTCACAGCAAATGTCATGCAGATGGTTGGTGTATCAATCCTCTCCTCATCTACCACATTTGTCATCTCATTAAAAAGAAAAGCCACTCTTATCTACTAGCCCCATTTTCCATACCCACAAGTTGATTCTTCTTCCTTCCCAGGCCCCCTGTCAGTGCACCCAGAGCTTCTCTTTGCTCCTTGCATCCTCTTGCAGGCAGCCAGAAGAGGAAATGCTCCTCCATGGAACATACAGAAGAGCTTGAAATCAATTGGCAAAGTTAAAGTCAGCAAAGCACCCTCTTGCATGAATATTTCAAGCAGCATTTAGGAGAGCTGCTGTTTAAACAGATGCACTCAACCCCCCTCTAGATCAACATCACTTTAATGGCATTTCAAAGTCAGCCACCTAGAAACTGTCTCAGGTACAGAGTGCAGTGCAGACCAGAGCCAGCCTCTGCCTTTGCTTTCCCATCAGGGCTGTGGAATGCAGCCTGTGCTCCTGTCACAGGGTGGTTGGAAGAATCATGTGGCCACACAGCCCTTGTCTGGCTCTGGCTCTGTGTGGATAGAATCAGAGAATCATTGTGGTTGGAAAAGCTCTCTGAGCTCATGGAGTCCAAGCAGCCACCCAACACTGCCAGCTCACCACTAACCCATGGCCCCCAGCACCACAGCTAGATGTTTTCTGAACCCTTCCAGGGATGGTGACTCCACCACTGCCCTGGGCAGCCTGGGCCAATGCCTGAGAACCCTCTTGCTGAAGAAATGCTTCCTAATATCCAATCTGACCCTTCCCTGGTGCAGCTTGAAGCCATCTCCTTTTGTCCTCTCACTTGTTCCCTGGGAGAAGAGATCAGTTTTGGTCTGTTCCAAACAGACCAAAGGGAAGAGGATAAAAATCAAACCAAAAAGGGGCTAGACATTGAAAGCACAGTGAGGAACCTGGCTCACTAGAACCAGTGACATTTCCCCTGCAGGTGAGGAAGGAGAAGTCTCAGGGCTCTCCTCCCTGCCATACCCTATCTCCCCATGGGACTCTTTTTTTCTCCCAGGGGGTGCAGAAAGAGCCCTGGGATGTTTTGCCTCTGCCAGCACCCAGCAGGAGACAGGCAGGCTGGATCCCCTCAGCAAACATGCAAGGTGTTTTCCAGCCCCACCTAAATCAGCTGCTGGGATGGAGAGCAGGTCCCACCCAGCCCTGAGGGCATCCAGGGGCATGCCATGGTGCACATGGTTCAAGCAATGACTCAGACAAAGGCTGTGCATTTGGGACAGCTTCCACGGGGTCATGGCATTTCCAGGAGAGCCTCTTCTCAGATCATCATGTCTACTGCTGATCCTCTCCTCAAAGCTCAGCCAACCTTTCCAGAAGGATGGAGTTGATGTTAAACTGATCTTAGCCCAAAGGGCACATCCCTGGCTGCTGGCTCCACGAGCTTTGGGCATGAAGAACAATCTTTCTGCCTTCCAGTGTGCAGCCTCTTTTCCTAAGCCTTGCTGCCTTCAGTAATTCCCCAGCTGTTCCAGAGAACACTCTGCCTTCAGCAGCAAGGAGCTTTAATTGATTTCCTGATGGCTGGAGCTCTGTTAAAATACAGAGCCCAAGGCTAGGGAGGGTTTGCTGCTGCTGTAACCTTCAGAGAGCAGGGTTGGGCAGCTCTCCCCTTCCCTAGCACGGGATGGGGCAAGAAGAGCAGTTCCTATGGCTTTGAGCACCTGCAGCAGGGCTGGGCTGGGCTTGACCTTCCCCTTGAACTGCTCCCAGTAAAAGAGACCCAGAAAGCCAGCAGGAGGGAGGTGGTTGTGCTGCTGGGAGCTGTCATGAACTTCCAGTTAGGCTTTGAATTAATTGGACAGCCAGCAGTGCCTGCCAACAATGCAGGCTCCTGCCCAGCCCTACAGCAGCGTGGGCATGGGTGTGTGGAGGTTGGGGATCATGAGCCAGGGAGGTCTAGACTCTAGCCATGAAGGAGGCAAGCAAGGAGGGGAGAACACCTCTTATCTCTGCCTGCACCACAGCTCCTTTCAGCTCTGGGGTAGTGCCTTCCATGGGAGCAAGAGCACCCTGCCCAGGGGGGAGCTGGGCACCACCCTGCAGTGTTTCCTACCCCTTCTCTTAAATCTTGGCACTGGGGTCCTGTGGGAGGAGGAGAAGGACAGGTGAGAGTTGCCCCTGCACATCACTGTCAGGGTTTATTTATTTATCAGGTAACAGTAGTTACAGCCAGAAAACAGAGCAGGAGGGGGAATGCTGCCAGACAATGTAGCTAAGGGAGATGTTTTGTTAGTGCCACCAGCTGTCCCCTTGGAATAGAGAGCACGTCTGAGCCATGACTCACACAGCCTGGCTCTTATTTCACACTCCCATCTCTCCAGAAATGTTCCTCCAGCCTGAGAATGCAATAAAAGCCTTTTCCTGGCAAGGACTTTCACAGCCAGCTCTCTTCTGCTGCCCCTTTGTGATCAGGAAAGGAAAACAAGTCATTTCAACCACAGGAAAGTAACTGCTGCAGCAATTAGAGGAACAGCAGATGACCTGCAAGGGAGACAGGTCAAGGGAACACTGTAGTCTCTTTGGGAGATACCTATTTAAGATGGGGGAGGAAAAAAGTCATCAGCTTGTTCAGAGACACCTCTAAAGTCAGTGGAGAAACTGTTCTGGACTGGGAGGGATGCAGGATCACACCTTAATATCCAATTCTCCAGCAAAGCCAGGAGGTTCCTCCCAGAAGAGGCTGTCATCTCAGCCTGGGCTTGCCAGCAGCCTCCTCTGCTGGCAACACTCCCATGCTGACAGCTCTTCAACTCTTCCTGCAGGTTTGGTGTCTCTGAGGTCTGCTCTTCCTCCTGACTCCATCCAGACCTGCTCAGGCACTGATGACCCAAGGCAGTGAAGCCAGATCTTTCCATCAGCAGAGGGAGGTTGCCTGCCAGATGTTGCAGGCCACATCTGGCACGGGGTGGAGAAGGGGCTCAGGCAGGAAGCCACAGCTTGGCTTTGGGCCACTCAGAAGCAGCTGACTCAGTGGCCAAACCCTTGGGGGCAGTGCAAGGTTGTGGTCACCTCGTTGGAGGGAAGAGTCCTCACCCAGCAGCTGCATCCAGCAGGCTGGGGACAGGCAGGGGCCATGGAGCTCTGCTAGGAGCAAACATGGTTTAGTCCTTGCCATGGAGGAGTGAAGAGGGAGAGGCAGTGACCTTCCTCACCTCCTCCCTGCATGAGACTCGACCTGGCTGTGTGGATCTCCTCTGCCTCTCCTGTGGCTGAAGAGCAGTCCCAGTGTGCAGGGCTAGGAGTAGAACAGAGTGAAAGAAAGCAGCAGCTCAGAAGGGAGGCTGGAGGGAAACCTCCAGAGAAATGCTGCCTGGTTGATACTAGTTAAGCAGAGCACCACTGGGAGGTCCTGATGTGAGGCCAGCCACATACCTGGCACCTTCAGTACTTGCATCCCTGGGATCCCTCAGCACCCACATCCCTGGGATTCCTCAGCACCTGCATCCATGAGATCCCTCAGCACCCGCATCCCTGGGATCCCTCAGTACCTCCACCTCTGGGATCCCTTAGCACCTGCATCCCTGGGATCCCTCAGCACCCACATCCCTGGCACCCCACAGCAACCACATCCCTGGGATCCCTCAGTACCTCCACCTCTGGGATCCCTCAGCACCCGCATCCCTGGGATCCCTCAGCACCTGCATCCCTGGGATCCCTCAGCACCTCCACCTCTGGGATCCCTCAGCACCTCCACCTCTGGGATCCCTCAGCACCTCCACCTCTGGGATCCCCCAGCACCCACATCCCTGAGATCCCTCAGCACTCACATCCCTGGGATCCCTCAGTACCTCCACCTCTGGGATCCCTCAGCACCTGCATCCCTGGGATCCCTCAGCACCCACATCCCTGGGATTCCTCAGCACCTGCATCCATGAGATCCCTCAGCACCCGCATCCCTGGGATCCCTCAGTACCTCCACCTCTGGGATCCCTCAGCACCTGCATCCCTGGGATCCCTCAGCACC
>VWZX01009666.1:827515-877026 GCA_013399015.1 Galbula dea
GATCCCTCAGCACCCGCATCCCTGGGATCCCTCAGTACCTCCACCGCTGGGATCCCTCAGTACCTCCACCTCTGGGATCCCTCAGTACCTCCACCTCTGGGATTCCTCAGCACCTGCATCCCTGGCACCCCTCAGCACCCACATCCCTGAGATCCCTCAGCACCCACATCCCTGGCACCCCACAGCAACCACATCCCTGGGATCCCTCAGTACCTGCACCTCTGGCACCCCTCAGCACCCACATCCCTGGCACCCCTCAGCACCCAGCTGATGGAAAACCATTTCCCTCCCTGGCACCAGCCACTGGGCTCCTGCACAGATGCACACTGGGGGTGGGGAGGGAACTGGGGTCACTTAAAAGCAGCCCCAGAGAAGTGCTCAAAGCTTTCCATTCCTGTGGCTCTCAGGCAAACTATCAGATTGACAGCAACTGGGAGGTGTCCTTTTATATTTTTGGCCCAGAAGGATGCTGCAGGGGGGGGTGGGTGATGACTATTGAGTGCATTGCCCTAGATGGAGCTGAGAAGCAGCTGGGGAAAGGCTGGAGAGAGGTAGAGTCTCAGTGCCACATTCCTGAGATTAGATTAGAGCTCAGCCCTGAACTTTGTGGAGGGGCCAAGCTAGTGAAAGCTAAAGGCTGCAAGAAAGATGGGAGCCTGGCTTCCAAAAATAAAGAGAAGTGGGTCAGAGGGACTGAAATGTTTCTTTAAAGGATAAAGGGAAGAAGGAAACAAGCTGTCAGTCATTAAGAGAGGATTCCCATCCCCAAAACCCCTGCCTGAAATGTCAGAGGTGAGAGCCATTGGGCAGGGGAGCATAGCTCCTATGTAAGGGGGAAACCACTCCACCTGCCCTTCAGGAAACTATTTGAAGCTTAAAAATAACTAAAGAAAGAGAGTTCTGCTCCATGAGAATGGGAGATGGATGTCCCAGGGATAGGATGGCTTGCATCTTGGCAAAGCCTTGACTGTGCTGTTGTCACAATGCTCTCCATGCCAGCAGGGGCAGTCAGCAAATAAACAACTTCCCATTGCTAACAAACAGTGGCAGTCAACAGGAGGGGGGGGTTAGGGTGGGGTGGGGTGGTTCTGTGCCCCCCAAATCACTGCTGTTAGTCATGACAAGCTCCAGAGGCCATTGCAGCACTGAAGGCTAGGCTGCTGTCAGCAAGGGGCTGGAAAGAGGAAGCAGAATGAATGATCTGAGTCTCTTTGGCTTTGGGATAGTGCAGGTCCCTCTGAAGCCTCTACAGACTCCAACAGCAGCATGAAGGCTGAGTTTGGCCTGAAAGACAAGCCACTGACACCTCTCTGATTTCTCCCCCTCATGCTAAGAGCAGGTTTCCCTCTAGGTGCAGCTTGAACACTCAGTCCACCAGAGCAGAACTGTTCCTGTTCACCCCCAGCTTGAGGGCAGTGGGTTCTGAGCCAAGGGCAGAACCTCAGATCCTGCAGGTTGGATTTCCAATGTGCTTTGGCTAAAAGCTGACTCCTGCACAGCTCTATTCCATTTCCCTTCAACCTCCTGGCACAGGAGGATTAGTCTCTGCACAAAACCTTACCTCTGTTTTCATTAGGCTTGGCTCAGCTGGGATGTAGCCCAGCTTCAAATGATTTCAATTTAGAGTGAGAAACTGGAAGGAATTCACATAATCCCCCCCAAAAAAAATAAAAAGAGAGACAAGTCCCCAAAAGCAAAGAGACAAAACTCTTCCTAGAACTGATGTGAAACCTACACTGCCCCTGAGGATCCTTCTAAGCACCACAGCCTCTTCAGGAAATCTGCCTGCTACAGAGCTGAGCAAACCAAACCTCCCAAACTCCTGGCAATTGAAGCTTTCTAATCCTCCTCATTTCTCTTTGTATGAAAAGCAGATTCCACTCCCACACTAGTTCAGGCAAGAAGGACCTTAGCAGAACATCTCCAGCACACTGCCCTTGGCACCCTGCTGACAGCAGCCCAGCTCCTTGCTGCATCACCACAGACACCTCCCTTCCCATCACACCTCCACCACAGGCTCTCATCTGCCCAAGCCTTTGGCTCCACTGCAACATCTCCTGCAACAGCTGCATTCTCTCTGGCAGCAAAGGGGAAAGAAATACTGCAAGAATCACCAGAGCCATCACTAGGTGCTGGACTGTGGCCAGAGAAGGGCAATGAAGCTGGGGAAGGGTCTAGAGCACAAGTGTGGTGAGGAGCAGCTGAGGGAACTGGGCTTGGTTAGCCTGGAGAAGAGGAGGCTCAGGGGAGACCTTCTCACTCTTTGCAGCTCCCTGAGAGGAGGCTGGAGCCAGCTGGGGGTTGGGCTCTTCTCCCAGGGAAGAAGTGACAGGAGGAGAGGAAGCAGTCAGAAGTTGCACCAGGGGAGGTCCAAATTGGATATTAGGAAGAATTTCTTCCCCAAAAGGGTTCTCAGGCATTGGCCCAGGCTGCCCAGAGCAGTGGTGGAGTCACCATCTCTGGAGGCCTTCAGAAAATGTGTAGGTGTGGTGCTGAGGCCATGGTTTAGTGCTGTTAATGGTTGGTCTCTTAGAGGTCTTTTCCACCTCTCTGATTTCCACCAGTATGATCTGACAGCAGCTTCACCAAGCAAGACTTACCACTGCTCACCTCCCATTTTCCTTGGCCCTGCATCCTCAAGCAGGGTGGCAGGAAAGGCAGGGCCCCTGCTCCTCTGAGAACTCCTGCTGTCATGCTTCAGGTAACCCAGGAGACCAAATCCAGCAGCAAGGAGGATTTTTCAGCAGCCCAAAGGGATGCTGCCCCTTTTCCCTCCTTCCAAAACACTGGGCCTTCAAGGTCAGGCCATGTAACAACCTGGGGAAGAGAAGGTGGCCAGAGAAGCTGCTAGCTCTGCACCTTTGCCAGCTCTGCACCTTTGCCAGCTCCCTGTCACACTGCTGGATAAATAGATTCCTCCACTTCCAGGGTTTTCCAGCCAGTGCTGACCCCTCCCCCAGGGAAGTCGTCACTTAAGTGGAAATTAAAAGGGGAGCAGGAAGGGTTGTTAGCAAAGACCCAGAGACAGCAAGGGAAGGAGCTGACATCTGAGAGCCCTTGGTCATCCTACCCCAGGCAGCCTCTACCCCTGCTGCTTTGTTCCATATTTAGCTCCTGACAACTGTGCCTAGGGCAGGAACTTCCCAGCTCTGTTTTTCCCCTCCTCCCCTTCTCTCTCCTCTCCCTTTGAGCTCTGCAGAAATTGCTCTTTCCTCTCCCCAGTGGCCCTAACTTAATCCCCCTCTACTCAAGAAGATGGCAGAAAAGCAGGAGGAGCCCAGCAATGCTCAGAATGGTGAAGCTGACAATGCAGAGGAAGGGGAGGACAAGAAGAAGAAGAAGAAGTTGAAGAGGGAAGATCTGCCACCCTTTGAGATTGTGACAGGGTAAGAGGTTCAGATCTTCATCTGAGGCTGCAGGAGAGGCCAAAGGTCTCTGTTTCTGGTTCAAGACAGCAGCTTCAGCCAGGGCCCTTCTGAATATTCTCAGAGGGTGTAAGGATGGGTTTGTTTGCTGTGGGGTTTTGTTCCAAGTGTTGCTGAGTTTGACAGAGGGTAGACTGGCACCAGGCAGGCAGAGACATCTCTTGGTTTTGGACAAGCAGCTCTGTGTCTGTAGTGGTGGCTGATTCCCTCCCAGTGCAAGGAGCCCTTCTGCCTGCAAGGGGATCACTGCTCTGGTGAGATCAGGATGGAAGGTGGTGGCCCTTGATGAGCACTGAGTATTGGCTTCTTGGTGTGATCAATAGCTCTTGGCTGAAAGTTTCCCTGCCTGGGGTTTAGGATCCTCTTCCCCTTCCCCCCTTGCTGTGGCTGATTTCTTTCTGGAGCTGTGGGGCAGAGTGCTCAAGAGAACTGAAAGTCTCCATTTCCAACTTGACTTTCCCAAAAGCTAAACTTGCAGAAAGGCACCAAAGCAGTGGCCAGTTTTCACCCCAGCAAAGCAGGCAAGCAGCTCCTTTTGCTCCAGGGAGCCTGACCTTTGGCAGAAGGCAGATGGAACCCAGCTACTAGAAGCTGAACTCTCTTAGACTTAACTGACAGCTGCAGCTAGAAAAAACCTCCATGGTCTGCTATCTCTAAGCATGAAAACATTGCTCACTGGAGTAGTAGCAAGATGCCCTCTGCCATTCTTCCCTCTGCTCTCCCTTAGCAGCCCCCAGGGCATGTAAGTGAAGCCCAGGATTTCTTCCAGCTGCTGGAATGTAAAGCTCAGGCCAGACTCTAGACTCCTTCTGCCTGTGACATGGTCAGTGGTAAGAAAGCTTCTGCTGGCACTTCTGAAAGTGATGTGTGAGGCAGGAGAGCATCTCTACCTGCTCTCCCACAACTAGCTTATGTTCCTGCTCAGGGGTGGAAGAAAACCATGAAAAACATGTATTTGCTCAAAAAGAAATCATTTCTTGGGGTGGGACTGTTCACAGCCTTTGCTCTCTGTCATATCCAGTGAGAGATAAAACATCTCTGCAGGAGCAGTGCTAAGGCACCAGAAATTGTCTATCTCAGCCACTGACACAGCCACTGACAGCCTCCAGACACTTCAGACAGGTCCTGAAATGAATCTCAATGAGGAAATCAGATTTTTCAGATGCAATTAAAAATGCTAAACAATTGGGCAGCATCTTCAAACTTCCTTGCTAGCCCCAGCATCCTGGATGGGAATTGGGAGTGCTGACCATGACTGAAAACCACTTTCTTAGTGTCATCCTGCCATGATCTTGTTATTTGTTGAAATGACAAAGGTGTTGCAGCATTTGAAAGGACTTTCCACCTTGGGAAGGCAGCAGCAGCAGCAAGGTTTGATTAACAAGCAAGGATGTGATTAGAACAAGGCATAACACTAGGAAAACTTCACCTGCCAAGGCTTAGGAGTGAGCTGTGCTGCTGGAAGTGCAGCAGGACAGAAAGAGCAGAGCAGGAGCAGCAGGTGATGCAGGGGAGCCTCAGGTAATGGTGTCCCAGGGCTGAGTTACAGCCTGTGCTCTGGCACTGACATGCATTCAGCTGGTACCAGCTGATTTGCACACTCTATGTCCTGCTAGAGCCATTCAGGTTGGAAGAGACCTTTAAGATGATGGAGTGAAAAGGAAGCAAGCCAGGAGCTGAAGTACTCAAGACATTTGGGGAGGGACCATGGTGTCAGCATGGGAGAACTCAGACTGTGCTCACCCCAGGATTCATTGGAAAGTGCTTAGAAATGTCTGGTGAATTCCCAGAGGACTCAAGACCAAGTCTTCTCTGCTTATGAATTCATTGCTAATATACTGGCAGTTCAAGGTGAGAATGGGGAAGGAGAAGAGAAACCCTAAAGGATCCTGAAAGAGGTAGAGAAAACCCCAGCAGTTTTTCCTTTCATGTGAAGGAGCAGAGTGTGAGTGTAAAATGTGCCTTGGCCTGGGCTAATCACTGTTTGGATTTCTCTAATTGTTTACACATTTCCAGCCAATTAAGCCAGTTATGTGAGTGATCTGAAAACATGGAACTGCAGTTGTGGAAGTGTTTACCTTCAATTACACTGCATTTCAGCTTTAGCCCTTGGATTAGGGACATCTTCTGCCACAGGCAAGCTTTCAAGCTGTTGCTTATAGCTCCAAGGAGCCTGGCTTACAAGGAAAATACCTAATTACTCTGTTTAAGAATATTAACCCCTTGGTTTTTGGTCACCAGTTGGCTCAACAGAGTCCTGGAGAAGTAGAAACTCCATCTGGGTACATTTCACAGCATTTAAGCAGACCTTACCTTACCCTTTCTCCAGGGTGGAAATGAGGCTCCTTCTAGCAGTGCTAAATCCTTGGCTCCTGTTCCAGCTGATCAATGATCAGACTCTCTGTAATCAATGAGCCCAGCAGGGATCTCTTTAGCTGTGAGGAGCTGTCAAGGAGCAGAAGGACACTCTTTGATTAGCTCAGCTAACTTCAGAGCAGAATATAAAGCAGTCATTGCACAAATCTTTCAGCCTAAAGAATACATCCCACTAGTTTGCAGCATCTTGTAGATAATCCTACCTCCTCCTTCTCTCCTTAGAAGTTGTTCTCTTCTCCTTCTCAGCATGCAGTAGCCCTGGGGTCATGCTGGGTAGCTGCTATCTTCCTCTAGCCTCCCTTATTTCACCAAACAAGAGCACATTATCTGTCCAGTCCAGTGCCAGCCTGAGGTTTCTGTCTCCAACCTTCCACCCTTTTCATCTCCATGATGACAAAACTCTTTGCTACCCAGGCTCAAGCACATGAATAAATGAGGTTGGAGGCATTTAGAAAATCCCCCAAAGGTCACCAGTTACTGATGGTTTTCAGAGAAGCAGGGAGAAGGAAAGAGTTCAGCTGTTCCCTTCCAATCCACCACAAGTGAGCTGTGTGACCACCTGCAGCCTACTGCTGGAGCAGGTGAGCATTAGATGTCCTGGGGTGGCTTAGTGCCTGGAAATAAGTCTTAGAAGAACCTTCCACATCCAGAGGAAGTCCCTGCAAGCCTTACACTGCATGTGATGCTTTTACTGGAGAGGAAAATGGCAAAAAACCTTCACTAACTGCAAGAAAAACAAAGCCTAAAGCAGAAAAGCAATTAGCCTAGTGACTGAAAGATCTGGGATTTGGGTATTCTGACAAGCTGCAAAGGTTACTGAGCAAGACAACACAATCTCCATGTCCAGCATTTAGAGCAGTAAAGCTTCCAGTGTAAGACAATATGAGCATGGAACTCACTTCTCCTCAGAATATTTTGGGAGCATCATCTGTCCCACAATCCCAGCAGGTTAGGGGTTGGAAGGGACCTCTGGAGAGCAGCTAGTCCAACCCCCCCTGGCAGAGCAGGGACACCCACAGCAGGTTGCACAGGATGGTGTCCAGGTGGGTTTGGAATGTCTCCAGAGATGGAGACTCCACAGCCTCCCTGGGATATATTTTGATGCTCAGTTGTTTGCAGAGTTTTAGTCTCCCCAAATAAACAAAACAATCATGAGGCTTCCCTGTGCAAGAAGCAGTGAGGGTCAGCAGCCAAGTGTGCTGGGACTCAAAGGGGAGATGATGCAGCACGTGGCACTGAAGTGCACATGTGTCTTGTGTTACTGATGCTTTGTTCTTGCCCACTCTTCACTGCTGAATCACTCACTACAGAGCTCTCCAGTTCCTCACAGGACAGAGACACCTTCTCCAACTCCTCACTGCTGGGAAATGAAGTCACACAGCAGGGACCCAGCCAGCTGAAATGAGGCAGCAGAGTGCCCAGGTGGCCAAAGAGGCCAACAGCATCCTGGCTTGGATCAGCACTAGTGTGGCAGCAGGGCTAGGGCAGGGATTGGCCTCCTGGACTGGGCACTGGGGAGGCCACAGCTCCAGTCCTGGGGTCAGTTTTGAGCTCCTCACTCCTAGAAGGACATTGAGGTGCTGGAGTGTGGCCAGAGAAGGGCAATGAAGCTGGGGAAGGGTCTAGAGCACAAGTGTTGTGAGAAGCAGCTGAGGGAAGTGGGGTTGGTTAGCCTGGAGAAGAGGAGGCTCAGGGGAGACCTTCTCACTCTCTGTAGCTCCCTGAGAGGAGGCTGGAGCTGGTTGGGGGTTGGGCTCTTCTCCCAGGTGACAAGTGATAGGACAAGAGGAAACAGCCTCAAGTTGCACTAAGGGAGGTTCAAATTGGATATCAGGAAGAATTTCTTCCCCAAAAGGGTTCTCAAGCATTGGCCCAGGCTGCCCAGGGCAGTGGTGGAGTCACCATCCCTGGAGGGCTTCAGAAAGCATCTAGATGTGGTACTTGGGGCCATGGGTTAGTAGTGAGCAGGGCAGCATTAGGTTAGCAGTTGAACTCAAAGGTCTTTTCCAGCCACAATGATTCCATGTTTTTCTGATTCCCTGATTCTCTGACTCAGCTAAGCCCTGGCTGGAGAGAAGTTTCCAGTTCACAGATGCTGCAATGTTCTCCCTGCTCTGCTTTCTAGGGGATTAAGCAGATTCTTGCTAACTAGCACACACAGCTCCTTGGCTGCCCATGCATCCATCAGCAGCAAATTTTCCAAGCTCTCAGCCAGCTCCTGCCAGCCTTAGCAAATGCCTTTAGCTTTGCTGCTGTTCTTCATTGGAAACTTATTAATTAAGCTGATGCATGTTCCCTGTTGCTAGGAGGACAGATTTAGGTGAAGATCCAGGATAATCTCAGACAGATGCTGAGTTGATAAGCAATAAAAGCCATCTAGAAGAGCTGAGTAAAGGCACCTCTGAGTCAATACATCCTGGAACAGATCACTGCTGTTTAAACAGTTCATCAAAACACCCAGACTCCCTCTCAGCAGTGATGTTAACTGCTTTGCAGTCAAGAGAGTTAAAGCAGGAATGAACTTCCACCTGCCTCTGATGTGCTACATTCAAATCCAGGGTGTTATTGGAAAGCAACTTACTGTAGCCATCACCAACTCAGCTCTGCTGGATGGGTGATGTCAGAGTCAACATTGCTGGACTTCAGTGAAATGGTTACTTAACCATGAAAATCATTAACCAACCTCATTATCTAGGCTAGAAAGCAGGACAAGCTATTCTCAGAAGCATGGGAGTGGGGTTTTTCTGGCTCAAAGAACAAGAGGAAGAAGCTCAGGAAGTAAGGGCCACTACTCTAGAGTCTGAGAATGCTCTTGAAGAAAATCAGGGCAATTCATCTTTCTCCCAGGAAAAATGAAACACACTCTACCAGGTAACATTAAGTCATGTAATGTAAGGAAGCAGAGGTCCAAAATGAAGTTAAAGTAGTCATTCTGGGTACTTCAGAAATTATGCAAGCCAGCAGAAGTTTCCCTTCTCCAGGCTTGTGCAAACTCCCAAATTAAAGCAGAGAACCAGAGCCCAAGTCATCCCCAAACAGCCCAATTTGCTCCTTCATCACAATAAAAGTCTGGTGCCACACTGCTGCTCCTCAGCCCTCATCAACACCCTGCCAGAATCTCTGTAGCAGACCCAAATGGACCCTAGATACTGCTGGAGTAACCTAAACCCAAAACCAAACAGAGAGGGTACTGGACAGGGTATTGCTTTATCTTCTGACTTCCTCAAAAGCCAAATAATGCCACAGGACACAACTCCTAAGTGCCTATTCCCTGCTCTTTCTGCTCACACAACCCCATCCCAGCCCCTCCAGGATGCTATTTGGGGCTTTTCAGGCAGCCCTAGCAAAAGCTTATCCTTGGCTCTCTGTAGGAAGACATCTCCTCATCTAAAAAGGCTTCAGCTCTTGAGCAGTGCTGCCTGACCTGCAGCCAGCCCCCAGCTTCCCTGTGTCCTTCCCAGCATTTCCCAGTACATTCCCAGTTACTCCTGAGTGTAACATACTGCTGTGGGTTCTTTTCCATACCTGTCACTCCCACTGTCTCTGGAGGCACCTCATGAGCTCTTGCATCCCAAAATGTTCTTTCCTCTCAGCAGAATGATGCTGTGCCACTTCCTCCTGCAGCCTCCTTGCTCTCCTCAGTTCAGATTTCCAAGAGCCTGAGGATGTCTCTTGACCTTTGCTCAGTGAGCACCCCCTGGAGAGCCCTGACATTCTCATCTGTGAGCAGATGAGCCAGGGATGAGTAAGAGACTGTTTTACAAAGCTGCATTATTGCCTCACTGGGAATAGTAAGGTTACAGGTCCACCTAAAGCTCAGCTGAGAGGAGTACAACACACCAGATTACTAATGTCTAATAAATGAAATGTTGTGTTGCTACATTTCATCATTTCACTTCAGCTTTGGCTACTCTGTGCAGCCTTCACCCCCATCCTCTGTGGCATTTAGCATGTTTTCAGCAGCATCTTCTTCACCTTTCCACCTAACATCCTTCCAGCACCAGTTCTGGTGCTGATGTTCTCCACAGGACAGGCAAGCCTGGTCCTCCATAAGGAAGGGACAGGTAGTAGGAGAGAGTTCAGCTTTCCCTCTTCACCTCCTCACCCAGAAATGCATAAAACCTGTCCACTGTGTTTGAAGGGATTCATTTTAACCTCTCACTAACAGCAGACCACTGTGTTTGGGAGGACTGCAAACACATTACTCATGGAGAGGATTCATTTTGGATGATGCCTTCTTAGAAACCCAGAGTGGAAGAGGTGCACACCAAGTTCAAAAGAAATAGCCTGAGTTGGTCAGTAGCATCCAGGAGCCACTGCCAAATGGCAGTAGGAAGGGCATTTTGTCACACTGAAGTTAGATTTGATCTCAGGCATCTTATTAAACCAAAGCCACAAGATAATCACTCTGTTGTGAATGTTAGTAGCCAACTGAGGAAAAGTAGAACACCTAAGAACTGCAACTACCCAGTTATGCTTGCCTCTGAGTCCATAGGAAATCCAGCCTGCAGAAGCACTGGGGGTAAAGGGTTAATTAGCAATGCCAGAGTTATCATCCTAACAGGCTGCAGGTTGACATTGCAACACCACCCTGAAAGAGCTGTGTTAAACAGAAGAACAGTTTATAGAGTTGTCAGAGTTGGAAGGGGCCTGAAAGATCATCCAGTTCCAACCCCCCTGCCTGGGGAGGGACACCTCCCAACTAGATCAGGTTGCTCAGAGCCCCAGCCAGCCTTGATGTTCAGCTTCTAGGACCATTTAGATGGGAAAATGCCAAGTGCTGTCCTTCTGAACACTAAATAGTCTCAAGAACTGTATTTCAGACCAACTTCCTCTTGAATATATATCTATATACATATCTTAGTGCAGACACCAGGAACTCCCAGCAGAAGCTTGTTAAAATGAAGTGCAAAAGAGCAAGCAGTAAGAAGGGGTTTGGAGCCTGACTGCAGAGCAAGGCTAGCTGAGTATCTTTAGCATTCTGAAGGCAGTTTTTTAGCCTCCTATTGAAAGGCATCTCCTTCCACTCCATGGAGAAATACAGCCACCAGAGATGCACTGCCTTCTCCAAGCTAACCCAAATGCTCTAACCCTTTCTTACCTGCCTCTGAGCTGCTCCTCTCCTCTCCCCCTCTCTCCAGGGAGCGCCTCCCAGCCATCTTCTTCAAGTTCCAGTTCAGGAACGTGGAATACAGCTCAGGCAGGAACAAAACCTTCCTGTGCTACGTCCTGGAGACCCAAGGCAAGGAGTCAGTGACATCCCGGGGTTACCTGGAAGATGAACATGCTGCTGCCCATGCAGAAATGGCTTTTTTCAACACAATCTTACCCAAGTGTGAGTCCAACCTTCGCTACAACATCACCTGGTACGTGTCCTCCAGCCCCTGCGTCACCTGCGCCGACCGCATCACCGACACCCTCCAGAAGAACAAGAACCTGCGCCTGACCATCATGGTTGGGCGCCTCTTCATGTGGGAAGAACCTGACATGCAGGCTGCCCTGAAAAAACTAAAGGCAGCTGGCTGCAAGCTGAGGATTATGAAGCCTCAAGACTTTGAGTATGTCTGGCAGAACTTTGTGGAACCAGAGGAAGGAGAGGAAGCCAAGGCTTTCGTGCCGTGGGAGGACATTCAAGAGAACTTCCAGTACTACGAGGAGAAGCTGGCTGAGATTTTGCAGTGAAGCTCACGTGAGTGAGGGTTGGGTCCTGGTTGGGCAACTAGCTCCTTTCCTACACACTCCTCCTTCTCACTTCAGGTTCTTACAGGTGTCACCCAGAGCTCATTTCAGTTCCTGTTACCCCAGCTGGGTTTGTGTGTTGGTCACCCAGCTCCTTTCCTACACACTCCTCCTTTCCACTTCAGGTTCTTAAAGGTGTCACCCAGAGCTCATTTCAGTTCCTGTTACTCTCACACATCCCCAGCTGGGTTTGTGTGTTGGGTCACCCAGCTCCTTTCCTACATACTCCTCCTTCTCACTTCAGGAGCTCATTTCAGTTCCTGTCACTCTCACATATCCCCAGCTGGGTTTGTGTGTTGGTCACCCAGCTCCTTTCCTACACACTCCTCCTTTCCACTTCAGGTTCTTAGAGGTGTCACCCAGAGCTCATTTCAGTTCCTGTTACCCCAGCTGGGTTTGTGTGTTGGTCACCCAGCTCCTTTCCTACACACTCCTCCTTTCCACTACAGGTTCTTAGAGGTGTCACCCAGAGCTCATTTCAGTTCCTGTCACTCTCACATCCCCAGCTGGGTTTGTGTGTTGGTCACCTAGCTCCTTTCCTACACACTCCTCCTTCTCACTTCAGGTTCTTACAAGTTGTCACCCAGAGCTCATTTCAGTTCCTGCTACCCCAGCTGGGTTTGTGTGTTGGTCACCTAGCTCCTTTCCTACAGACTCCTCCTTTCCACTTCAGGTTCTTAGAGGTGTCACCCAGAGCTCATTCCAGTTCCTCCCACTCTCACACACCCCCAGCTGGGTTTGTGTGTATCTAACTCCTGACAATAATCCTTACCCCTCCAAGGGTAGCACCACCACAGATGGCTCCTCCACAGCAGACACTGAAGTGATTTCAAGCTGCTTTCTTTTTCTCCTCAGAGTACAGGTTCCCCAGGAATAAAGAGTGAAAAGGTACTAGGGTCACTAGGTGCAACAAGAGGAGCTCACTGCTCCCCACATCCCCCTGCTGGTGTTCAGGGCACATGTGGAAACTGCAAAGGATTTCCCCAGCCCACAAGAGCTTAGCCCTCTATTAAAACAAAAGCCAAACCAAGCAACCACTGCAGGAAATCAGTTCTCATTGCAGAATTCTCCCAGTTTTGAGTCACCTATTTAAGCCAGAGAACAGCAAGGCCTTTAAAAGCCTCCAATATATTTCTCTTTCTCCTTCCCCAGTAGCAACTCAGAAAAGAGCTATGAAGAAAGATGTGAGAGACTTGGACACCTGGGACACTCCTGCTTTCCAGAGCTTTGATTCCAGCAGGATGGAGTACCAACTTCTGGAAGACTTGGCTCTGAGGGACTACAAATACAGATACAACACAAATCTTGAAGTGTTTGGGATTGTTGCTTTCTTTCTTTTGTTCCTCCCCTGCCCCAAACTGAACTAAACTGCCTCTGCTGATGGGAAAAAATGAAGGCAACAGTGTGTGTGGTTAAGAGTCTGGCATGAGGTGGGATTGCAGGGCACCTACAGGAAAGCCTGGGACTACTTCATGATCTTAGAATCAAGCTGCCCATTAGAAAAATGCATTTAGAAAGCACACACTTCAGAAATTAAGAGGGATTGAAGACTACAAACCCCAAAGGTTTTCTTCCTCCTCAATAATTAGAGCTGGGATTGAAATTAGGCCTAACTCATCTATTCTAAATGATGATAGAGCCCTAAGTAGCTGATTTCAAACACATCAAACCCCTTCTCCCCCTCCTTCAGGGATGGTTGTGATAGCAAACTGGCAAAAGCAAAGGGAAATCAAATTGGAAGTCACTGCAAAAACCTGTAACACTGTTTATTCCTTCTCCTCTAGCTGCAAGGGGTCCTAAATTTAATCTGACAAGTGAGACAGCCTGGGACAGCCAGGGATGAAATATTTGGTAGCTGAAGTGCAGCACGATGAGAAGGGAGAATTATGAGATGCCAACATAAATATCCAAAGTACATACAAATGTGGGAGACAGAGAACATGGGGAGAGTGCTTTCCAGAGCAAACATGGCTCACAGGGCTGCTCATCACAGAATCCTAGCAGGGTGAGGGTTAGAAGGGACCTCTGGGGATCAGCCAGTCCAACCCCCCTGCTCCAGCAGGGCACCCACAGCAGCTTGCCCAGGGTCACCTCCAGCTGCCTTGGCAATCTCTCCACACAAGGAGACTCCACAGCCTCTCTGCAAAGCCTGGGCCAGGGCTCCAACACCCTCACACCAAACAACTTTCTCCTCCTGCTCAGCTGGAACCTCCTGGGTTGCAGTTTGTGCCCAGTGCCCCATGGCCTGGCCCTGGGCACCACTGAAAAGCCAAGAAACCAAGGCAGACACAGTTTCTTCCCCCCATCAGTTCATTTTGGTTTCTCCTGCACTGTCACAAGCTGGAATGGTTCTGGACACAGACACACAAACTGCAGATCTCACCTGTCTCCTACCTCAGTTAACTGCACTAAATGCTAGCAGAGTTGAGTTCATCTCTTTGCCACTAGAGTTGAAAAGCAAACACAGCTAAGTGTAAGGACTAAATCAATGAGCAGTCTGGATGTTCACTCTTCACCAGCTCAATACTCCCAGTTCCTATTTGCTTTATTGAGTTTGTTGTGCACTTAGCTACAGCAATTATCCAACAAAAACCAATTGACAAAGGTTGGTCAGTGACCAGGTAAGAGAAATAACATGAAGCTCTTCAAGAGACAAAGAGGATTTGCAGATCTGCATCAGTAAAGAAACCACAACAACACAGATGAGCCCACAGTGCTAAGAAAAGAAAATGTTCCACTCCCAGGGAAAACAATGAGGAATCTTATATTGGGCTATCAGCTTCTCAATCTTAGCTCCTATCCTTTAGGTTTATTCAACATGATCTGGCATCTTCCTGGCCATTCAGGATGAGAGAAGTCAGACAAGATTTGTTAGGGTGGGAAAAAGCAAACTCAAAGGAGATGTGGAGCAGGAGTTTGTCAGGAGTAGAAGCCAGGTTTCACCAATCCAGAGTTTGCCAGTGATCTGCTGACCTGTGGTCACTGATTGGCTTCTGCTACTGGTGAGATCAAACACCAACCCCCCCACCCCTCCCAAGAACAGCTAAACCACCAATGCAGTCATGGGTGAGAAATAACCCTGAAACTCTGTCATGATGACTATTTAAAGCACATCAGGCATTCAGCTGTGGAATCCCACACTACAAAATGCACCCACAAGGTGTCTTTCCCTATCTCCAGCATTCCCTTTCAAAGCCAGCTCTCCTCTCAGCCACAGCCACAACACAGAGGTATGTTTTCCCAAAGGACCCTGCTCTCATCTGACAGCAGAGCTATGTATTTAGTGCTGGCAACATGATTCTGGGAGTGCACTCTCTCAACAAAACCCCTGCATTCTTGCCCAGAAGGCAGAAATTAAAGTTTAATCTGTACTGAAGAGAGTAAGTAAACTGCATGCCAGATGGAAGCACTGCAAAACTTGAAACCAAAAAGCAACAGGGCTCCCCAGCTCATCCTGATCAACCATAACTACAGCCCAACAAAACACCTAAGCAACAGACAGCTCCCATTTCACTCCTGCAGGAACTGCCAGCCTTAAGCAGAAGCTCTGGTGCAGGCTCCAGGGGCTCCGTGGAGGACCAGTGACATCTGGTGGCTTGCTGGGACAGATGGGGAAACTCCCTGAGGGTTACCACAACACTCTTGCCTTCTTCACAGGCTTCCTGAACACCACATCCCAAATTAGCAGCTCTGGAGCTTTGTTGTTGTTGTTGTTGGAAGCCACTGCCACTAGAAGAGTGAGCTATGCTCAGGGGAAGAATGTGCTCAGCATGCAGTTTACTCCTCATCTGTTAACCAGTTGCCAGGCCTGGCAGCAAGGGAAATTGGGCTCTTTCAATCCTTTGGTTCACAGAGTGTAAACTGTGATCTTTATATCTGTGTCTTCAAACACCTCCCCAAGTATGGCTGAAACTTTGTTCCAATCCAGGCCATCAAGTCCACATCCAATCCTGGAAAAGAAAAGCAGCAAAAGCAGCTGTAATGACCTCTTTGGGAGCATGTTAGGAACAAGTAACCCTTCAAGCAGCCCCAGTTCTACATGGCACTACCTCAGCTCACCAGCCACCATCACAATGCAGTTCAAGTTCAGGAAAGAAGCCAGCCTGTGTGACTTACTCTCACTCACAGCACACTGGAAATGCAAATTTCATTGGCACAATTGAAGAGGAGAGCTGAACAGCAGTGGAGACCTGAAGCATTTAGTTCATGGCAGGGAATCACCTCTCCAACATCCTTCCAAGCAAGAAACACTGAAGTATGGAGACTGCAGTAACTCACTTTCTTACCTGGGCATGGAAATGTCAGTCACTCCATTGTTTAGACAGTGAGCTTTCATGGCTTCTAGACTCTTCCTCATGGTGTCATATGTTGGCTTCTGAGAAACCTTCTGCTTTGTAATCTAAAGAGCAATGGAAAAGGTCAGCTGTGCCTTGGGCATCATCACTGCAAACTACTCACTCCTTTACTAAACACATGCCACTGCCCTCTGAAACTCCACACTGAGACTTGCTACTGCAAGGAGAAAAAGACTTGGAAACAGAACTGTGCTTCACAGCTTAAAACAGTGTCATTTAGCAGCTGGACCTGTCCATTTCAAGTGTAAATATAACTACACACGACAGCTTGGCTGCTCCTCAACCAGCAATATTGGAGCAATGCAACTCCCATCTCTCCTTGAGAAGAGGCTACTCAAAACACCCATGGCTATTAAAGCACTCACCATCAGATCTAATACAGTTAGAGGGAAGTGCCTGAGCAGTATCCCACTCTTACCAGGTAGTAAATATATCTGTCCTCTCTTTGAAGAACTGCCACCTCCCCAGTCTTCTTTTCTGAAGCAAAGAAATTCAGAAGCCATTTTTACCACAGTTCCACTCTGCTCCACAATTCCCCCTGCACCCCAAGCAGCTTGGAATCCCCTTCCTGCTGGAAATCAAAGCTTTTTTCCCTTCAGCTTCTCCCACGGTGGGGTAGCACTCACGTTGAGCCAAGAGCTCTTGCACACCTCCAAACTTCTTCTTGAAGAGAACAGCTATGCCTGCACCCATGCGGCAGTCCTCGCTGATGCAGTGAGCCAGCGCGTCCGTTGGGGGGCAGGAGAACAGGTCTCCCTTCACACACTTGATCTGGAGAGCACAGACAAGAGGGGAAAGGAAAGCTCAGAGAGCAGCCTCAGGCAACAGAACGCTCAGGGAACAAGGCATCTGGCAAGTCTGGACAATAAAAAGCATAAGGTGTTATGATGCTGGTGGTAAGTCAATGAGTTGGTATCAGTTAGGAAGCCAATATGCCACAGCAGACCACTCTGTCTTCTACAAGATCAGGTTTAAGTCTCCACAGCTAGTTCTACAAAATCAATGCTTAAAAAGGTAGATTATGTCACACAGGGTACAACTGGATCAGTGCACACCTTCAGCATACTATCAGTGTGGCAGTGCTGGCTATCCCCAGACATCTGGCTACACAGCTAAGCTCTGTGCTGTTGTACAACATCTGCAGCACTGGCATAAGCACAAGGAATCGAGCAGAATCAACCACTTTCCTCCCAAAAGCTACACGGTGCTGCCAGCTAACATGTTATCAGGGGGACAGCAAGGTCTCTTTACAGAGACACACAGCACAGTGGTAGCCCAGAGAACCCGTTTTCTACGCACTCTCTCCTCCTGCTCCTTGGAGAAGTGGGTGGCCATGGTAACGTGGGCTATGGTGAAGACTCCTGCGGCTGGAAAGATGACAAGAGAGAAAAAGAGCGTTATTAGGAACCCCAAACTAGGCAATAAGGTAGTGTGCAAGAAGCTGCCGAGTCTACTTTATCTATGGGACAGCTAGGACAATCAGCACAGCCCCTGGAAACAGTGATGGAAGATGACCTGAAAAACGTGGGGCAGACTTTCCCAGTGCAGCCCCACACCTCCAGGAGGAGCAAGGAGGCCCCGAGCCACTGTCACCACCCATCTGGCACCCACAGGCCTTCCCTCCTGCTCCAAGTCACCCCTGCCCCTTCAGGAAACCCTTCAGCAGGCCACACCCGCGGGCACAGTCTGAAGAACGATCCGCCGGCTCGGGGCTTGCGCCACGAAGAACCTCCCCAGAACTCCCCACATCAGCCAACCCCAAGTCTTCCTCCGCTCCACCACAGCCGCCTTATAACCTCACGTCAAGATGGCGCCCGCCACCGGCGCGCCGCTCTGAGCAGGCGGGAGGACTTCCCTCTCTATGGTCCTCGCCCAGAACTTTCCGAAGCGGCCAATCAACGGCCAGCGAGGCGCAGGCGCGAAGCGCTCAGAGGCGGCGCCTAGAGACGAGGGAAGCGGGGACGTAGTGAGGGTGGAACCGCAGGCGGCGCTTGCGCGTTACCGGCCGCGGCGACCCCGCCAGGCGCGCTCACTGGCTCCGGGCGCAGGCGCAGTAGCGGCGGCTGGGCGGTGCCTGGCCCCCGTAAAGGCCGCGAGGGGAAGAGGGCGGGGCCAAGTCCCGGGCGGGCGCTGCCGTGCGCCTGCGCCTCTCGCGCCCGCCCCCTCCCTCGCCTTTGTTCGGGGTTGGGCGCCATTTTGCGCGGCGGCTGAGTGCAGGCGCTGATTGGGTTTCGGGGGCCGGTAGCGAAGCCAATCAGCGCGGGACCCGAACCGGGGGAGCGAGGCACGGTGAGTGCGAGCAGCCAATATGGAGCCCCCGAGCGCCGGCCCCAGCGCCGGGATTGGCGGGGCAGAGTGACCAGTCAGGAGGCCGCTCGCAGGGCCGGGGCCTGCCGGCCGGGCACTGGCGGAGGCGAGGGGATACGCTCCGGGCCTGGGTCTGGCTCCTCCGGGGGTGGGGAGTGAAGCTGGAGGAGAGGGCCCGGGCCCGGCTCGGCTCCTCCGGGGGTGGGGAGTGAAGCTGGAGGAGGGGGCCTGGGCCCGGTTCGGCTCCTCCGGGGGTGGGGAGCGAAGCCGGAGGAGAGGGCCCGGGTCGCGGCGTACCGGGAGGTGCGGGCATGGGGCCGTGGGCGGCAGCGGCCTGCGCCGTTCAGGGGAGGTGCGCGGTGGGGTCAGGCCTCCCTCCCGGCGGGACCGAGCCTTGCTTGTGCAGGGTGGCTGGGACGGGAGCTGGTAGGGCCCCGCCCTCCACCGGCCGAGCGGGGGGAGCGGAGCGGGCGAGCCTCCCCGCCGGCCGTGTTGACAGATGGGCCGCGAGTAGCCCGGGCTGCCCCTCCTCTTCTCCACACTCCTCCTCCCCGTCTTGGTCGGGGGAGGTGGGCGGGGGTGGCCGTCGACTATGCGCCGAGGGCAGGTCGCTGCCCCCCCTTCCTCCTTCCCGCTCGCCTCCCCGTAACGCACCTGGACGCCAAATGTCGCCAGCCTCGTGCTTCTCCATGAGGAGAAACTGTCTGTTTGGCCTCGGTGCTGCCTTCTCCATGAGCTCCTCGTCTGCCAGAGCACGGTGCAACGTGCTCTGCACACTTGACAAAATCCTCAGGTCACAGGCTTCTTGCAGTAAAACAAAACCCGTCCCTGCGTGAGCTCCCCGACCTGTAAGTTTCATAAGGAGGTTGGAAACAAAATCTGGGTACCACATGTTTTATTCTGCTGAAGAGTGAGAGAGAAGACTGTGGCCACTCTGTGTTCGTTCAGTCCTGCCTTTGGCTTTGCATGGGTGTTTGTCCTCTGCTGGTGTCTTTAGAGGACAAGGAACAGAGAGGGTCTGCCCTAGAAAGCCCAGTTTAGTAACCTTGCTTCAGGATGCAACATGTCTTAGAACGATGCTTTCAAGCTAGCTGAAGTCCTAGCACAGTTTATCACATTAGGTTGTTCTTAGCATAGCTTATTTCCTGAGGGAACTGCTGGTGTAGCTTCCATAGCTTCATACATATATATATATATATATATATAAGTATATGCTGATAGAACTAGAGCACTAAGCTGTTTGCAGTGCAGACAAGGGCCTGGTGAGGAGGAGCTGGTGGTGAGCTCAGCAGTGGGAGGAGCATGCAGATGGCTGAAGCAGATCACCCAGCATTGCACTTTAATTTGGATACAGTAACACCAGTGCTGTGTTGCAGTGACCAGAATGAAGAGAAGTCCTTGGAGGATGTCACCTTGAGAGAGGACCACCAAGTGTCTGTAAAAGTGTCTGTGTAGTTTTTGGCTAGCCACAGCTGGTGCAGAGAGTATTGATCCTTCCCCAGTCACTCTCAGTTTGAAGCCACTGTTACCTTGTGCAAGGTCGTAATGAGACACTCTGCAGCTCCCTGAAAGGAGGTTGAGGCAATAGAATAAGGGCAAATGGCCTCAAGTTGCATCAGAGCAGGTTTAGGTTGGACATGAGGAACAATAATTCTTTTTCCCCAGGCTGCCCAGGGTAGTGGTGGAGTCACCAGCCCTGGAGGGGGTTCAGAGATGGGGAGGTGTGGTGCTGAGGGCCATGGTTTAGTGGTGACCTGGCAGTCCTGGTTAATGATTGGATTTGCTGAGCTTCAATGTATTTTCCAACCAAAACAGTTGTATGGTTTCCAAGTGGAAGTGTGCCTGGGCTTGATGAGTGGTTGTGGCATTAAGGAAGGCAGAGAACTCCGGGCAAATGTGGTTTGCTGGCATCCTGTGCTTGCTGCTGAAGTAGTTCCATGAAGAATGAGATGTGGGAACTGTTTGCTGGCAGGCCTAGAGGTGTCCAGGGCACAAGTGAAGTATGCAGTGCAAAACTGAAGTGAGAACCTGAGTGGACAGTGGCATCTGCAGAAAACACAATTCTTTTCTATCCTGGTAGGCTGTGGTTAGTAAATGGACCAAGAATGGGGTTAAAACTGCAGTAAAATGTGGTGCCTCAGTGCTGTGACTCAGGTTATCTTGGGGATCTGAACAGAAGATCTGATAGGGACTGGGAAGGTTCTTGCATTCCTCTGGCTGAGCATTCTGCCCCCAATAATGACCAGGCTTCTGCTCTCTCCTGGTGCACACTGGTTAATCATTGATTTCTGCAGATAAGTGACATTTCACATGACAGAAAGCAGCAATATCTAACCTCAGTTGGTGTTTCCTTAGGCCAAGGTGAGGAGTCAGTTGGTGGAAAAAGGAAGTGTTCTGAAGAGAAATGCAAGCCCCTGAAGCAGGGAGGATGTTTTAAGGAGCAGGGAGTGTGAGAGGTGCCATGCCAGCAGTAAGCACAGCAGCTGGCACAGGGAGTTGAAGCTGTGGCTCCATTTTTTGTGCCTTTCTCTGCAAGCTGAAGGAGCCTGGCTTTTTGTTTCTTTAGACTTTGCAGCTTAAAGTTACAGTCTAATGCTTTTTCACTTCATGTTAATACTTTTTCAGCCCTAGCATAAATCAAATACCTCATTAAAAGAAACAGGAGGAATTCTTCCCTTGTTGATCTACTAAAAAGAAATGTGAGGGAGAAGGAGGTAATGGAAGAAAGGATTTCCTTTCAGCAGTGTGTTCTTCATAGGTATAGGCAATGGGTGAAGAAATGGGAGGCAGTAAAAGGCTGGAAGCAGTGAGGAGCCTACTGCCTGCTTTCAAAATACATGAAAGCAGGAAGAGATATGAGGAGGGAGTGCTGTGTAGTTGGGAAAGGAAGAGACAGTTTCACTAAGCTTTGTTGAATTCTTGAAGCTAGCAATGTGCCCTCGTGGCAAGGAATCCCAGTGCTCTCCTGAAGTGTGTTAAGAAGAGTGTGAGCAGCAGGTCGAGGGAGGTTCTCCTCCCACTCTACTCTGACCTAGTGAAGCCACTGCTGCAGTCCTGGGTCCAGTTCTGGGCTCCCCAGTTCCAGAGAGACAAGGAACTACTGGAGAGAGCCCAGCAGAAGCTAGGAAGATGCTGAGGGCACTGCAGCAGCTCAGGCTGAGAGCCCTGGGGCTGCTTAGCCTGGAGGAGAGCAGCCCCATAGGTAAGCTGCTCAGTGCTGAGCAAGAGCTGAAGGCTGGGGGCAAGAGGCTGGGGCCAGACTCTGCTCATTGGTGCCCAGGGCCAGGCCAAGGGGCACTGAGCACAAACTGCAACCCAGGAGGTTTCATCTGAGCAGGAGGAGAAAGTTGTTGTGAGGGTGTTGGAGCCCTGGCCCAGGCTGCCCAGAGAGGTTGTGGAGTCTCCTTGTGTGGAGAGATTGCCAAGGCAGCTGGAGGTGACCCTGGGCAAGCTGCTGTGGGTGCCCTGCTGGAGCAGGGGGTTGGGCTGGGTGATCCCCAGAGGTCCCTTCCAACCCCCACCAAGCTGGGATTCTGGGCTTCTCTGCAGTGGAGTTTGGTTTTACACTTAAACTTGGTGAGGTTCTTTTATCAGTAACACCCTCTTCACCATCTGCGTTGTTGGCAACCATCTGTAAACCAGAACGTGCAGACTTGAGAGGTAAAAGAGGAAGAGAAACAGGTTCATAGCTACTCTTGATTTGATTCACTGAAGATAATGACCAAATTGAGGTAGTTTTTGCTTTTCAGTTGAGTTATGTGTTCTTAAAATGCCAATTCTAGTCACTGGATCAATGGGATGTTATGAAAGAGGTAAGTCCTTGATCAAACAGCAGCTCTTCCTGTGTCATTCTGACCTCAGTGGCAGCAGATGGTTTGTTTTTCAGCTGCTGGAAGCTAAGAGTGATCTTCAAACTTGAGGACAATAATCCCATGCTTTTCAAACTTCTCTTGCCAGATCCACAGGCTGAGCTGTGCCTTGGGCCTCGGTGGAAGAGAAGAGCTATGGAGCAGTACACAGCCAACAGTAACAGTTCCACAGAGCAGATTGTTGTGCAGGCTGGCCAGATCCAACAGCAGGTATGGAGAGTGCTAAGGGGGGAGCTGGCACTGCCAGGGCTGAGCTTACAAATCTGCTTGGACTGCTCAAGAGTTCTGTAGAAGCAGGAAAATGCTTTGTCATCCTGTCTGGATGTGAGTTTACCTGGCTTCTGGCACTGAGCTGACTTGCCTTGAAGGCAGAGGAAATAGGGGTTCTTTTGGTTTCCAAATGCTTGTTATAAAATGAATACAATTGCAGGTGTTCAGGTTACCAGATCTCCAGGTAGCAGGGAGTTTGCAGGCTAGTGGTGGTGTGAGGAAGGGAACAAATCCTCTCTGAAAGTGGAGGATCCAGAATATCAATAGGAGCAGGTAGTTGCCCACAGGGAACAATGCAGCTTCCTTCCCAAACTGCAGCAGATGTTGTTCAAGCCCTTAGAAGCTTCCCAAAAGGCAGTGTTTACTGAGATCCTGTGTTGTAGAACCACAGGTGGAGCAAAACAAACACAGTGAAGGAATTTCACCAACATCTGCAGCTTCCAGGAAGGAGTTTTGAGCTCATGTTATGATGTGCAGATGAGCAGGGTTGGGTTTTTAAGGCTTTGGGGTTTTTTACTGTTGTTCAGCTTCACCCCTTCAGCTCCAGTAGTGCATTTTGAGGTGAGTGTTGTGCTGCTGCTGAATTATTGCTGCATCTTCTGTTGGTTCTAGTTGAAGGCAGCAGGAGTCTATTGGTTTGTCATGCCACTGGGTTGTGTTTTCAGTGAGCTGCACTTTGCTTTGTCATCAGCCTCTTTGGGTGTTTGATAGCAGGGAGCAGCTTCTTCCATTGCATTAAGTTGAAGTTGACTTTAGCATGAAGAAGATGATGATACATGAGGTTAAAAGTGGCATCTTAAGAATTAACACAAATATCTGCTCCCAACAGGGAACCACCAATGTATTTGGGTTTATTGACACTTGAGTGGTAGAAAGGAGGAAGTCCAAGCATAGCTTGGCTTGTGTCAGCTTTTAATTCATGCTCTTGAAGCCTGGGGTGTATTTGCCATGAAATATTGTTTCTAAAAGAGTATTTTAATAGGCCTGTTGTAGTATAGCTTTTAGCAGAGAGATGTCCTTCATCTCCCAAAATGCTAACACAGTTAGCACAGATTATTTTGGGACTCTTACTAAAAACAGCCTAAAGATAGAAACAGCTCTTAGATGTGACTGCTCTTGCAATTGCAGTCTCAAGGACAATCTCAAGACTGGCCTTCAAGGTCAGTGGTGGGAAGACACTGATGCCAGGGGGACACTGATGAAGCTTAGGCTGTAGTCATTTGTGCTGCTGTGGCCTTTCTGCTGCTGAGCAAAGCTGACAGAAACCTGGAGCCCTTTCCCAGGGAGATGCCTGGGGAAGGAAACATTAAGCAGCAAGGTAGCAGTCTAACTCAGTGAGGCTGGGGAGCTGCAGAATAATCTCTCATGTTCTTCCCAAGTGATTTTTGTTTGGGATATTGAAGCCTGTTGGCATCATGTAGTTGCTGTTGCTAATCCATTCTCAGGCTTGCAGAAGGGATTGACATTCCTTATGTTCCAAGAGCAGCCTGGATGGATTTTAAAGTCAGGCCTCTTGCAGCCAAGTGTCATTGTCTCATGTCAGAGCTGTGCATTGCCATGTTTCAAGCTCTTCCTGTTCCTGTTCCCAGCAGCAGGGTGGTGTCACTGCTGTCCAGTTGCAGACTGAGGCCCAGGTGGCATCCGCCTCAGGCCAGCAAGTCCAGACCCTCCAGGTAGTGGTGATCTCTCTAATCATGTTTGTGAGCACTGCATGACTCTCACCATGGCCACATATCTAATGCTGTGTTTTTGCCAGGCTTTGAGACAGGAACAGGATTTCTTAGCAGTAGTAGCACAGAATCCCAGCAGGTTAGGGGTTGGAAGAGACCTCTGGAGAGCAGCTAGTCCAATCCCCCTGACAGAGCAGGGTCACCTAGAGCAGGTTGCACAGGATGGTGTCCAGGTGGCTTTGGAATGTCTCCAGAGATGGAGACTTCACAGCCTCTCTGGGCAGCCTGGGCCAGTGCTCTGACCACCCTCAAAGTAAAGAAGTTCCTCCTTGTGTTCCAGTTCTTGCCTGTTCCCTCTTGTCCTGTCCCTGGGCACCACTGACCAAAGCCTGGCCCCATCCTCCTGCTCCCCACCCCTTAAATATTGATAATCATTGATAAGCTCCTCCTTAGCCTTCTCCTCTCCAGGCTCACCAGCCCCAGCTCTCTCAGCCTTTCCCTATCAGAGAGGTTCTAGTCCTCTCAGCATTTTTGTAGCCCTTTTGTTTGCTTTATGCTCTTATAGCTCTTCACCAGATCTCAGGTACACACCACAAACCTTGGTGCATTCCTGAATTCCTGCTGCTGTAATTCTGAAAGTGAATAGTGGTTGAAATTGGGCTTAAAAGGGAAAAAAAACCCCAAACCCACCAAGATGAGGAAGTAGCAGTCAAGAAATAGAAGCCAAGGATTTCCTGTAGTTTCAAGGAGATGAGGTTTCTGATACCCACTGTTGAGTAGTTCTGTCTTCACTACATGTGAGAAAGAGCTGGTGGATGACCATGAGCTTGAAGAGTGAAGCTTTTGCCTCTCTGATTAAAAAGGGCACCTGGAGACAGTGTTAGCCTCTGGGGGACTGAGAGATCCCATTTCTTATTTACCTGTGAACAACACAAGGAAACTCAGGAGCAGTTTGTATCCTAACAGTAAATCTATCACAGGCTGGAAGGAAATGCAAGGCTATTTCAAACCCTGATTGCTTTCACTGCAAAGTATCTTCTGCCTGGCAACCTTCACTTCATTAGCTCCTGGAGGAGGCTTTTAAAGGAGCTGATAAACCCTGAGGAGGCAGAGCAGTTGAGCAGTGCATATTTCACTCAGCATTTGGGGTTTGGTTGCTTTTTGAGTTTTTCAGAAGCAGGGAGAGTTGCAAGAGGCTGGAGTGGCCTGGCCAGGTGTAAGCTTGAACACAGCATTTTTTATGTTCAGAGTTCAAATATGAAGAGCTGCCTGACTTGAATTGCTTGGGTTCAGTCATTCTGTCTCATCCTCCTTTGTTTTTCTTCTCTGGTTTGTATTTTTTTTTTCCCCTTGTTCTACTACATTAACAAGAATTCTGGAATGTATTTTGCTTTCTGCTTCTGGGATCTTGTCCTGCTGATTGTGCTTCTCTGTGGCTGCCATGAGCATGCTTCTCTCTCTTTTTCTCTCTCTCTCTCTCTCTTATAATTCCAAACAAGTGCTACCAATGTTTGCCCCTTGTATGAGCTAGGTCCCAGGCTGAGGAACAATGTCACAAGGGTGACCTGTCCCAATATTTATTCCCTGTAGGGCCTTGATCACTACTGAGGTTACAACCCTGGTTGTTTCTGTGTTAGCATATCATTCACTAAGGTATTTGAACTATGCAAAGGGAAGCTTTTTTACCTAGCTAGGTCAGTCTGTGCTGAAAAAGCCATCCTGATGTTTAGCCTGGTAATCCACAGTGGTTGGAGAGTGAGCATTTGCTAGTGGAGATTCTTGCAGTGGAAAAGTAGAAACCCCAAGTTCTCAGTGACTTTTTATCAGGTTCTGCTGCTCTTGTTTCTAAACCACTTGGAGCATGTTCAATAGTGTTGACCTAGTTCATGAGCCTCACAGAAGGTTAGGGGTTGGAAGGGACCTCTGGAGATCATCTAGTCCAACCCCCCCTGGCAGAGCAGTGTCACCCAGAGCTGGTTGCACAGGATGTGCCAAAAGTCCAGAGACTCTGCTGGTAGATTCCCAAACCCACTGGAAGCCTCCTTGGGCCAAGAAGTGGCTGCTGCTCATTTTCTTGCCCCCTTGCTTCCTGAACTCCATTTTTGTGTTGTTAACATTTCTAATTCCACTTAATCACCCTGAAAAGATTCTCTTCAGAACATCCCATGCTAGATAGCAGTTAGGAAATGGAACCATTGGAAGCATGTCATTGGAGAGACTTGAAACTCCCCCAGAATCTCTCTTGGCAGAAGAGCTTTCTTTGGAGCTCTCTCTCATTTGGAAGCCCAATTAAAGATCAGCAATAGTGATGTAGATAACGAGGTTTCTTTTCTTACACTCTGCTCTTGGGCTGTGCATGAAGATAGTTCTTGTGCCATGCTTGTCATGCTTGATTGCAATTAGCCTTGGAAGTTTGGGTTAGACTGCAAGAAGGAAAACCAAGATCATTTGCTCGGTGCAGTAGCACAGCATGGGGAAAGGTGCAGAAAGCAAAGCTGCTTGGTGCTGCTTGGGAGCTGTTGCTCACTTCCTCTGTTCAGCACAGTAAAACAGGGAAGCATTTAGCCCCTTGAGTTCTTGGCTTCACATTCACAGACTTTTTCATTGTTCTCTTTGCTTTTCTCCCCTGTTCCCTAGGTGCAGGGGCAGCCACTGATGGTCCAGGTCAGCGGAGGGCAACTGATCACCTCAACTGGGCAGCCCATCATGGTGCAGGCTGTGCCTGGGGGGCAGGGGCAGACCATCATGCAGGTGCCAGTTTCTGGAACCCAGGGACTGCAGCAGGTGAGATAACCCTGGTTTTATTTAAGAGACAGAGCAGAGGATGAACTGTGATGTTCTCACCTTGTCAGAGAGCGCCTTTGCCTCAGCACTCTTCCAACCACCTGGGTAGAGAAGGTTGGGTCTGGCAGTGAGCTGTGTCTTAAGAATGCAGAGAGAAATCTTTTGTGTTTCTGAGTTTTGGATTTTTGGGGGCAATGTGCAGACCTTTTAATTGCAGTCCATTAAAATGCAGCTGGAGTTGGCTTGGGGTTTTGTTTTGTGGTTGTCTTTTTAAAGCAACTCTTTACTTTAACTGGCCCTTGCAGTGGAGTTGGTGGTCTGGTGCCTACTCAATTTATGGCTTTTTATTTCTTTAAATAACTCCTGTGCTTGAGTTCATCTAATATGTGGTGGCTGAAGGTGAACTGAAACGTTTCTGTTGCACAAGAGGTCATACTAGAGAAGGTGGAGAAGAGAGATTTGGTTTGAACTTGAAATGCTTTTGAACTGTTTGTCTAAAAGACAGTTTTTAATTGAAACAGGTGCTTGAAGTGTGTTCCTCAAAAGCAAGAGGAGGAACTGTGGCATAATGAAAGTGTTCTAGTGATTGGAGAGGGGGATTTAGGAATCAAGCTCAGCTCAGTCCAGCTGATGATGTCTTGGTGCTTTGAGAGCCTTATTTAGTGTTTATGTAAAACTTCTTTTGTTGAAATACTGTATATTTTGTGTTAGGTTCTTTACAGTCTGGTTGTTGGAGGCAAATCCATACTGGGTTTTGAAGCACAAGGTTGGAACCATATTCCAGTTCCTCTCTTTTAATTGAAGAGATGTTCCACACAGGTGGAAAGATTTCTCTGCAGAGCTGGAGACATTCCATGTCTAATTCCAGCAGTGCTTCTGTGTGCTGGATGATTACCACTCTACAGACACCCTAACCCTCAGTCCTCTTATGTTCTCTCACCTGAGTGTTATTATTCCTAGTTTCATGTGAATAATTGCAGTTGATTGTGCAAGCAGTGGAGAGCTGCTAGGACATAATGCTGCCATGTTATGTTTGCTCTCTTCTGGGTGGTTGTGACTGCTGTGTCACAGGGAAGAATCAATCCCAATGGACAAAACAAAAGAAGAATCAGTTCTTTCCTTTTCTTTGCAACAGTCAAATCATCCTCAAGAGATGATTTGGTAATGCTGAGGCCAAGGAGGGAGAAATAAGAGGCATAGTTAATGTTCCTTTCTGACTCTTTCTTCCACAGATTCAGTTGGTCCAGCCAGGTCAGATTCAGATTCAAGGTGGGCAGGCTGTGCAGGTACAGGGGCAGCAGGGCCAGACCCAGCAGATCATTATACAGCAGCCACAGACTGCAGTTACTGCTGGCCAGACACAGGTAACTGCACCAGCATGAAAGGGTTTTCTTGAGAGAAAGAGGAAGAGAAACTTGACAAATGACTTAAGGTGTGGTTGAGGGTGAAAAAAAAAACCCAGAGGAATTATTCTGGAGGAGACCTTGAGAATAAATGTCATATTTGCATAGTGATTTTATACCTAACTCTGGGGCAGGTTGCATGTTTTTTATCCATTGTGTTTCTGTATTTTATTGGTTCTTGGTGGTTTTTGTCTTTATTTGTTGATTTGCAAACATGAAATGTTGCTAATTCCATACCTGCACCATTTGGTGAAGCAATCTAGCAGTCCCTGGGTGTTCTGCTGGTTCTGTTGTTGAGGACCAAAATTAAATCTCTGAGCAGAATGAATCCTTCCTTAACTATATTCCCAGTGAGATAGGAAGCCTAGAACTTATTTCATTCAATTCTAAGTGCTCCACTGTTAGCCAAAGTATGTTCCAAGTGCTTTAGGTGTTGTATCTCCAGTTCAATGGCTTTGTGCTCCATCCTATTTCTTGATGCTGGTAATAAAGCAAAAGAAATAGATGCCTGCAACCCCTTAAGCTCCATGTGTTTATTCAGGGATTGAACCAGTGTGGCAAAGCAGCAGTTTGTGAAGTGACTGTGTTCTTTGTTTTGTTTAGACCCAGCAACAAATAGCAGTTCAAGGACAGCAGGTAGCACAAGCAGCTGAAGGCCAGACCATAGTCTATCAGCCAGTTAATGCTGATGGAACCATTCTGCAACAAGGTAGGAGCTGTGGTGTGGAAAGAGTCTAAGGCTTCTCAATACCCCTTGGATAAGTTTTTATTGCCTTGTCATTGTTATTGAAGAAGTGATCAGAGAAACCCAGGAATGATCAGAAATGCAGAGGGGATCAGAGTTGCAGTGCTGTGACAGGAGCTGTTGGATAGGGAATGGAAGAAGAGATGTTTCTGTTCCTATCCAGGAATTCAGCCTGCAGTTCTTTCCCCAGAAACATAAAACCTGGCTCTTTCCTTTGGCAAGGGGTGTTCAAATAGAGATGCTTTGACACCTTAGAGCATGGGATCTCTTCCCTGACCCAAATGGCAAAGTGTGAGGAGCAGGTGATGGAGAAGTGAATACCTTGCAAAGCTTTTCTGAACCTTTCTGCATGGAAGGAGGAATGAGTAAAAGCCAGAAGTGGGACTAATGATGTTCCCTTCTTTTTGTGTGCATGTTTTTGGTTTGGTTTTGGTTTGTTTGTGTGTTTTGTTTTTTTTTCCTCTTTTGTGTTTTATTTTCTTAAAGTCACAGTCCCTGTTACAGGCATGATCACCATCCCAGCAGCCAGTCTGGCTGGAGCCCAGATTGTCCAAACAGGAGCCAACACCAACACAACCAGCAGTGGACAAGGAACTGTCACAGTGACACTGCCAGTTGCTGGAAACGTTGTCAATTCAGGTGGCATGGTTATGGTATGTATTTCATTTTCCAGCTGCCTTTTGAAAGGTTGAGCTTGGAGATAGCTGTACCCAAGCTGTTGTCTTAGCTTTGTGTCCCCTTATTATCCCCTGGGCAGGGATGCCACCCACTAGCCCAGGGTTCCCAGGGCCACATCCAGCCTGGCCTTGAACACAGCCAGGGATGGGGCAGCCACAGCCTCTCTGGGCAACCTGTTCCTGTGCCTCACCACCCTCTGGGTAAAGGATTTTTTTCTAAGATGCAATCTAAATCTCCCCTCTTTCAGTTTGAAACCAGTTTCAGTGGCTTGTGTCTCTCTCTCTCTCTGTCCTTTCTTTTTCCCACAGCAGTTTATTGAGTTCAGAAACCTAGAAATTGAAATTCAGAATAAGCTGTTAACTGATAAGCAGAGTCTTATAAAGATTGAATCAGCTGCTGCTTCTCTTGAGGATCTCTTAATATTTCTGTCTCTGTTTCATCACAGAATTCTGCCAATCCTTATTTCTTTGTAGTGGGAGGCCTTTGAACTTGAATTGCATTATTTGTCCCCACTAGATGTCAGCAACTCCCCAAGTAACACTTGCTTCAGAACTGCTCTGCAATTTCCATCTCAATTAAAGATGAGAACCAAAAAGAAAGGGAAGCAATGGCCATGTCCTGGGTGCTTAATTGGACCAAGAAGCATTAACATGGGCATAGAATTGTATCTTGTACTGAAATTCTACCATTATCAGGGAAACAAACCCCCCCCAAAGCCACCCCAGCAGGGTTGCTAAATAATTGATTTGTTGCCATTTGTTCTGCAGTTGGAGAACAAGTTTACTGCTCCTTGGAACTGCAGTAGGTGCATGATCTGAACAAACACTGCCCATTTGAATATGTTGCCATGGTCTTTGTACAGATGGTACCTGGAGCTGGGTCAGTACCAGCTATCCAGAGGATCCCTCTACCTGGAGCAGAGATGCTGGAGGAGGAGCCTCTCTATGTCAATGCCAAGCAGTATCACAGGATCCTGAAGAGGAGGCAGGCACGTGCCAAGCTGGAAGCAGAGGGGAAGATTCCCAAAGAAAGAAGGGTGAGAAGCTAACTCAGATCTCATCACAGAGAAAGGGACCTCTGGAGATCAAGTAGTCCAACCCTCCTGCTAAAAGCAGGGGCACCTAGAGCAGGTTGCACAGGATAGTGTCCAGATGGGTTTGGAAAGTCTTCAGAGAAGGAGACTCTGCAAGCTCTCTGGGCAGCTTGGGCCAGGGCTGCATCAGCCCCAAAGGAAAGAAGTTCTGCTTTATGTTCAAGTGGAACCTTCTGGGTTGCAGTCTGTGCCCAGTGCCCCTTGGCCTGCCCCTGGGCACCTCTGAGCAGAGTCCAGCCCCAGCCTCTTGCCCCCAGCCTTCAGCTCTTGCTCAGCACTGAGCAGCTTACCTGTGGGGCTGCTCTTCTCTGGGCTAAGCAGCCCCAGGGCTCTCAGCCTTTCCTCCTGCCAGAGCTGCTCCAGTGCCCTCAGTATCTTCCTAGCCTCTGCTGGACTCTCTCCAGCAGTTCCTTGTCTCTCTGGAACTCGGGAGAGCCCAGAACTGGACCCAGTGTTCCAGCTCTGACCTCACCATGACAGAGTAAGAGGGGGACATGAGAAAGGCAAAGAAAAGCACCTGGGCTGGAAAATGAGGACTGGAATCTTAGTGCTCTTCAATGTGATTCTCTTTGGTTCAGATGGTGGTGGTGGTGTTGTTCATCATCTCCATCAGGGAGATATTTAAGTCCCTTGGTGGCACTTCTGCTTCACTGACCACTTGAACTGATCTCTGTAGCTGTGTTACAGATGGGCACTTACTGTTAGACACTGTCTGTGGGGAAGGAGGAAGGATGGGAACTGGGCAGGGGTGTTTTTAGTGGTCAGGAATTTCCCCTGGTGCAAGGACTGAAGTGGAAGCTGTAGGCTGAGCTCTCACTGCCTCCTTCATGGTGTTGCAGAAATACTTACATGAGTCTCGGCATCGCCACGCCATGGCCAGGAAGAGAGGAGAGGGAGGACGTTTCTTCTCCCCAAAGGAGAAGGACAGCCCTCATATGCAGGTGAGGAGAACTTCTTTCTCTTCTGGGGACAGCTGCCACTTGGCAGTTGTTCAGAATAATCTTCAGAGGTGTCTTTGGACTGCTTTAGGTGGGGGCTTTAGGGGCTCAGCTCTGACCTTTGTCCCTCTCTGCCTTGCAATTGCTGGATGGGGTGTTGGATGGAAACCTTCTAGCTCCGGGTGTCCCTTTGCCTTCAGTGTGGAAGTTGTGGCAATATTGACAGCTTGTCTCCACTTTGTTTCACAAACAGAGAAGGCTTGTATCTGTTTGGCCTGGGAAATTCAATCTTTGCAGCCTTTCTGGGTCCATACCAGAAGTGGATTTCTCTAGGAGGTGAATGAAAGGTAGAAACACCTTAATTCCATCTGCTGGAAGATGAAGGAAGGTGACTACCTGATTCTCAGCTGCATATGGATTTCCATAACAAGTGCAAGACAGGTTTTCAAAGGGAGGGACACAATAGAGTAGAATTTAAGCAGTTCTGTGGTTGATTAATGCTTTAAAGCAGTTTGATGGATGTCTGTAGAGGAAGGATGTTTCTTAGTCTCAAGCAGAATCCTTCCCATTACTAGACCAGTCCCAGGCCTTCACTCTTACCAGGAACAGCACATTACTGGGGGTTATTAAGATTTATATATCCCACTGTCTTACACTGGCTATAACCTCAGGAAGAATGATCATTTCCATATGTAGAGGTGAAGGCAGAGGGCAGGAGTGTCTCCTCTTGATAGTTGTGCATGGGAACAATCAAGTTACAACATGGTGTTTCTCTCCCTGCAGGATCCCACTCAGAGCAGTGAAGAAGCAATGACACAGATGATCAGAGTCTCCTAACCACTGCAGCAAGAAGCAAAACAAAAGAAAACACAAACTGAATCAAATTTCCATCCTTCCTGCAAGCCTGTCCTACCCTTCCCAGTGCATCAAGTGAGTCTTTCAATGGGACAGTCACCACATCACTGCCTGCCCTCTTCTACAGACCAGGCACCACAGTTTCAGCATGTGCTGGAGACTTTGACTGCAGCTGACTCCACAAAGAGAAACTTCACTATTCTCTTGGTACTCACTCTTCTGATCCAGCACAAGGATTTCAGAGTCTGGCTGCTGCTGCCTTTTTCTCTTGTCCTTCTGTTAAACATCTCCTGCATTAGGATTGTCCCTGGCTGAGAGTATGCCACTGAGCTGGTGATCAGCAATAACTGGCACACTGAAGCAGGGCCAGCAAAGACCTCTTGGAGCTACAGCCCTTCTGTACAGAGACATCATCCAGTGTAGAGCAACCAGAGCTGATGTGGCTACAGCCCCAGGACTCTCTTTTCCCAGCAGAGACTTGTTATTTACATCCTCTCCTTACACTTTGCCACTTTGGTGTCAGCTGAACTGGTTGCTGGTGCATCTGTGCTTCTGAAACTGAGGGGAACTGAAGGGAGGTTTAAGTTCCATCTTGTAAAACCAGAGCTCTTCTCTGGGACAAGTTCAGCCTTCCAGTCCCCAATAGAAACAGGTCAAGATTGTGCCAGCACTTGGAAGGTTGTGTTTCAGTTCCCAGAAGTGAGGTGGGAGAGGGTGATGTGGGGATGAGGATTTCATTACTAAAGGCAATCTCTGGGTGGTTTCTGGTCTGTTTGTTGTTGGTAGCTGTTGCTTTGGAGGAAAAGTGGATGCCAGTATCAAAAGGATTAGAACTTATTTAAATGAGTCTCTTCCAAAGGATTATTCTGTTTAACCTAACCTCCCAGGCCAGTGCAGGGTTCCTCCAGAAGACAGAAGCTCTGCAACCCCAGAGCTGCTGGCCCTTGGCTATCTCTGTGACAGTGTTTCTTGAGGTCTCCTGTGAACCAGTTCTGCAGTTCCCTGCTTCTGCTCACAGTGAGGGCTTGTTTCTGGCAGCAGAAGCCCAGGGCAGCTCAGCTCAGCTCAGTCTGATGGAGCTGCAGGACTCTTAACAAGATGAAGGCAGATATGGATGAACCTTCCAGGCTTTTTATAGACTGTCCTCTTGAAATAATAATAACAATAATGAAGTGGCACTTACTGAAGGAGGGCTCCTTCCATTTGAAACCAAGGATTATTGTCCATCACCTGCAGCTGGTTTCTGGCTGAGTGTCTCCACAGAACATGTCTTGATCTTGAATTCCACAGCTCATCACAGCTCATCACTTGTTCCATTCTTAGCAGCCTGAAGGGTGGAGATGAAAGCTAATGCTTCCTCAGGATTTGAACAGGTGCAACTTGCATCTTCCCAGGACTGTCTGCTCCCATCCTCAAGGAGGTTTAGATGCTCTGGGTGTCACCTGCATGCTGTAGTCTCATTGCTTCCAATGTTTGTGTTCTGTAGCTAAAACCTAGAGCTGCATCATGCCAGGGGAGCAGGAGAATGGAAACACTGCCAGGAGTGGGCCCTGAGGAGGTCAAGCTGCAGAGGCTGGGGTGTTGCTGAGGAAAGCAGCCAAGAATGGGCAAGACTGGTTCAAATTCAGTGATCTGTTTCCAAGGGACAAAGAAAGTAAAAGCAACTTGAACAATACAACTCAGATTCTCCCTCCCTTAGGGTTCCCCATCTCCTGAAAGCTTATGGCTCAGTGCAGAAGGGAAGAGAAAGGAGCAGGCTGGAAAAGACTGGAGGACACCAAAAGACAAGAGCCTTAAAAACTCTCTTTACTCTGGGTAAAAGAAAAATACTAGACTGAAGGCTCTGGGAGAATGAGCAGGAAGCAGGAATGGGGAGAAATGATTTTAGAGGCATTTCTTTACCTCCATTGCATTGATGGCACCTTTGGTTGCTTCTGCCTTAAACTTCTTGGCCAGTTAGAGCATGGTGCTGATTTCCTTCAGCTGGTGACCAGCAGATGCTCCCCTAGCCTGTCCTGTGTGCTCCCCCAGCTCAGGAAGTCTGGAGCTCTCTCTTAGTGAAGGAATGACACAGAAATGGCTTCAGCATTAATGTAAATATGTGGGGGGTGGGCTTTGGGTTGGGGTTTTTGGGTACCTTTTGTCAGTGAAGTGCTAGGTGTTGGAAGAGTGTTTCCATGCTGGAGTCAGGCCATGATGTTGCTGCTCTTCAGCTGCTGGCTAATGTCACTTCTGGAGAACCCCCTCTGAGAGCTGGAAGTTAGGGAAGCAAGATTATTGCTGGCATAGGTATTATTTAAAGGACTTGGAAACTCCAGAACAGCTAGAACTTGGGGTTCTTTGCCCCCAATAATCCTTTCATCCCTAGGTTCTCTGCCCCTGTGTGTCCAGACAGATGGCTTTGTGTTGTGTTAACCCTTTCAGTAGTGATGTGGAAGCCTGAGTGCTGCTGTCAGATGAGTTTCATTCCCTTTGGGTTATTTGGATCCCTTCTAAAAGCAGTGTTGGATCTGTCAACACCATGGCAACCAAAACATCTCTGCTTGCTTTTCTTTCCTTGTTTCCTGGGTGAAATCTCTGCCATTGGAGATGTCATCAAAGCCAAACCTCTCTAGGAATTGACTGAGAATTCCTTGTGGATAGGCTCCACTTGAGCAAAAACCAAACCTCCCCTGGAGGAGTGCATAGAAGAGTGGATAGAGGCTAGAAGGAGGAGGCTTGGGGGGAAATGGAAAGCACTGGAGCTGGGAACTGATCCAAACCCAGTTTTGTAGGAGTGTAAAGAATGGGATGTGGAAAAGGATCCTGAAGGGATGCTAAAGACCTTGCATGTTCAAAAGAGGGAGGGGAAAACCAGCTTTTGTTTGTGAAGGGGGTTGGGAGGATACTGAGGGGAATGGAACCTGAGGCAAAGTTTGTATATAGTTGAAAAAGTTTCTAATTTTTTTTATATGCTGCCTTTTTTCAAGTGGATTTGGTCTTTACTAGATGCAACTGTAAGTACTGTGTACACTCTCCAGCTAATAAACATTTCTAAACCAAGAGCAAGCTTGGGCTCTCTCTCAGCTCCTCTGCTCTTCCTGAGCAGCTGGCAGCAGTCACCTGGAGCAGTGAGGATGCAGCAGTGCTGAGAGGCAGCAGTGACCTGGAGCAGTGAGGATGTAGCAGTGCTGAGAGGCAGCTGGGGAGGCCTCCTGCCCTCTCTGAGGGGGTAACTGGGGCTGCCAAGTGCTGCTCTGTCTCCTAGGGAAGGCTCCAGACTTTCTTGGTGGTTACCTGCCCCTGGTCAAGGGTCAGGGCTGGGCTGCCAACTCCAGGCTCTGAAGCCCTCTGCTTCCCAAAGGGGAAGAGAGGGAATAAGGCAGAGAGGCTGAGGGCTTGGGAAAGTAAAGCTACTTTAATGAGCATAATAACAATAATATATATGCAAATAAACAGCAGAGCAATACTGAATGCAGCCCTCAGGGCAATTCCATCACTCTCACCACTGATGCTGTGGCACAAGAACCAGGCTGGACTCAGCAGTAGCTGGGAACCAGGTGCAGGAGCTGGATTCAGGCAGACACCTGGATCAGGACTGAAAGCAGAATGGTCAGAGTCCTCCTCACATGCTGGCCACTGAGGAGGAAGCAAGAAGTGAAACCTTGGGATCCCTCAGCTTCCTCCTGACTGGGACACAAGATGGGGTGGGATCCCTAGCTGGGCAGTTTGGGGTCACCTGGCCTCTGCAGGTTTGGGGGCAGGAGGAAGTGTCTGACAGTAAAGCTCTCTTCAGCTCTGCAGCTGCTGCTGGAAGTCCCCCAAGGCTTTCACTGTTAGGCCATTGCACCCAGCTGAGGAATTTAGGCAGAGTTCTAGGTGCTTTCAAAGAGTCAAAACAGTCACAGGAAGGAGGAGTTGAACTTGGATATTGAAGCTGATTATGTTAATCAGTTGTTTCTCCTGCTGTCTATTGCTTTCAGACCTTAATGGGGAGTGATCCTTACACCAGTGCTTGTGGCAGCTCCAAAATGAGGCAAAGCACAAGGGTGTCACTCATGAGCTCTTTCCAGAGCTGGCCAAGGCAGTGCTGATCAAACCCAAACAAAAAGACAAGTTAAAGGAGGAAATAACAGTCAGCAAGATCAGAAATGGGAAGCTGGGGCAGGAAATGAAGCCTGGAGTCATGCAGGCCTGGATAGGAACCTGAAATTGGTTTCTTACCTATCATTATGGGGTTTTCTCTAGCTTCATTTTCAGAGCATTTGCAAGAGAGGGACAGAATTGTCACCAGGGAGGAGATCAGCTCCTGCCCCTCTGCTTCCCCTCAGCAGAAACCATGATGAGGTTTCCTCCAGGCTGAACAAACCAAGTGGCCTCAGCTGTTCCTTGTGTGGCTTCCCCTTGAGACCCTTCCCCATCGTTGTGACTTCCCCTGGATGCTCTCCAACAATTTCCTATCCTCCTTACATGGTGGCATCCAGAGCTGCACCCAGTGCTGGAGGTGAGGCCAGAGCAGGACAATCACTCCCCTCAACCAGCTAGCAGTGCAGTGCCTGATGCACCCCAGGACACAGCTGCCCCTTTTGGCTGCCAGGCCACACTGCTGGCTCATCTTCAACCCCCCAGACCCCTCTCTGGAGGCCTGACCTCTAGCTTCTCCTTCCCCAATCCATTTTTAAGGGAGCTGTTGAAGAAAAGCCTAAGAGGAAGCATCATGTTCCCAGTATCTCACAGCCCTTTGGTGCCTGTGGCCCTTTATCAGTTGCTACCAGCAGGTTCCTGTAGTTGGGTTGCCTGTCATTTAAAAATAGAGCAGTTTGGGAAAACCAAACCCCAATCTCCTGCTAGATTGGGTAGCCAGAGCTTGACTGGTGATGCTGCACTAGTAGAAAAGTGCAGTTCTGGATTTCAGGGCAGGCTTGTGCATCCTTGTGCCTCCTCCTTCCCAGGGGATGGTTTCTAAGGGTGCTTCAGCTTTGTGCTGTTTTGTTGGAGTGCACCTGGTTTTCTCCTTCCAGTTCCAGCATGTGGAGCTGTGGCTCTGAAGTTAGCAGTAGCACAGTCCATGGGCCCTGAGGAAACCTTCTGGAATGTGGAGGAAGACTTTTGGTGAACTGAGAAGATCAAGTGGATGCCCAGGCAGAGAGCTGGCAGTGAGTGGATTGAATACGTTGTTGTCTAGATGGCCATAGTTAGCCAGCAGGCTGTGTGGCTGGGAAAGGAAGAGGCAGGTTTGATCCCTGGTGCTACCTTGAGACATTCCAGAGCAGCTTGCAGTTGGATGTGTTCATCCTTCCTGCTGCTTTACACTCACATCCCAGTTTTAGCTATCTCCCTCCTTCCCAAAGCCCTTGGCCAGTGGTGGAGGCAGTGGATGGCCCTGCCTGAGGTCTCTCAACAGGTTGGAGCTGGAACTAGCAGCCCAGTTAGATGTGCCACCAGGAGACCTGGCTGCTAGAGCACCTGGGAATCCAGAAGCTGGGTTGGTGTGAGCAGAGCTGCAGTGGAGTGGGACTGTGTGGGAGCTGCTCTGCCTTCTGGAAGCAGAGGAAGTGAGCTGGGACAGGACAACCTGACCTAGTCTGGAGCTCTGAGCTGCTGGTTCTGCATGGTGCTAAGTGGAGCTGGCTTGGCTGTGCCAACCTGGCCAGCTGGCTCAGGGCATGTCTGGGCATTCTAAACACAGCAGGATGTTCCAAGTGTTAGTTCTTCTTTGGGTGATGTGACCTGCTTGTGCTGCAGCTCTGTGTGCTGAGGCCACACAAAGTCAGATCACCAGTTTGGGTTTATTGAGCTTTGCAAGGCAGTGCAGGGAGAGGTGTGAATGCCCTTGGCTTTGGGGTCTTTCTAGGGAGAGCTAAGAGCAGCTTCAGCTTGGGGAGCAATGAACAATGCTCACATGTTGGGAACAGTCCCTTGAGAGGGTAGAAAATCCAGAGGGAGAGCTAGAGAGAGACACTGCAGTCTGCAAAGGCATTTGAGAAATGAGGAAGCAAGCTCAGAGCTGCATGGAGGCTTCAGATCTCCTTCTGTTATCTTCTGCAGCTCCTTCTGCCTCTCCCCAGTGACTGCTCACCAGGGATCCACCCACCCTGGCCAAGGCAGCTTTTGGGAGCTAATCTTCATCACCTTGGAAGGACACTGCTCTGAGAGGACATGAGGTTGGTGGCTCTCAGTTCAGATCCTGGTGGAAGGATGCTGGGGATGAGAACCTGGAGTTTCAAGGCCTGGGCTTTGTGGTGCAGCTGCTGGCAGGGGCTGGAGATGAGAGCAGGATGTTGCACTGCCAAAAGGGGGTCAAAAGCTTCAGTCTTTTGAGGGTAGAGTCTCAGTTAAACAGTTGATTTCTGGACAATAATGATCTTAGCTTTCAGGACAGAACCAGAACTAGATGCTTTATCTCCTGCTTCTGGAGGAAGCATTTGACTGCTCTGTAGGACATGTAGGACACCCTGAATTTTCCTTCTGAGTTAGCTCTTTAACTCTGCTCCTCAGTGAAGCTGAAGTTCCTTGGAGACCTGAGACACAAAGTGTCTTTCTGTTTCTACATGAAACAGAAACAGTGGCAGTGCTTGTGAGTTGCTCAATGTTCTTGAGGTGTTTCCCAAACTTCTCTTTGTGTCCACTGGCCTAGCTGGAATTTTACATGTGCCAAAGCATTTGCCAGTAGCTGTGAAGTGCAATAAAGTTCTTGGGGTTTTTTTTCTGGCCTAAAAATGAGCTGGGGGAAAAGTGAGCAGAGCTCTCCCACCTTTAGTGTGCCTGGGGAAACAGCTCTGCACATGGATCTCTTGAGAGAAGCACTTCAGATTGCTCCTTCCCCTCTGGCCCTGGATCCTATCTTCTTCCCTCAGGTTCAGATGTTACTGGCAACATCTTTTCAGGTCCTTTGTGTTGGGAAAAGTTGGTCAGCACTAATGGGAAGAGGTGGCAGGTGGTGACATTGCCTCTCCAGAGTGATAGGTTCAATCCCTGTGGTTAGTAGGTGATCTGGTGGCAGGTGGCAAAGCTTTGCCTGCAGATGCTTGCTGTTCCTTCCTCTGTGGGTTCCCCTGGGCTTGGCTCTAAGCACTGCTCTCCCAGAAGGGGCTGATCCCATCACCAGTGGCAGGGAGGACCTGCTGCTCCTTCAAGCTTTGGTTCTTCTGCTCTGGTTCTCTGTTCTTCCTACAGCTGCCAATGATAAAGATCAGCACAGCCACCAGGAGCTTAGTCACCAGGGACCCAGCAAGGATGTAGAAGAGAGTGAAATCAGCTGCTGGAGGGGTGCTGTGGGGAACCATAAACACAACAATGTGAAGATGGTAACATCTGCAACAAGCAAGTCCCTGCTTGTGCACAACAAAGCTTGGGAAGTGAGAAGCTTCCCAACTTCTAACTGGGAAGTGGTGGAGTCAACAGCCCTGGAGGGGTTCAGAAAACATCTAGATGTTGGATTTAGGGAGATGGTTTAGTGGCATGGTGGTGCTAGGTTGATGGTTGGACTTGGTGATCTTAGAGGTCTCTTCCAACCTTCATGACTCTGTGGCTCTGTCATCTCACATGTGGATAAATGATCACCTGCAGGAGTTTTGTCTGCCACTGAAACACTGGGTTCTGGATTAGGATGCTGCTGCTGTGTAGAAACCACTCAGAAGCTCTAGGCATTATCAGCAGTGAGGAAGAGGCAGAGAACATGCCTGTGGTGATATTCCTCTCAGTTTCAAATGGGGTTACTGATGCTAAGCCACTTTAGTCCTAGGAAGACTGAAGATCAGAGCACGAGGAGTCTGATGGCTTACCTGGAGATGCTTTGCACAGCCCTAGGCTCCTCTGGTCTTTGGGTCTCTGGGACAGCTGATGAGAGAAACACAACAGTTTGGTCTGCAGGTGTTTCTGGGTGAAACACTTGCTGAGTGTCACCAACAGCAGTGCCTCAGCCAGGCACAGGTGAGATTGGACACTGGGCTGTCAGCTAGGAGATTCATCTGGGCAGCAGCAAGGGAGTGACATGCATTAGACATCCTTCCACAGGCAGATCATGTTGGTAAGTCAGGAATTATAGAATCCTAGACTTGTCAGAGCTGGAAGTGACCTTAAAGATCATCTAGTTCCAACCCCTTTCTGGCAGGGACACCTCCCACTAGATCAGGGTGCCCAGAGCCCCAGCCAGCTTGGCCTTCATTAAAAAGAGGCAATGAAATCCAGTACCTCCTGAGAGTAAGAAAACCCCCCAGATATTTACTGAAGTGAAGCTTTGACATCTGTAGCCACACAGGAAGCTCAAGAAGGAGCTGAGGAGCTCCCTCTCCATCCTACAGCCCCCAGGGATGTTCCCTGCAGCACAGCACCTACCTGCCAGCACTTCCACATGCACCTTCTGTAAGATGTAGGGTTCCCCCCGGTAGACAGATATGCACTGGTACAAGCCAGCATCCTCCTTCCTGAGGTCCTTCATGGTGACTGTCAGGATTCCTTCATAGACATTGTCAGTGATGAAGATGGTGCCATTGCTGTTCCTCAGGAAGCGCTGCCAGGGGCTCCAGGTGTTCACCAGGGGGCGGCACCCGTTCTCCTCCTGCTTGCACCAGGTCTTCTCTCTCCACCGAAGCCTCCAGGGCTTGTAGGTGCAATTGACAGAGATGATGCTGCCCTCCATTCCATAGACCACTGTGATGTTCTCTGTAGCACAGGATGCTAGCAGAGGAGGAGGAAGTGGTGAGCCAAGTCTCTTTCCCACCCCTCTTTCCCCTTTCCCACCCCTCTTTCCCCTTTCCCACCCCTCCCTCCATCCCTCCAGTTTATCCCCATTTTAAAGCCCTTCACTCAGCCAAAGAGAAGCAACACAACCCTAGAACATCCAGAATCACAGTGACACCTACAAACCAGGCTCCAGCTAGCTCTTGAGGAGCTTACTTCTTAGTCCCACTCCTCATTTCTAAGTCCAGGGTCTTAGCAATATTTTTTACCCTGTCTTTTAGTATCCTACTCATTTTACTCATGCTGACAACTGCTTTCTGGCTGCTTGGCTTTTGTTTTCCCCTAGTTCCCTATTTCTTCTTTCCTTTCCTCTTTATGGTAGAGAGAGGCAGAAAGGAACAGGCTGAGCTATTAATAATTCCAGGGAGAAGTGCATGCACTGTGGATCTCTCCTCACCTCCAGTTCTGCCCCTTCAGCTCCTGGGATGGCCTCAGGGTTTGGGTGAAAAAGAGCTGAAAAGTCTCTCCCCTTCTCTCTTGCAAACCCCTTTAGGTACTGAAAGGCTGCTGGAAGCCCTCTCAAAGCCTTCTCTCTAATGATGACATTTAAAGATTGACTGATGCCTCAGAGGAAAACTCTGTCATTGTCTTCTCCAGTAGTTCTGCTGACAGATCAGTTGTGTTCCTCCTCCTCCTCCTCCCACAGCCTAAATAAATCTGTTGCCTTTCTCTCCACTGCATCAAGTCTCTAAGATCTCCAGAGCATGTCTGGCTGGGAGGACTTGGCTCTCATTTCAGATGACCATTGTCTTTCCAAGCTAAAGACAGTCAAGTGCTCAAGGAATCAAGAGATTCCCTTCAATGAGGTGCTGGTGATTATTTTCCCCCTCCTCTTGAAGCCTAGCTGCTGAAGAATGTGAAGCTCTAGAAATGCAAGCAAATAGGAGTTTGCAATTTCACATTTCAGCCTGAGAAGACATCCAAGACTTCTGTCCACAGCATTGCCTGTCCTGACTCCAGAGGATCCCTCTGAGAGGAGCTGAGCACTTGAATCACCCTTGGTTAAACTAAAGGAATCCTGAGGAAGGATCCTGCCATCCCTGCAGTGTCCAGGGGAGGAAGAGTAGAGTGGAGAAGCTGCTGCAGGGTCCCTCTGCTTGTCTTGCACTGGACCTTGCAGGGAGACTCTTTATGCATAGTAAGGGTTTGTACTGGGCTTCCAAAGACCTGTGTGCTACAACAAAGATGCCTTTGCAGCCAGAGGAAGCTACCCCAGCTCAGGGCCTGTGCAGTCTTTAGAGAACCCCAGAAGGTTAGGGGTTGGCAGGGACCTCTGGAGATCCAACCCTCCTGGCAGAGCAGGGTCACCAAGCTTCCCCTAGAGCCTCATTAGCAACCTCAGCCGAGGTGCAGGTAGAGACCAAGTTTGGCACCAGCCCTTTAGCCATCTTCTAACTCAAAGCTAAGACCAGAGAAGATTCCTTACCTGACAAGAAGACCAAGGAGATGAGGTGCACAAACTTCTCCATGTCAGTCCAGCAGCAAAGGGGATGAGAGGAGGCTGGAGCAAAGTGACAAGCTGCCCCAAGAGCAGCTGCTTTCACCCCTCCCTCCCCTTGCTCTGCAGAAGGAATGAGCACAGGAACTTGGCATCTCTTTTGTCCTGCAGATTGAGCAATTCACCAGGGATGGGCATTTAGCTCATGGGCTGAGGTCAGGCATCAGCATTGCCCACTTTAGTCTAGACAGCCTGAAGGAAAGCATCATGTGATGGCCTGAAAGCATGACATTGGAGTTCCTCTGAGCTCAGCGAGGCTGCCAGCCCACCAGAGCAGGCTTTCCATCCAGGCTTGGCTCAAGAGGAGCTTCTGGAAAGCTAGAATGAAAGGACAGCTCTGATAGAGACCCTGCAGGTAGCTCACCCAGCATCACTGAGGTGAAAAGAAGGCAAGAGCATAATCCTGTGGGTTGGTTCCAGGAGAAAGAAGATTTAGGAGAGTCTGCACATGAAGCATTCCTCTTTGACCTGCAGCCAATGCCAGGATGACACCAACACTGTTGGGTGAAGCTGTCAGGTGCTTTAGGGCAGCAAAGCAGACTTCTTTGCTTCATAGCTAGCAGAAAGGACAGAAGATCACAGAATATTAGGAGTTGGAAGGGACCTGGAAAGATCATCTAGTCCAACCCCCCTGCCACAGCAGGATTTCCTAGACCACGTCACACAGAAGATGAAGGGCTGGGGGCACTGCCTCAGAGCCCATCAGTGCAACACTGGTGCCATAGTTCAGGACTGCAGCTGAGGAGCCTCCTTTAGGCTTGACAAGCTGTGGAGAGGCTGCTCATTTAGTTTTCATGTATTTACTTGAAGCTCTTCCATGCAAGAACCAATAGATCCTGGCTTCTTCACCTCTGTGCTGATCTCCTTCCTAGCAGGCAGATAAAGCTGCAGGGCTACCCACTCATCAATCAACCTTCTTTTTCTTTCTGCTAATGAGTGTTTAGGAGCAGGGTGCCTTACAGTGCCCAAAAATCCTCTGGGAGGTTTGACTGACTGCAGTTTTTGTTCATCCTTGCTCCAAGCTAGACTCTTTGATCAGGAGCAACTGTCTCCCTGAAGAAGTCTCTGTTCCACTCAGCTGAGTGGGCTTGCTCTGACTCTTCCCCTGCCTGACCCAGAGGAACCAACTGCCATAAGGGAGTCTGGGCCTGAAGGAACCATTCCCAGAAGCAAAAAATCTCAACAAACACAACCATAGACTCCTGAAGGCTAGAAAAGACCTCTAAGAGCAGCAAGTCCAACCACTGAGCCAACACTACCACCCTGTGAAGTGACACAACTCCACATGTTGGAACCCCTCTAGGGATGGTGACTCCACCACTGCCCTGGGCAGCCTGAGCCTAACCACTCCTTCAGTGCAGAAATCCTTCCTCATGTCCAACCTGGACCTCCCATGGCCCATCCTGAAGCCATCTTCTCCTGTCCTACAGGCCAGCTTCCCTGCTGCAGCCACAGCAAGAGAAAGCAGCTGGATGTGGCTGGCTTGTGTGTAGGGGATGCTCCATGCCCCTGGAACCTGCCACCTGTCTGCAGAGCTCGTTGCAGCCAACTAAAGAGCCAGAGCTTCTGGGCTTGGGGAGAAATTGAGCTGAGCCCCAGCAAACTCATCTCATATTGCTCCCCACATGACTGCTGGAGGCTGGCAGCAGAGGTGCCAGCTGCAGGATTTCCAGCAGAGAAAGGGAAGTGATGGTCTCACCTCCCACAGGCCCTGCTGAGCTCTCTCATGGATCTGCACATGCATTTCTGCTCTCCTCTGACTTCAGAAGCCACAAAAAGCTTCATTTCCATGCTAGAACCAAAACAATAGCCAGGGCTGGGTGTGAGCATGCTGGTTTGTATTGGTTCTTCCAGAGAGCTTAGGACAACCATCTGCACTGGTGGGGAGGCTGGGAAGAGGTGTTTGAGGTACAGCAGAAGAGCAGAGACACCTGAGGCTGGTTGGGCAGTGATGCCTGCAGACAGCCAAAGATGCAAAATTGCCTCCTAGCAATGAGGGTGAGAGACCAAGTGCAGTGGCAAAAGGTGGCTGGGAGCTCCTGGTGTGGTCATTCAGGAGGGCAAAGGCTGGAGGAGGTCCCAGGCAGTCTAGTGTTCCTGTGGCTGCTTTGGAAACTGCCAACCTGCACCAGGGCTGCAGTGGAGACCTCTGAGTGCCTTGGCTGTCTGACTGACTTGGGCTTCTACAGCTGGAGATCTCACAGATTCATGATGGTTGGAAAAGCTCTCTGAGATCACCAAGTCCAACCAGCCACCCAACACTGCCATGCTCACCCCTAAACCATGGCCCTCAGCACCACATCTAGATGTTTTGTGAACCCTTCCAGGGATGGTGGCTCCCCCAGCACCACCCCCAGCCCTGGGAGGAGCTTGCTTGGCCATAACAGCTGAAGCCTTAAGAGTGGGCTGGAGATTGTCCCAGTGAAGACAGCTGGAACACCCAACCCCAACCTTCTCCAGCTGAACACAGCTCTGTAGCAAAAACAGGTCAGTCCTCTCCAACAGGAGGCTGCATTTTAATGGCCCTGAAGAAAAGCAGCTGTGCAGGAGATCCTGGGAATTCCAGCACCTCTGGCTGAGCCAAGAGAACCTGCACACTCCTGGCAAAGCTCTCTGCTGGCCTCTGCTAGGAGGGAGGTCAGAAAGCACACAGGCAACATACACAGGGCAGCAAACACTTGGTCCCTTCCCCAGCACCCATCCACACACCTCCCACTCCCCATTCCCACTTTGGATTCCAGTTCTTCTCTCCCATTTCTGGGTTGGTTTGGGCATTTCTCTGCTTCATCCTTTCTCATTTGCTGGCAACTTCTTGAGTCTAATGACAGCATAGTCCACATTTTCCTCTTCAGCTCTCCTGGGAGCCTGGCTGGGTTCAATGTTACAGTAGAGAGTGTCCTCAGGGCTGGGCTGGGATTTAAAGCTCAGGGTAGCATATTTCAGGTCTTTGCTGTCATCCTTGGGACTTTCCATTCTTTTAGTGGTGCTAAGCTGGGCAAGGAAAGAGAAAACTCTTGTTAGCATGGGTGCCAGGTCACAGCTGTTCCCAAAGGACCCAGGTTTTCCCAGGAGGAAAGGAGAAGCCATGTGAGAACTGATCTTCAGTCAGGACAGAGGTGATAGAACAGAAAGTTCTTTACTTCATCACCTTTCCAAGAGCCAGGTTACAAGCTCATCCTCCAGCCTTGCTTCCTACTCTTTGAGCCATGGCTCAGACACCACTAGAATTGGCTCCACTCTGCTTTTTCCCTACTGGAATTTCCTTCCATTGATTCCTTTCTCCAGCCAGGAACATTCCTCTCTCTGCTGGGTGACACCAAACACCATTTCCCCTCCTGCTCACAACCCCAGCTGAGCACCAGGCTCCTCCCCAGATGGCCCAGCCACCTCCTCACAGGCTGCTGCTGAGGGATTTGGTGCCACATGGGTAATCTATTGCTTTCCTTACCTGTGCTGTGTCCTCTGGCTTGGCATAGGTGTCCTCTCCTTCTCTGTTACCTTTGGAATGAGCCAAAATCAGAGGGTTTAGAAGTAGAGAAGCCCATGAAACACCTGGGCATTGCCTGTGCTGCAGGAGCTTTAGAGAAGCATTGCCCAGTGCCAGAAGCAGTGGGTGAGACCCAGTGGGACTCAGCCACCCTGACCCTGGTGAACACATTGCTCTCACTTCTCCTCTAACATGGCAGGAGGTGTCCTGTGCAGAGCCTGGAGGAACAGGAGTTTGACTTTTTGGGAGAGGAGATGACAGCAAGGAGCCTGCCTTAAGGCAGGGGCAGTTTGGTGAAGCCTCATCTTCTCCAGGGCACTGTGAGGTGGGAATGAGCTCACCTGGAGTGGCCAAGGGGTGGCCAGCAAAGACCCTGTTTAGGACAGAGCAGGACAGGAGGCATCCCCAGTCTCCACATACCTCTTCTCTTCAGCTTCTTGTGCCATCTGACATAGACTGTTATCAGGATGATGAGGGCTAGGATGAAGAGGATGCTCAGGACAGTAGAGAAGAGGATGGAGGTGGTGGGGTTTGAGCTGAAGGCAGGGGAGAGGAGGAGTTACCAGCACAACAGGAGGCTCAGAATCATGCTATCACCATGGTTGGAAAAGACCTCTGAGATCATCAAGTCCAACCATCCACCCAACACTGCCCTGTTCACCACTGAGCCATGTCCCTCAGCACCACATCTAGATGCTTTTTGAATCCCTTCAGGGATGGTGACTCCACCACTGCCCTGGGCAGCCTGGGCCAATGCCTGAGAACCCTCTTGGGGAAGAAGTTCTTCCCAGAATGCCAAGAAACTGCCTACCCCAGGAGGAGACACAAACACCTCTTGCCTTTGTTCAAGCTCAGAGCCTTCCTTTGGGCCTTACCTTGGGGCTGGGGTGCTGCCAGAAGGAGTTTCTTGACTGGTGCCTGCAGGACTTGGCACAATTGTTCCATTCAGCACTGCAATCAGAGACATAAAAGAGGAGAAGTATAATCACTGCTGAGCTGCTCTGCATTTCCCAGCTGAACTTCCCTGCCATTACTTGCAGGGATCTTAACCCACTCCTGCTGGGACACCCAGCACAGAAGCTGCCATCAAGGCTCACTGGTGGAAAGATCAAAGCATGGGCAGGAGGGACAAGTTGCTCAGCAGGAGCCTCCCAGTCTGTGTGCAGCCCCCATGCAAGGCTGGAAGTGGAAAGCAGACAGTCTGTGGAGGAGATCTGTGGAGCAGTGAAGTACTTGATGACTGGGATAGCAGGAAAAAATGTCTTCACAGAAAGAGTTGTTAGGCATTGGCCCAGGCTGCCCAGGGCAGTGGTGGAGTCACCATCCCTGGAGAGGTTCAAAACCATCTAGATGTGGTGCCTAAATCTTCTCCCTTGCTGGTAAAGCATCAGGCTGAAAGGAAACCTAGAAGTCAGAGGTCTTCAAAAGATGAGGCCAGAGCCAAATGGGAAGGAACTGAGGGTCTCTGAAAGCCAAGGGATGAGTTGCTATAAAGGGGCAGAAGTGCTAGGATGGACATGAGGGACAGCAAGACCACTGGGAGGTTGGCTGGAGCTGCTCTCAGGTGAAGGAGAAGCAGCACAACCCACGAGTGAGGTTCAGTTCTGATCCCTGCTGCTGCTGCCCCACAGCATGGGCAGTGTGAGGAGGTGAAATGCTGCAGGGCTTGGGCAGGGAACTGTACCCAGATGTCATGGGGGAGGTGGGGTAAGCTGAGCCCTGTGGAGATGAGGGGAAAAGAGCAGGAAAGGGAGCCTGGAATCTAAAGCCAAGGGCATTTGCCTCCAGGCCAGTGCTCACCCTCAGAGACAGTGAGGATCACCTCTGCCATTCGGAACAGCTGCCCCTGCTCATAGAGAGCACACCAGTACACCCCAGAGTCCTGGGTCTGCAGTCTCCTCATGGTGATGGTGACAATCCCTTGCTGGCTGTCATCCTGGATGGTGATTCTGTCTTGTTGAGATGTCCTGTGGGAATCTGAGGGCTCTGGATTTGTCTTGACCAGCATGGCACAGGATTTCCTTTCTTCTTCTTTGCACCAGGCTTTGGTCACAGCCCCATAGTCTGAGGAGTTGTACAGGCACTGGACAGAGACATCACTCAGCTCCGTGGCTGTGTGTTGTTGGGTCCCTGGAAAACACCCAGGATGCTTGGAGACCTCCCAAAGCAAGCACAAAGGCATCCCTTCCCCACCCCTGTGGGCTAAAGAGATCTCCCTCTACCTCCAGCCATGAGCAGCAGCAGACTGGACTCAGATTGCTCAGGCAGAGGAGGGTCCTCTCCCCTTCCCCTGGCTCCCCCAGGGGCTCACAGCTGCTCAGCCCAGAGAGTCTGGGAGGTAAGGAGCAGGGAGGGCTGGCAGTGGTGGGGCCAGAGCAAGAGCAATGCCTGGCAGTGGGAGAGGTCACCAGCAGCACCCAGCATGGACAAGCTGAGTGCTGAGCTGGAGAAGCTGCTGCTGGAGCTATTGGAAGCAGTGTGGGAGCTCATGGGAACCTTCCCTGAGTGTCTGCTGGGAGCAGACAGAGCATGAAGGGCCAGCTCTGAGCTTTGGCTCCACTGGCCCAAGGGGCAGCCAGCACTGTGTCCACCAGAGCCAGGCAGGCAGAGGTGGGTGTCAGCAGCATGGAGCCTGGGTGGTATGGCACAGGACAGGAAAGGAAGAAGCAGGCAGGAGAGATGGGGCTGAAACCGGCCCACATCCACACTTGGCTGCCAGGAGGTACTCACTCTTGGACACAGAGAGCCTGACCTCCACTATCCTGGTAGTATGAAAGTCTCTGTAGGATGCACACCAATATGTGCCAGAGTCCCTGGCCTGCAGCTTCTGCACAGTGACAGTGACAATCCCTTTCTGGCTGTCATCCTGGATGGAGGCTCTGTCATCCTGGGCTTTGCTGGAAGACCTTGTAGAAGGCTGCTTTGTCCTCACCCAGATCCTACACCCATTCTGAGCTCTTCGACACCAAGATTTGATGCTAGTGCCCTGCTCCAAGGCACTGTAGCTGCACTGCACTGAGAGGTTGTCCAGCTCCCACTTCTGCAGCTCTGCAAGACACCAAATGTCCTCAGTGACCTTTGAGCAGTGGGCATTTGGACATCTGGGCCAAGTTCTGCCCTGGAGCAGCTTCTCATGGACATCCCATCAGGCAAGATAGGGCTGTGGTAGGGCAGGGCAAGAGGGAGCCAAGAGCCTGCAGGACCAGCCAGCTCTGTGAGGTTCTGTCACACTGTGGCTGTGTGAGTGGGGAAGGCAGGGAGCAAGGCTGGGGGGCTCTGGGGGCTAGGGAAACCTGGG
>VWZX01009666.1:877249-910990 GCA_013399015.1 Galbula dea
AGCTGCTTAGCCGTGTGGGAGGGGGAGGATGGGGTGGGGGAAGGAATGATGCTGCTTTCTGGCAAGACTTGGCTTCGTGTGGCAGGGGGGAGAAGGAACTCACCCTTGAAGACGTTCAGCGAGATCACCCTGAGCAGCGTGTAGTAGGGAGGCTGACTCTGGTAAGCACAGCAGTACGTGCCTGAGTCCTCTGCCTGCAGCTTACTCATGGTGACAGACACTGTCCCAAGGATGGGCTCATCCTCTATCAGCACTCTCCCACTGGTGGCCTGGCTGCTGGGTGAGTACTGGTCGTAGGATGTCTCCACTAAGACCTCACATTTGCCAGCTTTCAGGCGGCACCAGGCTTTGGGGTGCAGGTAAGTCATCTGTGCTGTGTAAGGACACTGGACATGCAGAGAGCTGCCTTCCCATCTGCTCTCCTCACTGATGGGTGTTTGAGCTTGAAGACCTGGAAAGAACAGATGTGGTGAGGGAAAGGGCAGCTGAGGCCAGGCTGCTCTCAGCCTCCCAATGGAACAAGGAAATTCTGCCTCCTTCCTTCCCTCCGTGGGCATCTGTGGCTAGAAGAGCTCTGCAAGCCAAGATCCATTCCTGCTGCTGAATTCACCTGCTTGGGAATGGGAAGGTTGATTTCTGGTGGGTAGTGTTGGGATTTGAGCTGGGACATCAGCTGTGATCCAAAATCTTGTTATCTTTGAGTTCCAACCCCCAGCTCCGTGGGTGCTAGAGGTGCTGGACCTTCCAACCTGAACAGAGCCATGGGTGGGAGTGGAGCTGCCCCTTCCCTTCTCACTCCTGCAGCAAGTTGTCCAGCTCAGAGTCCTGCTAGTCTTGGGTTCCCCTCCACTGTGGAGGTCCTCAGGCAGCAGAAGGGTGTCCTCCTTCCCCCCCTGGCTGCATGGTTAGCCTGAGCCATGCCCAACCCCTTTCTTACCCGAGAAGCAGAGCAGCAGCAGCAGGAGGACTTTCAGCTCTGTGACCATCCTCAGGCCCAGGGAAGGGGCATTGCTGGGGGCTACCCAATGGGTCCTGTTCAGCAGTGTCTGCCTTGTGAGCCCTCCCACAGCAGAGTGAAGCTGCTGGAGGAAGTGCTGGAGGTCTTCTGTTCCAACGGAAATCCTTCACCATGTTTTGCAACCAGGCTGATACTGAGATCATGCCACCAGGGCTTGAGGAAGTGGCTGAGACCAGAGCTCAGCCCATCCTGCTGGCACAGGCACTTTGCTGCTCTCCCCTGGCCACTGGCACACTCTGCTCATGCCTGTCCTGAGCCATGGGAGGTGGAGAGGTCCTTTGCTCAGGCTTAGCTCTTCTCTCTGCCTTCCCAAGGTGTTCTCTGCCCAGGTTTAGCTCTTCTCTCTGCCTTCCCAAGGTGTCCTCTGCCCAGGCTTAGCTCTTCTCTCTGCCTTCCCAAGGTGTCCTCTGCCCAGGCTTAGCTCTTCTCTCTGCCTTCCCAAGGTGTCCTCTGCCCAGGCTCTTACTGGAAGGTGTCCTCAAAACCAGGGTGGCAATGAGGCCAGGGCTATGTCTGCCTGCAGCCTCCCATGGGTGAGGGATCCCAGACAGTTCCCTTGTGTCCTGTACTCTGCTATAAACAGAGCCCTTGGGGTGCTTGCCCCAGAGTGCCCAGCTGGAGAAACCAACCCAGAACCATCTGGGGTTTGTACATGAGACAGAAATGTCTCCACAGGCACAACTGAAGTGCTTTTAAGAATGGAGGAAACAATGCAAACATAGAAATAATCCATTGAAAACAGCTCCTAACCTGACTGACTCTGGGCTCCCAGGGAAAATGGACAGCTAAAGGCAGCTTCTGGGCTCTGTAGGTCCTGTTGGTTCCCACCTATCAATCAGGAACTGGAGATGATGGGGTGAAGGAACTGGGAGTGAGGAGCAGCCTAGCAGAGCAAATGAGCTGCAGAGAGCAGAGAATGGGTGGAGCAGGAGGGGCAGCAAGAATGGGAAGTGACTTCTGCAAGGCAAATGAGGAGGAAGGATCAGGAAGAGGCAAAGAGCCATCATAAGGAGCACATCAATACTCCCCAGTGTCTTGGGGATCTCCAATGCTCTTAGAGGTCTCTTCCAGCCTCAATGCTTCTGTAATGATTCTTCTCCATGGTGATGCTGAGAACTCCTTTCTGGATGTCTTCATTTGTGGTGTATCTCCCTGGCTGGGTGTTATCCTCCTTCTGACTGCTCAGCTTTTCCATCCTGGCCAGGACAGCACACTCTGCCAATGGTCCTTTCCACAGAGCCTTGTAATCCTGCCTGTTGGAGAAGCACTCAGCAGAGAGACTCCATCTCCCTAGCTGCATATCCTTGGGTTTCAGGGAAAGGTCAGGCTGGTTAGTAAGGTCCAAACAAAATGTCCAATGACATCATTTTCCTGCAATGAGAATCAGCACAATATTGGAATCCAATGCACAGGCACTTGAGTTACAGCAGGGTCACACTGAACTGAGATGCTAAATGAAATCATATCCAAAATAGAGAAGGGTTAGAGTTGGAAGAGACTTTTAGAAGTCATCTAGTCCAACCCCTCTGCAGTCAGCAGGGACATCTGCAGCTAGAGCAGGTTGCTCAGAGCCCCAGACCACAGTTTCAATCCTAGCTGAGAGCCATGATCACACACACACACACACACACCTTCCATGGATGACATCTTCACTCTGGGGTAAAGCCACCACAGATGAAATCCAGACCCTGGCTCCAGCAGGGACCTCAATCCCCATTGCATATATCTACCTCACACACTGCCTCCTCTCTGGATCTCCCATAACAGCTTCTTTACCCACTGTGTCCCAAGTTCTGACAGGCAGAAGCTGCTGGATTTAGGAGGAGCAGCAATTTCAAGGTGCAAGCACTCAGCTTTTCTTCTCTTCTCAACACAGCAGAGCCATGGTCACAGCTGAACATCCTCAACCCATCCTCAAATGAGCTAATAGGAAACCTCTGGGGGAGGAAGCTACTTCCTCTCTCAGACTTTGTGGAAGAACCTAGCAAGCTAGGAGGAGCTGAATAACTACTTAGGTTGCCTTATCTCCTGTTGTGCCTTTGGGTTAACTAAAAATATAGCATTTTGCAGAAATATTTGAAAGGACATCAAATTAAGGTAAGTCTGAAAAGAATTAGTCCTTCCTCTCCCTCCCCTCCCAGAACTGGAGGAAAAAGAGACTAATTTAACCAATTTTAATACAATTTAATTTGAATTATTTGTCTGAGGAGTGTGTGATGTGGTGAGAAGGTAACAGAAGGCTGAGGAGAAGGAGAGGCTGGGGAACATTCCAGTGTTTCCCTTAGTTTTTATGGTCATTTGCCATGTTCCTGGCTTTTATAACCATTATTTCTGTGTTGTCTGCTTCTTTACCAGTGCAAACCATGTTGTAAGTAAGGATGAGGTTGGGGAACAGGACTTTCCCAGAAAGCCAATGCATTTGGGGTTTAAAAGTAGTGTTTTTCTCAACCAAAGGTTGATGTCTGCCTGTGAGGGTCTGGTGTGGGAGCTGGGGAGGGTCTGGTGCAGCAGCTGTTCTTAGTGTTGTATTTTTGGAGGATTCCTTGGTTCTCCTTTGTGCTGCTTGAGCATGAGTCAGAAACAGGCCCTTAAAAAAGGGAAGAGATTGCCCTGTGTGGTTCAGTGCCAGCTCCTCTGGGGTTCTGCCCAAGTTCATGAGAAGGTTGGTGGGTGCAGGGTGTGTAACTGAGAGGGAGGGAGCAGGCAGGAAACTCTGCTCCTTAGAAGATGAGTTGATTCTCCAGCTTTGATTAAGGGCTCAGGGACAGATCTTCTTACACCTACTCAAGCTTTCTGTCTAGAGATTCCCTGAACACAAATATATGTATATGGCATTTTCTTCCCTCTGAGGAACTGTTAACAGGCCTGAGCTGGATCTGTGGAGGCCTCAAAAGAGTGAGGATACAAAAGGGTTGGTAAGGAGCTAGAAGACTTGTGTGTGTGATAGTAAATCTGTGCTAGGCATTGCTGGGTGCTGCTGGAATAACACTTACACTGCTGTCATCTGGATGAGCTCAGCTCCAAAATTATTAGCATCTCTTGGGTTTTTTCCATATTTGCTTCCTCCTCAAGGCTCTCTCCCCTGAGAAAGACTTTTAGAGGGATCCTTCCTCTTCAGAGCTGCTTTTTGTGCAGTGCTCTGTGCACATAGCCTGGTGTCCCTCAGTAACTGGGAGTGTGCATCTTAATCAGCAGCTCCTAAAGAGGCATAGAAGAGCCATGAAAGGAAAGCTTTGAGGACCCTCTATCTTCATAGAAGAAGATGGGACATGGTGTTAGATGAGGGTGGGAGAACACTGGCCTTGGCTGCCCAGAGAGCTGGTGGAGTCTCCATCTCTAGAGACATTGCAAAGCCACCTGGACACCATCCTGTGCAACCTGTTGTAGGTGACCTTGGTCTGCTAGGAGGGTTGGACTTGATGATCATGGAGGTCTCTTCCAGCCTTGATAACTCTGTGATTCTACCTGCTGCAAGGATATAAAAGGAGGTCTGTCCTTCCCCTCTTCTCCCCAGACACCTTGTGCTTGCCATCCTGGGAAACATGCCCTTAATCAATGGGGATTGGTAAACTCTCTTCTGCCTCCTCTTGAAATCCCTGTGCCCTTCTCTGCCCTTCAAGGCAGTGAGAGTAAAGAAGTCTACCAGCAGCAGTAAATCCCTCTGCTGCCCCCCCTGCCAGCAGATGTGTTCCCCATGGCCTCCCCTGGGCCAGAAGCTACCTGTCTCGCTCCACCAGAGCAGTGCAGGCAGACTGCAGTGACACCCTGGCTGCAAATAATTTCCAATTATAGGAATAAGCAGCTTATTAACAATAGATTCTGGCTAATCATTCTGTGCTAGATATCTTTTGCTTTGTCTTGTCCCCAAATCCCTCTCTCATCAGGCACTTGATGCTCAGTAACAAGAAGGGGGAAATGCACTCCTTCTCCCATGAACAAATCCCAAGAGCCTGCAATTAACTCAGCTGCTGCAACCAGTTGCCTCCAAACTGAGCCAAGAGCTCTGTTGCATTGCAATGCCTCCTTTCTTAGAGCAGCTGCACTTGCCATGGCCTTTGGAGGTCCTGTCTTGGAGGAGAGAAGGGATTTGGAGCAGGACAGGTCACAAAGAGGTGTCTGTCCAGGAGCCAGCATGTTGGTCACTAAGGAGCAGCAAGGAAGTAATGAAGTTGGTCCTGATGCTGCAGCCTTGGCAGAGGATCAATATGGCTTTTAATTATAGCATCACAGGGAAGAAGATGAATGTTCTCTCAGGAGGTCTCTTCATCTAGCCCAGTGACACACAGCAGGACCAGCTCTTGTCATGTAATTTCTAAAGATCTCTGCTTAACTAGTTTAGGTTGCAGCATTCTCCCATTGACCTCTTCCAGTGCTGTGCCACCTGCATTGGAAAGCTTCTCCCAACATCTGACTCTCTCTGCTGTTTAAATCCCTTCTGTAGCCACTGTGAACATGGAGAACAGATGATTCCCTATCTCTTGCTCTGGGTACAATGACACCTGCCATGCCTCCCCTCTGGAGTCTTTCCACTCCAAAATAACCACCCCCAAGTCATTTAATTTCGTTTCCCAAGTTGTGTTTCTGGCAGCTTGGGGTCATTTTTCCCCCTTCTCTTTGGAGTTTTTCATCCAGTCAAGGATGAAACCCTGCACTAGTCTGGTGCCTTCCACAGAGTTCTTACTTCCTGTTGATTTACTTCCATGACTGTGGAACCCACAGAAACCTCTTTGGATTAGTTTGAGGGAGACAAGCAACTACTGGAGAGAGTCCAGCAGAGGTAGGAAGATGCTGAGGGCACTGCAGCAGCTCTGGCAGGAGGAAAGGCTGAGAGCCCTGGGGCTGCTTGGCCTGGAGAAGAGCAGCCCCAGGGGGGAGCTGCTCAAGGCTGAGCAAGAGCTGAAGGCTGGGGGCAAGAGGCTGGGACCAGACTCTGCTCAGTGGTGCCCAGGGACAGCCCAAGGGGCACTGAGCACAAACTGGAAGCCAGGAGGTTCATCTGAGCAGGAGGAGAAAGTTGTTTGTTGTGAGGGTGTTGGAGCCCTGGCCCAGGCTTTGCAGAGAGGCTGTGGAGTCTCCTTGTGTGGAGAGATTGCCAAGGCAGCTGGAGGTCACCCTGGGCAAGCTGCTGTGAGTGCCCCTGCTGGAGCACGGGGTTTGGACTGGCTGATCCCCAGAGGTCCCTTCCAACCCTCACCATGCTGGATTCTGTGCTTGGACGCTTTTTAAGATGCCAGTGACCTTACAGAGAATTTAACCTGGCCCAGGCATGGTCCTTGCTGAGCGCTGGAGGAAGACCTGGCAGAGGGCTCCAGGGGGCTGCTCCATGGGGTGCAGAGCTCGGGGATGCTGTGCGGAGCTGTGCAGAAGGCAGGGCTGATTTTGGGGTCCGGGGCCACTAGAGGGCAGAGGAAGCTCAGGAATGGAGGTGTAGCGCTGGGGATGCTCTGCAGGAGGAGTTTGGGGCAGCCAAGCTCTGACTCTGGTCTCTGCTCCCTAGCAGCACCGTCACTGCCCGGAGCTGGGCACCAAGGGCTTGGCAGTGCCTTTGCTGTATTCCCTGCGTTTTGCATGCAGATGAAATGCTCTGGCCAGCTGGCAGCGAGCAGAGCCTGGGGGTGAGCCGTGAGCTGCATGTGGGTGCCTAGATGTGGCAGTTTGTCATTCCTGTTTCCCCTGGCTCTGGGATGAAGGTGTCCATGGGAGCTCCTCTCGTGTGTGCTGTGGATCCTTTCTCACCCTGCACTGAGCCTTGAGAGAGATCCTGGATAAACAGCAGTCAAAGACCCTCCTTCCCAAAACTAAGCAGGTTACAGCCTTAAGACCTTATCTATCAGGTGATGGAGTCTACCTGGGAGCATCAGCAGCAGTTGCAACACAAACCAGCCCTTCACCTTCATGCAGGTCTGATGCTCTGCAGGGGTGCGAGGCAGTGGTGATCTGATGTGAAATAATCCCAGGGAAGGAGGATGCTGGCTCAAGGGAGAAGGTGGGAGCTGGTCTTGGAGTCACAGAATCACAATGCTTTGGCTTGGGAGAGAAAGTGGTAAAGGGTAGCTAGGGAAAAGAGTAGCTTTAGAGAGCAGGAGCATGGCTGGGGTGGGGGGAGAGGCAGAGGTGGGGCTGGAGGCACTGGGGGCTGCTGGGCATGCAGGACAAGCACTCTGTAAGCAGGACATGGGCCACGGACTCGGCTCAGCTCTAAAGGAGAAGAGGCCCCACAGCAGCAGCTTAGTGAGAGGCCTGGTGTTTGGTCTGTTCCACATCAATGGGGCGTCCAGCTGTGGCTGAGGATGAAAGCAAAGAGAGAGAGAGAGAGAGGATTAAAGGCTCCCAGGGTCTCCTCTAACCCGCCTAAGACTTGCCGAGAGGGCAGCGAGCAGCTTCAGGAAGGCTTCTTCATATGGAAAATATTATGTGAGGGAGAGAAAGAGAGGGGGAAGGGAAGAGGGAGACTTCTGTCCAGAGAGGGCTGGGGGGGAAAGACTGATGGCAAAAGCCTTTTGGAGGCTCAGATCAAGCCTAAGGGGAAAGAGCTGAGCTCTGCCATAGGCAGGGTGTGGAGAAGCACAGGTGGGATGAGTTTGGGAGACCTGCAGGAGAGGTCTGCAGGAGAAGATGGCAGCAGAGAAATGAAAGGATGGAAGAAGAGGGGAAGGGGAGAAAGGGAATGAGGAGGCTGGCAAAAGGGAGGAGAAATGGAGGGGGGAGGTGGTGAAAGGTGGCATGAGAGCCATGGAGGAAGGGGAGAGGTGGTGACAGGCTGGTGGCTGCTCCCTTGGGGTATTTAAGCAGGTGGCCGGGTGGAAGCACCTCATGCACAGCCCTCCCTGGCCTGCTTCCTACCCCTGCCAGGCTTCTCCCAGGAATGCCTGCAACGGGGAGCAAATTGCTAACAGAAGTGAGACATTTTTGCACCGAGTGCAAGCAAGTTTCCAGCCAAAGGTTTCCTGTCAGCAGGTTGGGGCTGGAGGGTGTGGAGCCCTTCTGCCTGCTCTGGCAGAGTAATCCTGGGAGTTAACACGAAGCACTGGTTATAGCCCAGGATAAAGGACCTGAGGCAGGGCTTTCCTGCCTCCTGTTTTGGCTGCCACCGTTTGGCTGCTTTCATTCACCCTTCTTTTCCTGCTTCACCCACGTGTGGCATTCTGGGTCTCATTAGCCCTTCCTCTGCTCCCCCTGTTGCCCCCCCCCAACTGGTGAGTTCTCCTGAGCATTCACAGCCTTCCACCCTGCTTTCCTCCTGATTTATAACTGTGGAACTCCATGACCTTCCTTGCCCTCATTTTCCTGACAGTGTGAGCTCACACATGGGCACTCAGTGAAAGGCAGAAGTAAGTCCTGGCCTTGGAGCTGCAGGGATGCTGAATCTCTCCTGTTCCCAGCTGGGGGGGCAGTTTGGGGTGTGCTCACATCACCTGGATCTGCAGCACTCCCTTGCACACTAGAGTCCAGAGACAAGGAAGATGCTGGTTGTGTGTCTCTGGAGATAGAGATGTGCAGTCACCAGCCCTGGGGGGTGGGTCAGAAAACAACTTAGGGGCATGGTTTAGTGGCATGGTGGTGGAAGGTTGCTGGTTGGACTTGATGTTAGAGGTCTCTTCCAACCTTCATGGTGCTGTGTGGAGCTGAGCTGTGTGCAGGCCCAAGCCAGGTGCAGGAGAAGACTCCCTGGAGGTGTTTAAAAAGCACCCAGTACTTAGGGACTTGGTTTACTCTTGGGTACATGTGTTTAGATGATGGTGCTAGATTGATGGTTGGACTTGATGCTCTTGGAGGTCTCTTCCAACCCTGCTAATTCTGTGATGCTCCTTTGATTTCACTCCCTGGGTAGACTTGCAGAACTTCTCCCTTCTCCATCACCTCTGCTTTGAGGGCTATGGATGGTCTGTCCCTGGGAGGAATGCACACCAAAGCTTTCTCTCCTCTCTCTCTGGTTTGTCGTGTCTTAGTCATTGCTGCAGCAGCTAAGAACTTGCTGAAGGGCACAGAGAAGTCCAACCACAGAGCTAGGAGATGGAGGTATGGACACACTTGCATGGGGAGGGGATTTCTTGTATCACAAATATCCTGGTGGCTCCAGGATAAAAATAGGTTTTAATAGGGGGGAGAAGAGACCACTTCTCCCCAGAAAACACACAGCTGAGTCTCTGCTCCTGGTTCTGAGGAATTTCAGACAAAGGTCTGAAGTTCTCCAGTGTGAGAGGAGCAGCCAACCCAAAAGGTGCTGCTGGCTTTTGGAACAGCAAGTCAGCTACGATCCAGCTGCACCCCACCCAGGCTCCACTCTGACCTCCCAAAGCTGAGTGTCTTCCACACTTTTTCTTCTAAATAGTTGGCAAAGCAGCTTTGCCCCCTTCCTTAGCCCAGTGGTACATAAATCCCTTTTGTCCCTGAGTCTGGAAATCTGCCTTCCTGTCCCTCCCTTCCCTGCCTTCCTGGGAAGTCAGTGTGGATGTGGTGCTGCCGGCTTGCCTGTCTGAGCTGCTGAGTTAAGAATAATAAACAAACTCCTAAATGGAAAGGATATTCTTTAAACCTGCCTTGTGCTGCCTGCCAGGGAATGCAGGCAACAGAGCCCACCTCCTGTCCCCCTCCAGCCCCAGCTCCAGGCTCTCCTGAAACCTGATCTCCTTTACTGTGGAGCTGCACCATGGCCTCTGTGTGCACCTTCCCCCCTGACCCTGTCTGGATTCTCCTGTCCTTTTCCTGACACATACCCAACAGGAACATGCTCCTTGCTCAGACACACAGATACCATGGAGGGGCACCCAGGGACATGGTCCTGTCTGGGTTTCTGCATGGAGAGGCAGAGCTGTGCTGTGGCCACCCTCCAGAAGGGCACAGAGTGGATTGACACACGTGGCCATGCCCACCCCTTCACCTGGCATGGTTGAGGTTTGAGTGTGACCAACACCTAGAGGGTTGCTCACCTCCCCTTTGGGAAACTCACCTAGGAGATGTGTGCAATTTGGCTGCAGAAATGCTCTGGAATGGTCAGCAGCACATGGAGGCAGTGCCCACCCAGCCCCAGGGGTGGGAGCAGTGTGGCAGCAGATCTGCAGAGAAGTGGCAGCTTCCTGTGGCAGGATGACAGCAGAGCACAGCCCACAGCAGCTTTCTGACAGCCCCAGCCACTATCTGTCCCCATTTCTCTCACCTCCTTCTGCAGAAGAGTCCAGTCAGTTCTCTGGTTGTTTTCCTCACTTTCATGTGTCCCAGAGAACCATTAAGTTTGGAAGATATCTGAGATCACCAAGTCCAACTGTTGACCCAACGCCCCCATGCTGCTAAACCATGTCACCAGAGGCCATGTCTGCACAGTCTTTTGAACCCTCCAGGGATAGTGACTCCACCACTGCCCTGAGCAGCCTGGGCCAATGCCTGACCACTCCTTCAGTGGAAAAAAATATCCTGATATCCAGCCTAGACCTCCCCTGGCACAACTTGAGGCTGTGTCCTCTCATCCAGTCTCTTGTTACCTGGGAGAAGAGACCAACCCCTACCTGGCTCCAACCTCCTCTCAGGGAGTTGCAGAGAGTGAGAAGGTCTCCCCTGAGCCTCCTCTTCTCCAGGCTAACCAACCCCAGTTCCCTCAGCTGCTCCTCACAACACTTGTGCTCTAGATCCTTCCCCACCTTCACTGACTAGAGCCCCTCTCCTCCCTCTGACACATCCCAGCTCTCCCCTCTCACCTGCTGGCCCCTCTCCCATCCCCTGGATGTTCACTCCATGCTACACAGCCACCACCACCACCTGTCAGCTGCAGACCTCCCTGTACACAACCCTGTTGCCCTCACAGACTCTCTGCAGCTCCTCTGACACAAGCCTGCCTTTCCCTGTCTCTCCACATTGCTCAACCGCTTCTCATTTAGGCATCCAAACATCTCCTCCCATCTTCTCCTGCTTGTTGCCCCCATCCAGCTCACACAGCTCCCCAAGCTTTCCTTCTCTGTGGCCAGCATTCCCAGGCAGGAGGAAGAGGATGGCAGTCAGAGGCTAAGGAGTCCCCAGGACCCTCTGGCCCTGCCACACTTTCCAACCCATTTCTCATTTTATTTCTCTTTTGCCAGTGTTTCCAGCTCTCCTCCTCCTCCTCCTCCTTGGTGCCTGCTGAAGGGAACTCATCTCCTTTCCTCCCCTTCTTTCTGTTTTCATCTTAAAAGAAAGGGGGGAGGGGGGAAAACCCCAAACCTATTTTGCTCTTTCCCCAGCTCCAATTCCCCTTCCACCCCCTCCCCTTCCCAGCCCCCAAACCTTTTCCTGCTAGTGTTGCTGTAACTGTTCAATTAAAGGAGCAATTACAAAATCAATCAACCCAAACCCTCTGCTGTGCACTGAGGGGGGGACCCACTGCTGAGTGAGGACATCTCCTGAGCCTGGCCCAGCCTGGAGGCAGCTCAGCTCACAGCTCATGTTGTCTCATTTGATAGTGAGATGTTGCTCTGAAGACAGGGAACTTTGCTTCTCCAGGCTCACACTCTGCTTCACCAGCACCAGCTCCACACCCTCTGCAGGTTTCTCCTTATCTTAGTAAAGCTCTTGGTATGAACCAGGGCTTCAAGTTGTGCCAGAGGAGGTTCAGTTTGGATAGTAGGATGAATTTCTTCACCAAGAAGGTTATGAGGCATTGGCCCAGGCTGCCCAGGGCAGTAGTGGAGTCACCATCCCTGGAAGGGTTCAAAAAGCATCTAGATGTGGTGAGCATGGCAGTGTTGGGTGGATGGTTGGACTGGATAGTCTCAGAGGTCTTCTCCAACCATAGTGTTTCTGTGCTTGGTTGGAGCTGGCCAGTGAGCTAGTGCCAGCTGGAAGAGGTCCCTGGGCTTGTTGAGGTGAGGATGGTTCCTGCAGCAATGGGAAGGAAGGAAGAAATGTGATGAGGTGAAAATGGCAGAGCCAGGCATGGGTCTTGTGGTGTCACCTCATGGGGTTACTCCTGCTGACTTCCTCCACCTTTCTGCTCCTGCTACACACCTAACCCACTGACCCAGTGTGGCTCCTTGCCACTCTCTCCTGTTTCTCACCAGGTGACCCTCACCCTGTCCCACTCCTCACTCTCCATGTCTCCTCCATGATTCCCACTGCAGGAATTCCCTTCTGACACCTGCAGCCCTCTGGGTGCTGGCATAAGCAAGGAGCTGGCCTGTCCCTGACCCAAAGGCACAGATCCTTCCAAACTGATCCAAACAAGAGGAGGAGCTGGAGAAGAGGTTGGCTTAAGAGGAAAATGTACAAAGTAGATGCAGTTTGGTTCATATGTGGGCAGGGTGATGGCAGATCTCTAGTGGCATGATGAAGCATGTGGTATCTACCCAGGAGAACCAGGTTCTGCTCTTGGTTACAGCAGGGAAGCCCCAGCAGCATCTCACCCTTTGAAGGGCTGAGGCAAACTGAGGAGGTGTTGGGAGCAGAGATCTGAATGGGAAGGGTGGAGAAGGCTTTCTTCTTGTCTTCTGAGCACCATACATGAAAGGAACACCTTCCAAAAAGTCCTTTGTCCTAGTGTAATCCATTTAGGCTGCCAGGAGGATGCCTTTTGTCCTGCTGGTGGGTTCTAGTCCTGCTTTTAGAGGCCTTGCCTCCAGATTTAAGGGAAGTGGAACTGGAGCTGTTTAATGAGGAGCTCTTATCCCAGGCTTGACCCTGACATTGCACAGTCAGAGAAGCAGCATCCCAAAGGCTTTATCATTCCTTTCAGAGCAGAGATCTGGCAAGTGTCCTAGGGCAGGAGTCCAGCTTGGCTTTCATTTGGAGTGAGTAATACTCCAAGCCTGGTCACCCTGCAGGTCCTATGGGAACAGGGCTGTGGTGACACTGCCTGAAGCAGCAGGAGGTAGACAAATCAACTTCCAAAGATGCTTTACTGAGGTCTCCATCCCTATTTTTCCCTTTTGACGTTGGTCACACCTTGATTTACCAATTTTATACATATTAAAATATTGAAGATCAGCAAGAGTGGTTAAGCATTGGCCCAGACTGCCCAGGGCTGTGGTGGAGTCCCCATCCCTTCAGGGATTGAAAAGCCCTGGAGATGTGGTGCTGAGGGCCATGGTTTAGTGGCATGGTGGTGTTGGGCCAACAGTAGAACTCATTGGTCTTGGAGGTCTTTTCCATCCTTAGTGATTCTATGATTTGTCAAGGTGTTTGCTTGGGCTGGATGGAGATGGATGGGTCTCCAGCATCCTCCATCCCTGGCTCCCCAGCATCCTCCATCCCTGGCTCCCCAGCATCCTCCATCCCTGGCTCTCCAGCACCCTCCTCCTTGGGTCTTCATCTCTTCCAGACACTGCTCCACCTTCTTGTAAATTCTGACAATGCAAACACTATTTAAATCTCCTCAAAGTTTCTCTTTCCATTGGAAAAAAGAAGATATATTCTCTTTTTTTTTTTTTTTCCCCATTTCAAATCAGAATTAATGTGATTCTAAAGTGTTCCTTTTGATCTTCAGGGGATTGGGTTTTACATTGATTCTTTTCTTCACATTGATGATCTCTAATTTTGAAATGATTTTTTTTTATTTTAATTGTTTTTAAAAGCTTTAGCAAAGGGGAGGGGAAGGAAAAAAAAACCCATCCTCCTTCCCTGGCACATCTTTAACCTTTAAGTACCTCTAGGAAGGAAGAAAAAAAAAAAAACCCTATTTAAAATATATGATCCATTTTTCAAGAGGGTGCTTTTGACAGGTCAGTCTCAAATCTCTCTCTCTCCTCTTGCTCTGTGCTGGAAGAAGACAATTTTGCAGCTTGGCTTCTTTTTGACAGTTAAATTGCAATGTAGGCAGAGGCTGGAATAGGGATCCTGGCTCTTTAACTCTCCAACTAGACAAAGACTTTTCCCCTCTGAGAGCTGAGCCCGGGATCAGAACTGTCAGATGATCTCCTAGCACTTGGGAGAGTTTGCAAAGTCATAATTATATCTTTTAACCTGTCTTGCTCTTTGCAAAAGAAAGGTCCTATTATATTGAAATGAGATTATTAGCCATCAAATACTTCTCTTTCTGGGGATTCTTCTTCTTTTTTATTTTATTTAAAATAAAATAAAAAAAAAACCCCAAATACCTTAACTACTTTGCAATTGCATTTGGAGAAGATTTACTTTGCACTAAACAAATGTTCTGCAGCAGCTAGTTTGGGGTTTTTAGGTATTTTTAAAAGAGTGTTTTCAATATGTAAAAAAAAAAAACAACCCCAAATAAATCAGCCTAACTGCCTGAGATGTTACCTGTGCAGTTAAAGGAAGGGAAAGCTCCAGGGCTCAGTTCTGCCTTTTCCTTTCCCTTCACCATTCACAAACTCTGCTGCTTTTCCTCCCTTCATTGCCCCAAATCATCTTTTTCTTCCCTGAACCCCCATCATTTGCAGCCTTCCATGTTCCTATTTCTTTCTCCTGTGCTTTTTCTTCTTTCCCCAAACATGCAAACAACCCAAACCCTGAACCTGAATCCCCCAATAACTGCAGAGGTTTAGGAGGTTTTTCTTTGATTTTATTTTAGGGTTTTTTCCTTCTTTTGGTGTCATTCCACACAATTAACCTGCCTGCACTACAGTCTCAATATGTGCTTTACCAAAAGGGGCTGACTGCACTCAGGCAGTCAGGGGAACACCAACAAGCTGAGGACAAGATGATCTCAAACTCACCTAAAAGCATCTTTAAACTACCTCCTCCAACATCCCAGCCCCAAACTGAACCCTCAGAGGACTTCCAGGTTCTAAACACAATTGAGTCCAGCACTTCTTGAAATGTTTAGCTGAATAAGGATTGAAATGACTCAATAAAAAGGGTTGAAATCCAGGCTCAATCTGAGCCTGATCCAAAGACCTCTGCACTCAACGGAGGATCCTTCCACCTGCTCCCATAGCTGTGGCTCCAGGACCTCTTTGATGGCAGTGCTTGGTCACTTGACTCAGATGATGGAAGTGCTGTCCTCCAGGGATCTCTAATTCAGCTGGTGTCAGCCTCTCCATGATAAACTCTTTCTCTTTCCAAGAGTGGGTGATGTCTTGGCCATAAAAATTCATCCTGAGATTAAATTCAGCACATTCTGAGCTAACAAAGGAATGATTCCTCCTGCAGACAAAACTCCCCATGACACCCAGAGGGTGCCAGGAGGTCACCACTGGTTTACATTTTTATTTTTTAAGGGATTAGATACATTTACATGTTTTAAGATGCTCTGTAGAGTGCAGAGGGCCCAAGCCTGCAGCATTGGCTCCAGGGAGGCACTTTACCAGGGGGAGTAGTTTACTCATAGTAGTAGATGCCATTATCTTAAAGCTACTCACAGAGTCATTATGGTTGGGGAAAAAAAGTCTCTAAGCTCATCAAGTCCAACCATCAACTTATCACCCCCATGCCACTAAACCATGGCCCTGAGGACCACATCTAGATGTTTTTTGAACCCCTCCAGGGATGGTGACTCCACCACTGCCCTGAGCAGCCTGGGCCAAGCCTTGACAACCCTTTTGGGGAAGAAATTGTTCCTCATGGGCAACCTATATCTCCTCTGGCACAACTTGAGGCTGTGTCCTCTTGTCCTATTGCTTGTTCCTTGGGAGAAGAGCCCAACTCCCAGCTGGTTCCAACCTCCTCTCAGGGAGTCGCAGAGAGTGAGAAGGTCTCCCCTGAGCCTCCTCTTCTCCAGGCTAACCAAGCCCAGTTCCCTCAGCTGCTCCCCACAACACTTGTGCTCTAGACCCTTCCCCATCATCAAGTCCAACTCCTGTTTTCTGCATCTCTAACACTCCCTCCCCCAACTCCTGTTGCTTTGGTATGGAAACCCCTCCCTCTCTTACCTGATTTTAATACTCACAACATTATTACAAGCTAAAGATGTATTTTCCCCCCTGCTCTACAGGCCAGACCAAGTGCCCTCAAGGAAACTCCCTGACACTGCCTCAGTAAGGGATCTCTGTCCATCCAGCTCCTGTTGTCCTCCTAAAGCTGCCACCAAGTTCAAGGTAGGAGCAAACATCTGAGTTTACTTCTGCATTTGCTGTTCCTTTTCCAACCAGATGACTCGAGGAAAGAGTAGAAGATCCTCACCTAGTACCTCAATAAGCTACTTTTAATGGTCTGTGAGTAGAAGATCCTCACCTAGTATCTCAATAAGCTACATTTAGTGGTCTGTGTGAGAGAGACTCAGGCAGGTAAGACTTAGAGAGGCAACTTGACCTGGGTAAATTGGCAGTGTCCCCTTGCCTCTCTGGAGCAGCTCCAGTTTACACCACTAAGGATCTGAGTAGGAATTTCAAGGCTTTTCAGTCACCATCATAAATATCTCTTCTTTTTCTTGGCAATGAAAGAATCTATTGAGTAGTTCCAAAAGCTTCAGAGAAGTTGTTGGCAGATGTGTCTATTAGTTTGAGCTGGAGATTGTTGGCTTCTCTGAGATGGGAGCACAGACATGGGGTAGCATGGAGGCTTCTGAACATCCACAGTAGCTTCACCCTTGGCTGTACACTCAGCTGAGCTCCCTGGAGGAAGGTGCTTTGTGTCTCTGAGTTGGTTGTAGAGAGGCATAGGAGAGGTTTAAATGTTAACCTCTTTCCTTTGAGGGCAGTAGAGCCCTGGCCCAGGCTGCCCAGAGAGGTGGTGGAGTCTCCATCCCTAGAGCCATTCCAAAGCCACCTGGGCACCATCCTGTGCCACCTGCTCTAGGTGACCCTGCTCTGCCACGGGGGCTGGACCAGATGATCTCCAGAGGTCCCTTCCAACTCCTGTCATGCTGGAAATACATAAGAAGAGGAACTGAAAGGCTTCTCCTTGTCTCACTCAATGACAAGTGACCCTGCTGAGCCCATGGGAAGCCCTCTGAAGCCCACAGCTGTTGGCAGGGGAGCTGTGTGGCTTGTGGAGCAGCAGCAGGAGATGATGTCTCACTCTGGGTGTTTGAAAGGTGGAAGACTGTGCCTCAGTCAGCTGCAGATTCCTATGGAAAACCTTCTTGGAGCCTCCTGGGAGTGAAATTCCTCTGCAGGGCAGGAGGTGGTTATGCCTTTGGAAGCTCTGCAAAGTCAGACCTGTGACTGCAGTGGAAGGAGGTTGGGGCTGGCGCCTCTGTGGGTGTGGGTGTAAACATCCACCTGGGAGTGCCAACTGGAACATGCCCTGGCTTTGCTGTTCCTGAGGCCCAGCCCCACTTAAACTTTCTCCTGAGTGACTCTCAACCTGCTTGCAGTTCCTGGGGACCTGGACATTGTCTTGTGTTTACTCTCCTTTGGAAGCAGCAAGCTGTCAGCCCTTTGAGGCACTTGGAGGACTTCCTTGAAGTCAAGAGTTGCTCTTCAGTAGCTCTGCAGAGCAGGTCTGAGAAGAAACTGAGACAGAAAAACAAGACCTCAGTTGGTGTAGCTCACCTCAGCCCTACCTCATGGTTTGCTTCCTGCTGATCCTCCCACTGCTGTCACCAGAGAGAGCACAACCCCTGGGGAGAGGTTGTATGAAATCTGTGATTGGAGCTTAAATTGCCTAGATTTTGTTAGTCTGAGCTTGGGCTTGGTTCAGGAAAAATGTCAAAGCCTTCTGCTCCATTATTTGTGCTGAGCTAAAAATAACCTTGGGGGGCCCCACCTTAAGCCAACACTCTGCCATCAACACAGAGCTTCCCATGTGCTGCTTCTCTGAGGCTGCTTGGCAGCCAGAAACCAAAGTCCTTAGAAGCTAGAAAAGCTCCTACTCTTGGTGGTGCCACCCTTCCTGCTAGAAATCAGTGGGACTGCTGGAGCTCCAACACATACCTGGAGGAAGAACTCTTGTTGCCTGCTGGACATCACCAAGGCTTCCAGCCAGAGTCACCAGTGCAGTGTCTGACACTGCTGATGTCTCAGCAGCAGTGCCAAGAGAGAAAGCACTCTGCAGTAGAGCAGCTGCCCTTTGGCTTGTCTTTTTCTTCCAAGAACAGTGCAAAACCTGGATTAGGAACCTGGGCAGCAGCTTGGGAGTTCATCTGCCTGTCCTCCAGATGGTCTTCTACAGGCATGGGTCAGTGTTCCCATTGGGGTTTGCCTCATCAAGAGGGGGTGATGTCCTCATCCTCCATATCCTTCATCTGTGGGCAGACACTTCTTTGGCAGTTGCTGCATGTTCTGGTCCTGACAATGTGTTTGCAGTCTGTTCTCCTTGTCAGCTCTCTGGGATGACCTGGAGGAGATTGTCTGTGGGATGTCCAGCTCCCCAACCCAATTTGGGGGTGCACTTTGTAAACACCTCATCCTTGCTTCTTACCATGGTGGTGAAATGGGCTGGAAAGGCATCTACTAGCACCAGAGACCACTGGGGCCAGGATTTCTGTTGGGGTGAGGTCTTCTTGGCCAAAAGTGTCTTCTCAAGCTTTGCAGAGCATTTCTCCTCCAGCAGCTCCACTTCTCCTTTCTGACAAGAAGGTCCTCAGATACTTAGTGCTCTGCAGGTTGGATCAATGGGCAATTGTTCCAGAAACACATTCAACTTCCCCAGTCTGGGTCTCTCTTTATTTTTCTATTTTTTTTTCCAGCCTTTAACAAAACCCCAGAGAACTGAGCAAAAAAAAAAAAAAAGAAAAGAGCAAGAATATGAAAACAAATTCTATCATAATTTTTGTCAAGGGCAGGGAAATCATTTCCCAGCCTGCTCTACTCCTTCCCAGCCCCAGCAAGGTTTTATGAGCTGAAGCAATCAGTCTCTCAGGAGGTGCTTGAGAGGCAGAAGGAGACCACGAAACCAGGTCTGGTGTAAAATAAAAGAAGCAGAGTTTCAGCTGGTGGAAGCTGAATCCTTTCTCCTGGCCATGGCTTGGGCTAGCTGCCCCCAAGCTGGGGCAAACTCCTTGTAGCTCAATGTCAGGGAGCTGCCACCTGGCTCCTCTTTGTGGTGACCATTCCTGAGGGCTGAACAGAGCTTGATTCCCTATTTTGATGTTACAGTAATCACCTCTTAATTCACCCTCCCTCTCCTCTCCTCTGAGGAACAGCAGACGGCAGAGCTCATGTGCCATAAATATTTAGATTGTGCCTGTGTGTTTATAACACTTGCCCAGAGTGTAACTGGAGCAGCTCACACTCAGCAGCAACACCTGATGCTAGGGAAAGTTTTCCATCACCTCATATGGACCCAACAGCCAAGCCCCTTCCAGCAGCCAGGCACTAAGGACCAGTAGCCATGCTGTCCTCTTCCCCTTTCTCCTCTTGCTATGCCAGTGAGTAACAACAACAATAATTGGATGGAGATGTTTCCAGCTCCCTGAGGAGCTGCAGCTCTCAAGGACCCTGGTAGGAAAGCTGTGGCTAGGGTTAAGTGGCTACTTTCTGCAGCATTGCCATGGGTATAGGTTGTGGAGAGGGTCCAGGTCACCACTGGGACCTGGAGGTTCTAGGCCACATGTGCTAGGACATCTGTAGTGCTTGTGGGTGTCTCAGCCTCTCCAACAAAGAACCATAAATTCTGGAGGTTGGATGAGTTCAACTGTTGACCAGCACTGCCAGGTCATCACTAAACCATGCCCCCCAGCACCACATCTCCAGAGCTTTTCAATCCCTGCAGGGATGGTGAATCCACCACTGTCCTGGGCAGCCTGGACCAGGGCTTGACAACCCTTTTGGGGAAGAAATTGTTCCTCATGTCCAACCTAAACCTCTCCTGGTGCAACTTGAGGCTGTTTCCTCTTGTCCTATCACTTGTGCCTTCAGAGAAGAGACCAACCTCTACCTGGCTCCACCATAGCCTGAGTGTCTTGAGGCACAATCACATTTAAGAAGGTGGAATATCTACTGCAGGAGTATTTTAGGGGTAGGTTAGCCCTCAGGAAGGACAGTAAAGCTGATCTTTACTTTAGGAACACAAGAATAGCAAAGCTGAGATCCTAGACCCATTTCCATAGCTGTCCAGATCAGGCCAAGCTGGGCTGTGCTGGTCACCCTGGTTGGAGGTGAAGTTGGCTAGATTTGGCCAGCCAGGTTCTGCAACTCTTCCCTGCTGGGGCAGCAGTCCTGCATGGGCACATGGCTCTGTCTCCTCAGCCTTGCTGGCTTCCATGGTCAGCTCTCCCCTTTCCAGAGCAGCAGGTCTCTTAAGTGTTATGGAATATTTTCTGCTTTAATAAATGTGTTTTTACTAGTGTTTCTTGAGGGGAAAATATTTTCCTTTTGTTTCTCTGTGCAGCCTCTTTAGGACTTTCAGGAGAAGTGAAGCCAATGCTATTAGCTTGGACTCTTTTTGGTTTTTTCCCTTGTCTTGTGATTCTTTTTTTTTTCCCCCCTCATTTTCTGGAGAGGAAATAAAATCTCTGGTTTGCAGTCCCCTCCCTTGCTCCTATTCCACTTACCTGCTGGGTTCTCTGCTGTTTGCCTTCAGAAACAGGAGCAATGATTCACAGACTTGGGCAGAGTTTCCCTCCCTGCACAGGCTATTTGACACTTGTCTACTAGGGGCATTGCTCAAGCCCTTTTTTTTTTTTCCTAGAGCTTTTCATCCTTGCCAAGCTCAGAGGTAAGAGATCATAAGAGATGACCTGTAAGTGATGTCCAGTTTGGTGATTCTTTAAAGATTGGGTTTTAGGCACCAGTGGAAAATGGGTTTGGTGCATTGAGGAGTGGAAATAGGAAAAAGAGAGAGAGAGAAAACTCTTCCTCCTCTTGTTTTAGGCTCAGTGGATGGAGAGGAAACATAAACTCAATTTTATGTGGATTATAAGGCACCTCTGAAGGGAGTCATATGAACTGAGACACTTGGCTCTGGTACCCTAATGATACCTATGGAACAATATGTGAAACCTATTACACTCTCCTGGATATATATGTGTGTGTATATCTCTATATTTATATATATGTGGAGAGACTGTGAGGGAGAGAGGTGAAATCTGGGGCCTTTGTTTTTATTGGCTTCTGCAAAGAATAAATTACACAGCCAGGGCAAGGTTAAATTATTGTAAATGTCTGTAGGAAAGGCATCACTTAATTATTAACAGTCCACTACAAATAAAAGGTACAGATGCTAAAATGGCCTGACCTGCTGGCTGCTCAGCCTTTCTTTCAAGCTGTTGGGGAGGCCCAGAGCTGACCTGATCTCCAGCAGACTGGGGGGAAGAAAAAGAGGCAGGGTAAGATTTCATTGCAGAGTGGTTCCTAGCCCTCTTTACCAGATGGCAAGTCCATGCCTAGAAAATGGGGAAGGGCTTTCTGAAAGTGGGGACAAACCACTGGGAGGAAAAGAAGAGGTCTCAAAGCACCTGGATGGTTGGACAGAGAAGGAAAGTCCAAGAGCTGGCACCCAGGGAGTGGTGGGGCACTGGAACAGGCTCCCCAGGGAGGTAGTCATGGCACCAACTCTCAGGGAGTTTAAGAAGCACTTGGGCAGTGCTCTTAGACACATGATGTGGCTTTGGGGTTGTCCTGTGCCTAAAGAGGAGCTGGACTTGATGTTCCTGGTGAGTCCCTTCCACCTCAGGGTGCTCTGTGCTGAAACTCACTGTACAGTGCCTTCCAACCTCTCTCTTTCCTCTCACTTGTCCCCAAAGGATGTGAGTTTCTTCAAGTGGAGCTTTTCAGCCTATCCCAGGTAGAGAGAGGCTGGAACCCCTTGACAAGAGCTGGTTAACCCTCCCCAAGTCCTGTGGCCCTGCTATGCATGTTGCCAGGGCTGGGAACTGCAGGAGGTGAGCACTAAAGCCAGGTGCTCATCTTTCTGTTTGTGGAAAGAGAAGAGGAGATTTTGGCCCAAGAGGTTTCAACTCCTGGGTTTGTTGTTGCTGGAGGTTCATAAGTTGGCCACCAGCAGTGGATGTTGGTTGAGCTATGGGAACCTAAGAAGAAAGCTGAGGCAGATGCTGCCATGTCACTGCCTATAGCTGGTCTGAACACCATGCACCTGGAGAAGGATGCTTGGCTCACTGGCTCCAGCTCTGGCAATAGCTGTGTTGACCCAACTTGAGAGGTGAGGCTTTCAGGACCCTTAAGCCATATTTGAATGCTTTAAACAATCTTTGGGTACATGCAGTACATCTTTGTGACCAAGTAGCACCATGGGGCAGAGCCTTCTCCTCAGTGAGACCTTCCCTCCCATCCACACACCCAAGGGCTGCCTGCTGTCCCAGAGACTCCTGCCCAAGGCAGTTGGAATGTATCAAGAGGGCATCTTCCTATTTGCATCCACTCAAACCTGCAGAGCTTTTCAATTCTGGCCCCTGGAGGCCTTTGGGTTTGCACCTGAGGAGTCTGCAAAAGAGAACTCAAAGAGAAAACCATCCCAGGATGGAATTTCCAGAGGGAAACTTGGAGCAAACTTGGGGAAAAGGAAAAGAAAAAGGTGAAAAAAAACCCAACAACAACAGCAAAACCCCAGATAAAAATCCACCAGTCTATGTGAGTGCAAGAACTCAGTGGAAAGCTCTCCCTTTCCCTGCCTTACAAATGCAAACTGCTTTTGGCAAGGCAGGAGATGTCTCTCTGATTGCAGGTTCAGCTTTGAGGCCAGATGAAATCCCTCAGAGCAGCTGGGCTCACCTCCCTCCCACAGCCAGGGGTTTCCACCCACTGCTCCTGCAAAGCTCCAAGCTGTCCCTGGTGGAGCCTAGGGCATTTTCTCTTAGGAACAGACACCCAGGCTTGGTTTAAGGATCCCAAAGAATTTAGGAGTTTGCTGCCTCTGCTAAGCTCTTCCAAAGGTTACCTGTGCCAACAGCATTTGCTCATGTGGAAAACCAGGATGACTAAGAAAATACTCAGGGTGAACTTGATCCTGGTGGATTTTAGTTTGGCACCTGAGGAGAAAGGGACAAGGAGGAAGGGCTCAAACCATCACTGTCCTGTGGTCCCTCCACCCCTCTGGAAGTGTCCTGCAGAGCATCCCTACTCCTAGCACTAGTCAGTAAGGTCACAACATGCTGCTGGACTGTGCTTTTCCAGTTGCAATCTCAACTGCTGTCTCCTCTGTCAGGGAGATGTTTGCAGAATGTCCATCTCTATCTTCCATCTGCATCTCTGCTTCCTGCTTTCTCCTCATCCACCTGCCTTTGGCTGCTCTCTGAAGCCTGCATGGACTTGCACTTGTCTCAGGGCTCAGCTCTGGGTAGCAGCTCTTGAAGAAATTGCTTGAGTGATTGGATTTTGGTGCAGTTTCTCATCACATCAGACTTCTCTTCTGCAGGAAGGTTGCAAAATGTGAGCCCTGAGTAGCTAGGGAAGCTCCAAACCTAGGTGAAGATTAGTTGGATGGAAGCAATGCCAAAGAAATTCTCCATACACAGCTTGTTAGGTTTCTGTCTTTCACCTTTGTGAGAGTCTGGTCTTTGCCCAGAAAGCCCTTGATGACAGTGGGAGCAAGAAAACACTTCTCCCTCTGCTTCTTTTTGGTTTGGTCACATATGAAAGGAGTACAGAGCACTTTCCCTCTTCTTGCAGACAGGAACAGAACTCCTGACTCCACAGGAGGGATGTGGTAGAACAAGGGGAAGAGCATGTCATGAGCATGCAGGCTAACAGTAGCACAGCCTGCTGCAGACCCCATGGGCTGCTGAGAATCTCTATCATCCACATCTGATGAACTGGCTTGGCTCCTCTCCAGAGGACACTGGCAGCTGTTCAAGGCCTTGCAAGGTGCTGAACATGCTGAAGTTCCTATTGTCTCCACCGTGTGCCTGCAGAGGGATGGATTACCCCAGCTTGCCTCTGGGAGGGGGACTGGGATTTGGCTGGGCTACCATGTACTAGTGGTTAGGTAGCAGTGCAGGTGGAAGGTTTCTGAGGTGGCTTTTCACCTTGCATGTCAGTTTGCAGCTGTAGGGCCAAATGCAATAGCTCCTTGCTGTTGGCTGAGGTCTTGTAGCTGCAGGGTTGGATGGTTGGGGGAAAGGCACAAGTGTCAGGGCTGTTCCTGGGTGAGGACAGGGATGTGCTGTTGCTGAAAGCTCCTTGTGTGGAGAGTCCCAGCAGCTGGTGGATGGGAAGTTGGTGATGTTTGCTGCCTGGGGTTGTAGCTGCAAAGGGGTTAAGGACTGGTTGGTTTGAGCTGTGCATGCTGTCACAGGGGGTGGAGGGTTCTTTGTTGGGGGTGTGAAGAGGTGGGAAGAGCTGATTGCTGATCAGGAGCAGAACTGAGGGAGCTGGAGGTGAGCAGCCACTGTCAGCTGGGGGCAGGCTGTGAAGGAGTCAGGCTGAGAGACTTGGGGATGTTTAGCCTGGAGAAGAGAAGGCTCCAGGGAGACCTTACTGTGCCCTTTCAGGACTTAAAGGAGCTTATTAAAAAAAGAGGGAGAGAGACTTTTGACATGGGCAGATAGTGACAGGAGAAGGGGTGATGGTTTTAAACTAAAAGAGGAGAGATTTAGATGAGATGTTAGGAAGAAACTCTTTATTCAGAGGGTGGTGAGGCACTGGAACAGGTTCCCCAGAGAAGCTGTGGATGCCTCATCCCTGCAAGTGTCCAAGGTCAGGTTGGATGTGGCTCTGGGCAACCTGCTCTAGTGGGTGGCATCCCTGCCCGTGGCAAGGGGTTTGGAGCTGGATGATCTTTAAGGTCCTTTCCAACCCAAACCACTCTATTATTCTATGAGTCCTGGGAGAAAAGAACCTTTCCCCAGGAGTAAGAGTGGGGCAGGAAGAGAGCCAGAGTAAGGCCATGATGTATTCACACCTTCCATCCTCCCAGTCCCCTCTGCAAAGAGCTGTGAGCAGGGATGAAATGTCTTGGTAACAGCCAGCAGCTAGAAACTCTGGGGTCTCCACAGAAGGTGGGAAGGGGGGGGAAAAAGTGACAAGGGGAAAAGCAGCCAGGTCTGCCCCACCTTGCAGGGTCTGCTCTGGAATGTGTTTGCACTCCAGGGTGTGCAGTGCCTGTGAGTGTGTTAGCAGCAGTGTTGAGTTAGTAATCTGAACCCTCCACAAATACCTCCGGGGCAGACAGGTCCATTTCAGGCTGTGTTTATTTAATAAAGAGCCAGTGAAGTAACTGCAATTTCATTGTCAATTTACTAATGCATTACAGTTATGTTTCTTAACCTCATTGTTTGGGCTCAGGAGCTTGCAGTGCCTGGCCAAAAACCTTTCCTTTCTTCTCTCCCTCCCCAACCCCCACCCCTTATCCCTCCCCTCAAGTGTAAAACACGTTTTATTATGACTAGAAAGTCTTCTATTTATCAAAAACTGGGATTAAAACCCTCAACTCCCCCTTTCCACACACATACCCAACTTGGCAGCAGGTCACTTTCTTAACCTCCTGAAAGCTTCCCTCACCTTTTTTTTTTTCCCTCCTTTATTTTAGGATTTTGTTTTTGAAGAGAAGTCAAAAACCATGTGTGTGCACACCCTGGCACAGATGAACACAGACACACACACAGATGAATTTTAAAGGTTCAGCTGGGAAGCAGAGGATGGAAACTCTGGTTGGAAAGAGCTTGAGCTCTGGGCCTTTGTGGTCTGGGAAGTCTGACTATGGCCTCCTACTCTTTTGGATGGAAATGTGGCTTTGAAACATGCTTGCACGTTCTCAATTAAGAGAAAAAAAACCCTCAACCAGCCTCTCCCCCAACCCTGACTTGAGAAGAGAAATAAGCTTTGGGATGAAGATGGAGAGAGGTGGTCAGAGTGGCTGCTGAGGACTTGGATCTCAGCAGGTCCTTCCTGCAGTGGTGAGATGTGGTGGAGAGCAGGGAGGTTGCTTTCAGCTGAGGTTTGGGAGATCCCCAGGTGGCAGGCAGGCTTCTTTTCCCAGAGGGTCCCTGCAGGAGAGGACTTCCCACCTTAGAGCCTTGGGTTCATCATGTCTGACTTCAGGAAAAAGGAACTAACCTCATTTGGTTTTCTCTTCCTTACAGCTCCTGAGGTAGCTGCTTTCATGGCCAGGCTGCAAGGGGAAGGGAGGTTTTCAGTGGATGCAGAGTGGTGTGGCCCCACTGAAGGTCCCATCACACAATCAGATATCTAACACCCTTTGGTCTGCAGGCAGGAGGTTTTCTTTGTTTCAGTCTGTTGGTTTGTCCCCAAAAGATTTAGGTATGCTGGAGAGAAACAGAGGTTCAGAGCCTGTGGAAATGGCTGGAGACCTGTGATGAACTGTGAGAGACTCCCTTGATTCCCTCCCTTTCCCTTCTGGGAATTCTTGAGGGACATGGGCACTTCTGGAGGGTTCTGCAGCCTCAGTCAACACCCCCTGGCCTTAGTGCAGTATTTGTTCAGCTCTCCAACTTTTCTGGGCTCTGTTGGCTTCCCAGCAAGTTCTCACCTCATAGGTGCAGGATAACACTGGCATAGTGAAGTAGGGAGGGGATAGAGGTTGGATGTGGGAACAGAAGGGGGAAGCCTGGCTCTAGGCAGGACACAGGGACCTTCTGGAGTTCCCACTCAGCCAGTGGTTTTTCTCTGCAATACTGAAAGCTTTCCTACCCCACAGTTGCCAAGGACTGGGCTGTTTTGGGGAGCAGCTCTATCTGCACACAGGAAGGGATTCTTCCCCCAGAGAGTGGTGGAGCATTGGAACAGGGATGAAGATGGAGAGAGGCAGGCATGGCACCAACTCTCAGGAACTTCAGAAGCATCTGGACATTGCTCTTAGCCACATGGGGTGACGTTGGGGTTGTCCTGTGCATAGACAGGAGTTGGACTTGATGATCCTGGTAGGTCCCTTCCAAGTCAGGACATTCTAAGTGGTTCTGTGTGTGCCTACAGCTCTGCCAACAGACAGGTGACATTCAGGAGGCAAAGCTCAGCCTTGTCTGCTCTCAGATTATTTCTCTCCAGAATCATTAAGGTTGGAAGAGACCTCTAAGATCATCAAGTCCAACCACACCTATCACTAACATGCCACTAAACCATGTCCCTCAGTACCACATCTAAATGCTTCTTCAACCCCTCCAGGGACGGTGACTCCACCACCTCCCTGGGCAGCCTATTCCATCACTTTACAACCCTTGCAGTAAAGAAATTTCTCCTTATACCTACCAAGCAGCAACTCAAATTCAGGGTTTTCACCTTCTGCCCCGAATAATCTGGATTTTACTCTCTTAAAATCCTCCTGACCCTGAGCCTTTCAGCCAGCAACTATCTCCACGGGAGCTTCTCAGCCGCTGGTTGGAGCAGGAGGTTTGTCTCTCCTGCTCCTGCCCTCAAGCCAACTCTTCAGCACAGGGCTTTCCCCACACCTCCCTTTGAACACATCCAAAGGCCAAATCCACTGCAGGCAGCTGGAGCACCCTGCCCTGCCCTAACCTCTGCCATGACCTCTCAGAACCACGCTGGCTGCTGCTTGAAAGCCTTTGATTCAAGCCCTTCATGCCGGATCAGCAGCCAGGCTCCTCCACAACACAAGCTACCACCGGTCGTGACAAATTACATGGGTTGGCTTCAGAAGGGAGCTGGGGAACTGACCTCGCTCGCCTTCAAGCCTCAAGGCTTTGATGAAGCAGCCCTTGAACCACACCTCTGGCTGGAGAAGGCTCTTTGTCTGCCGAGCCCTCAGCCCCCGGCACCCCCGTGCCTCCGGCCCGCTGCAGCGGCAGAGAGCGCAGGCTTCGTCCCCTCATTAGAAAGGAAGATTTCTGCTAATCTCTCCCTAAATGAGGCTCTAATTCCTCCAGCAGAAACTTGTCAGCTGCTTGTTAACAGCCTCTCGGACCCAGGCTCACGTGGCCTTCATTAGTTTTTAGGAGCAGGGTGGTTTTTCCCACCCCCCCCCCCCACCTCCAGTTGTGCCTTTTTGGGTTGGAAAGAGTAAACTTCGTTGGAATGGAGGCTGGTGTCTGCTCACCTTAATAAAGACACTGCTTAAATCAGAGGCTTCCAGAAAGAAATACAGCAGCAGTGCTAGTGGGGGACATTTCATATTGAATTTGCAGGGTTTGTTTTTTTTTTGGGGGGGGGGGTTGTTTTTAAGATGTGGAAACTATTAGACACAATCCCAGCCCTGTGTTTAAGTCATTAAACCATCTTTAAGCATTTGCTGGTTTTAGTTTTCTTAGCAGCAGTCCTTTTCCTGGAATGTATTTTAGTTTTCTTTTAAGTTGATGAAGAAAGAAAGAAAGAAAAAAACCCAAAGAAAACAACCAAAAAACACCCCCCCCCCCCAAAAAAAAAAAAAAAACCCAAAAAAAAAAACCAAAAAACCCCCCCCCCCCCCAAAAAAAAATAATAAACCCAAACCCCAACCCACTCTTTGCCTTTCCAAGCAGGGAAAGGGGAGTGAGGAGAGGGAGAGGTGGAGGAGGTTGTGAGATGAAGCAAGTGAGAGAACAGGGCCCTTTCTGTGTTTTATTTCTAATCCACAGGAATCCATTTTAGCCTTTTATGGCTGTTGCACTTGCTGACAGGATTTACATTCTCCGTATGTTATCTGAAACATCACAATCTGGGGCTGTGGGATTGTTTCATGCCTGGCTTAAAAACATGGCCAGTGCTTCTGGGAGGCTGTGGGGAGGTAGAGAGGGAGCAAGGGAAGAGCAGGGAGGAAAAGAGAAAGCTTTTGAAAAGGGAAGAGAAAAAAAGGAGGGGGGAAAGAAAGAGCTAAGGACTTTGGAGGAGCTGCTGTTGGCAGAGTTCATGCCCTAGACAAGCTGATGTTTAAGGGAACCAGGGAGGGGTTTATGATCCCTTTGATTCCAGCAGTGTTGGAGCACAGTTCTGGTCTAGAAAAGCAGCTGTGGAAAAAGCCACCCTCTCTGGCTCTCTGAAGCCCCTTCCATGCTGGGTGGCTTTCCAGCCACATCCTTTGCTTGTCCTGCTGCACAAGGAGGGCAGGTTTTGTGTCCATCACAGCTTGGTGGGAGTGACTTGTTGTCCGTACAGGGTGGTACAGGGTCTGTACAGGATGGTGCAGGCTCCATACACAACCATGCAGGATGGCACAGCATCCATGCAGGATGATACAGGCTTCATACTGCCTCCATAAAGGATTGTACAGACTCCATCCAGGACCATACAGCATGGTACATGCTCCATACAGGATCATACAGGATGGCATAGACTATACAGGACCATACAGGATGGTACAGGCTCTATACAGGACCATACAGCATGTTTGGCTCCATCCAGGACCATACAGCAGGGTACAGGTCCCTCTGTTGGGAGGCAGAGACTCAACCTTGCCCAAAGCAGTAAGAGCAGCTCTCCAGTGTCTGCTGATGCCTGGAGAGATGGATGACTGGATGGATACATGGATTTTTCTTCTGGCTCATGTATCCAGAGATTCTGGAGTAAAATCTTGATTTTTAGGGGCCTCTTTGGAAGAACCTGAAGATGCTGCCATTAAAATCCTGACTTTGCCAAAAAGAGGCCAGGAGGAGAAGGTGTTAGGTGCTTTCTAACAGCTCCAAAAGTTGTTGTGCCAGTCCAAGGCCCCTGTGCTTTCAGAGCCTCTGTCACCACAAACACATCCTTCAATCTGAGCCTGGATAGCCCCCAAAAAATCACTTCTGTCTTTTGAACATCTTGGCTGTTCTCCTTTGGCTCTGCTGCTCCTGCACTTCACTCTGCTATTCCCCACTAGGTTTTGGAGATGTCTCTCTGAATACACAAGAAGGTGCCACTCAGCAGAGTTGGGTTTCTGATCATGCCCAAACTCTAAGCTCTTAAGGTAGGGACTTCAGCTTTTTAATAACTCACAGGAGGACCCAGGGAAAATGGAAGTTTTACAGAGTCTAGAGAATATTTTGAAAGGATTTGGATGTCTGGAAAAAGTGTCTTTAGGAGGTTTAACTGCATTTCAGGGGGAAAAAAAAATCATATTAACAAAATTTTCTGATTTCTTTGTTGGTCTCTTCCAGAGCAAAACAGCAGCCACATGTTCTGGGAAGGTCTGGGATCCAAATCCTAACTCAGTGCAAGGCAGCACAGCCCCATGAAGGGTGAGCTGGAGCTTGGTCCCATGTGTTTTATAGGGTGAAAGCACCAGAAGCACTAGAGGTTTGAAAGGGGATTGGCTTTGAGGTGGCATCAATCTCTCTGGGCTGTAGACAGCTCCATCTTTCAGAATCAGCAATGTTCTCTTGGAGCCTAATCTAAGCAAAAGGGGATTTAGGTTTGCCTGTAGCCCCCTCTGTGCTCCATGCTGTTTCATCCAGTGAGTTGGGATGAAGTCCTGCTCTCCAAGAGATGCTGGAGCTGAATCATAGCTGGGCATCAGCTGGGGCTTTCTGTCAAAGCAGGAGGAGATTGCAGGTTGGTCTGTTGTATCTGAGCTCTGAAAAGGCAGATATTTGGCATTTCCAGCGCAGACAACTGCCAGCATGCTCCATGCATGTCACTGAGCAGGTTTGATGCATGTTCCATCCAGAAAGCAGCACCTCCCTGTTTGCACATCTCTGCAGGGCCATGTGCTCTTCCTGCCCTGCAGAGGGAATGTGCTCAGGACACAGCAGATGTACTGGGCAGTGCTTGGCCCAAGCTGGTGAGAGTGTGTGTCTGTGTGTAGCCAGTGGTGTACACACAGATCCCTCCCTGGTCATAAGTTTGATCTGGAACTTGGCTCTTACCTCACAGAATCACACAGAATGGTAAGGGTTGGAAGGGACCTCTGGGGATCAGCCAGTCCAAACCCCCTGCTCCAGCAGGGGCACCCACAGCAGCTTGCCCACGATCACTTCCAGCTGCCTTGGGAATCTCTCCACACAAGGAGACTCCACAGCCTCTCTGCAAAGCCTGGGCCAGGGCTCCAACACCCTCACACCAAACAACTTTCTCCTCCTGCTCAGATGAAACCTCCTGGGTTGCAGTTTGTGCCCAGTGCCCCTTGGGCTGTCCCTGGGCACCACTGAGCAGAGTCTGGCCCCAGCCTCTTGCCCTCAGCCTTCAGCTCTTGCTCAGCATTGAGCAGCTCCCCTCTGGGGCTGCTCTTCTGCAGGCTAAGCAGCCCCAGGGCTCTCAGCCTTTCCTCCTGCCAGAGATGCTCCCCTAGCCTCCCAAACAACCAGCACCTCCTGCCCTTTCAAACCCTGTCCTCCCCAGACAAGCAAAGTGGAGACGTTAGCAACGTGGCAACTGCATCCCTCAGCCAAGTCCCCATCACGCAGCCCACCAGCACCAGGCAAGTGACCCCACTGCACCCTCCACACCCAAGCACAGCCCATGGCAGAGCCTCTGCCCCTCATCCCCACCAGCTCTCCCCTTCAGCAAGGGGGAGTCAGGTTACTCTCCCCATCCTTGTGAGTGAAAGAACCCACCTGTGTCCGCGGGGCCTGCTTTGGATTCCTGGGAAACTTTAACCTCTATTAATACCACTAAATTATTTCTTCATATGGCAAACTACTTATGTAAACTGATCTCCTCCTGAACTGGGAGGAGGCAGGCACTCCAGCTCAGATGGATCTACCTGCTCTCAGGGGGCTCTCAAACCCCCCACATTCCTCCGCAGCACTGCTTTATGTTGCAGGAGGACGTGCGTGCGCTGGCAGCCAGCACGTGATGGGAGAAGGGGGGAGAGCAAGAAGAAGGGAAAAGGAGGAGTGAGATCACCCAAATAATTGGCTTGGAGGCCTCTTGGAGCAGCAGCAGGTTGTGGTGTACATTTGTCTGTCTCTCCATCCAGTTTTACCCAGCTGATGTCTGACTTTAGACCTCCCCAGAGCTGGAGTAAATGAGGAGTAAGGCTCCCTGGTGGGGGGGGTCAAGGAGGTTGAGTTGTCATTGACACAGGCACCTCTTTTTATGCTGCACCAGCTTCCAACCTTGCCAGGCAGGTGGGAAGGCACCTTAGTGTCAAGGAGAACCATGAGGTTGGCAAAGGGACCTTCATGTCAAGGCGGACCATGAGGTTAGTGAAGGGATCTTCATCTCAAGGAGAACCATGAGGTTAGTGAAGGGATCTTCATGTCAAGGAGGCCCATGAGGTTATTTCTACTGGTGGCAGCACCAGCTATTCCCAGCTGCAGGCATTCAGAAGTTGTGGAACCATGAGACCATGCTGCAAGTCCTCCTCAGATTTGATTCTTTGCTTTCCTTTGGTTTTGGGGGCTTACAGCTTCTGTTGTCTTTGGCTTGCAAAGGCTACAAATGTGCTTTTTAACTAGGAATAAAAGATTGGAAGTTAAACTATACCATGAAATCAGGGGGCTCCAGCAGATGGGGCTCAAAGAAAAGATTGCCAAAATAGCTGCAAAGTGACAGTGCTTGGTGTCCTTCAGAGCAGAACCTGACCCTTCCCATGTGGCAGGACCACCTGGTGGAAAGTTCATGGTCAGTAGAATGGCAAAAGGCATTGGCTTTTCAAACCCAAGAGCAGAATAAGTTGGGAAAAGAGGAGGGGAAAGTTCTGCAGTGTTTTACCCCCAAGCTCTCCCAACAGATGTTTGGGCTAGGGGCTGGGAGGGTTGGGTTTGGTCTCTTTTTGCAGGCAGAGCTGAGATTGGAAATTCCACCCAAGCTTGGAAGTTCCAAATCCCTTTTCTGCTGCTGCTTCCCTTTCTGCACAGCCAAGGGAAAGAGACTTGGAAAACTTCTTTTGCTTTAGATTAGCACCAGGGTTAGAAGTCAACCTTTGGTCTGTGGTGGCTGGTCTTGATTTGGTGTAGCTGTCCCATCTCAGCTGGCTGAGAAGAGAACTCAAACCACAACCACTCTCTCTTTTGCATTATTTCTTTCCCCAAATCTCACTAAATCATTTTCTATTTCCATGTTGGTTTATCTCCTCCCAACAACTCCCTGGTCAGTAGAAAGATGATGAAAATAGTTCTTACATTGCCCAGTTATCAAGCTCTAGCCAATGCCCCTCATCCTCCCAGGGGCTCACCAATCTGAGCCAGCAAACAGAGGGTGGGCTGGAGAGAAGTGAGGAACCAGCATCATTAGAGAAGGGAAATGAAGACCAATGTGTCCTTCCAAGCATGGCCAAGTCATCATGTGTCTGATACAAACTCAGCTCAGAAGGGCTGGAGTTTGAAAGCCCCTGCCCTCAGCACTGGCAGAATGCTGGTCTCCTGGGGCATCATCTAGGTCAAAGAGGAACTTCAGACTTGCCTGCCTTGTCCATGGCTGTTGGTAAGGACTTCTGGGTTGGTTCTCTCCTCTTTCTCTCTCAAGCAGCAAGCACAGTGGGTACTAGATGAAGCTGTGAGATGACACCATGCATCTGAGTGTCCACCCTCTCCTTCCAGCCCAGAAGCCATTCAGATCTCTTCCTGTGACTGCTCCAGGTAGGGATGGTTAGGCACTGGAAGCAGCTACCCCAGGAACTGGTGATTCATCTGACTCTTGGTGCCTTTGGGTGGAGACTGCCTTTCTGGAAGGGGTGTTTTGGTCAACACAGGCTGTTGGGTTAAGTCTGGACAAATTGAGATAGAGGAATTACCTAGTAAAATATCCTGGTCTGTCTTCTTACAGGAGGTCATCTAGATGATCTGTTTGTCCCTTCTGGCCTTTAAATCTACTAATCTATTTTCCCTTCCAGGAACTAGAACTATATTCTGAGAACAGCAGCCCCTTAGGAAAAAAAACAATGAAGAAAAAAAGAAGAAACCAACCAAACAAAAAAAGCAAGCAAGCTTTTGAACACCCAACAGCAAAGCCAAAACCTCCTTCAACTCAACTCAGGTACAAGGTGCAGTTACCAATGCACAAACAGCAGAGCCTGAGCTGGAAATGGTCTTTAAATAGGGCTGGGAAGGAGCTTTCAGTCCCTGAAATGGCTCCTCTCTCCTGGTGCCTTGAACCTCCAATCAAACCCTGCCTGGGAGTAATTTGGGGCTGGAAATTGTTGCCACACGAACAGCTGAAGGCTGGCAGGGTCAGCAGCCTCCCCCCCCCCCCACCCCCCCCCCTCCCCCCCCCCCCTTT
>VWZX01009666.1:910999-1003313 GCA_013399015.1 Galbula dea
CCCCCCCCAGCCCCCTCTGTCACCCCCTGTCATTTCAGATTAAGATATGCAAAGGCGACACAGCTGCCAACTTTCCCTTTGGAGCCCTGGCTGTGGCCATCCCCTGGCTGTAATGAGAGGAAGGTGTAATTGGAGTCAACTGCTTGATTATGATAATTGCTACTGTCTGGGGGAAGAAACAGTTGAGTCCTGGAGCTTGATCCCTGCCTGCACCTTTTGGGTGATTGCTGTCTGTTTGCCAGCAGATGGGCTAGGCAGAAAGCATCCTTTTTGGCCTCTCTTTGGCCTCTTGACCTCTGCTTGACCACTTGTTGACTCCATGGTTTCAGGCAGGGTCACAGGGAGGGGTGGGAGGGGGGTGTGGGGGTGTTCTAGTTGTTTTCTGCTTCCCACCAGAGGATTGGTCCTGAAGGATTTATCCCCTCAAAGGGAAAAGGGCTTTTTCCCCAGCTCTTCAGGGCAGCACAAGCAGGAGATGAGGTGCCATAGAGTTCCCACTGGGATATTTATCACTTTCATTGTATCTCTCAGCAACAATCTGTGGGAAATACCTCCAGGAAGCTTGGCTGGTCAATCTGTCATAGCCTCTGCCTGTTTTCATTTGCTGAGAGAGCAGAGATGGTCCTGGAGGTCAAAGCACTAAGATGGGAACAAGGAAAGAGGCACTTGGATTTCAGCACTTCCAGCAAACCTTCCTGCAATGTTCTCTGAGTTCCTTCACCTGTCTCTTGGCTTTGGTGCCCCTCTGAGAAGCAGAGGTGGCCCCTGCTCTGTCTCTGTTTATTAACAGGCTTTGAGATGCTGAGATAGCAAAGGGAGGATCTCACAGTTAGGGTGTGAACCTAAGGGAAATGCTGCACTACTCCCAAATCCACCACAGGCTTGGGCAAGTCTCTTAGGCTAGGAGCCTTGGAGCAATTTGCAGTTTCAGTGGGAGTTCAACTCTTTAAACATCCCTGGGAAGCTTGGGCTGGAAGCTCCATGTGCAGCAATTTCCCTTCTGGAGGGAGCTGGAAGCTCTGCCCAGCAGTGGGGTGAGAAGAGGGGCATGTGAAGGGCCTGGAAGGGAGATCACATCTGTAATGAAGGTGGCATCCACAGCCACTCTGGGCAACCAGTTCCAGTGCCTCAGCACCCTCTGAGGAGAGAATTTCTTCCTCTTGATGGCTATCATGTATTAATCTCAGCCTTAATCCAGAGTTTAGCTCTAGCAGCACTCAGCACAGCCAGAGCACCAACAGCAAGCAACCAACAAAGGAATTGGATACTTGTTTCCTTGGCTTCTTAAAAGTTGAAGAAGACTTTTGTTTGCCATGTTCCCAAGTGTGGAGGGGAAGGACCTGTCTGCACAGGGGGAGAGGTTTAAAAGAGCAGCAGCAATGGAAAAGAGCAGAGCTGCAGGTGATGCTGTGGGGCTTCAGTTCTCCTCCTTACCATGGAGCTGTGGCCCATGAAGGGTCTGCTGTGAGGGGCCAGGGCTTTAGGAGCTGAGGTTCACCTGGTCCCAACACTGGCAGGAGAAAGGGAAGCCTGCTGCAGCTTTTCCTCCTTCTGAGAGGTGGTGGCTATAGCTGTTCTGATAACACAACTACTGCCTGGAGATCTTTAATAAAATGATGTGCTAAAATGTCCTGAAGTGTCAAGAGTCAGAGCTGGGCTGGTCATGAAACAGGTGCCAGAGGCCCTCTGTGGACCTCTCTGCCTCCACAAGGGGAAAGAGAAAGGGAATAAGGGAGAGAGACTGATGGCTGGGGAAAGAGAATGGAAACTACTTTAATGGGCATAACAATAAAATGAAATATGTACATATATATAGCTACAAAGCCAGTATGGAACCCAACCCCCTGAGGGCAAGGAGGTGACCATCACCACTGAGGCTGTGGCAGCACTGGGGAGGTCACAGATTGGACTCAGCAGCAGACAGGAACCAGATTCAGGAGCTGGATCCAGGAGCTGGATTCAGGAACACTCAGATCAGGATCAAAGTCAGACCAGAGTCCTCCTCAGACCCTGGGCATTGAAGGAGAGGTTTGACCCTTGTGATCTCTCAGACACTGGCTGGGAGAACATGCTGGGAGCTGCAGCCAGTGCAGTTACTGAGAAGGGACTCAGCTGAAGAGCAAGGTCACTGAACAGAACTCTCAAAGCAGGTCATGAAGCACTGGGGTGCTCTGGCTAACCCTCTGGCTGTCCCAAAGCTGCCCATGAAGCACTGGGGTGCTCTGGCTAACCCTCTGGCTGTCCCAGAGCACCCAAAGCTGCCCATGAAGCACTGGGGTGCTCTGGCTAACCCTCTGGCTGCCCCTGCAGGACACTCAGATCTTCTTAGACTGCAGGGCAGGAAGAGACCAATGCAAGCACTGAACCTCCCATACACTAAGGCCAGAGACCATCCCATGGGGCTGAGTTGGATTGTTAGCTTCAGGACTATGCCCCCCTGAAGATCTGAGACCTGGAGGTTAGAACATCTTCCTGCATAGCAGTTATTGCCACCAGCAGGAATGAATCCACTCTGCAAGGTGCTGTGTTAACTTAAACCTGCAGGAGAAGAGCTCAGCTCCTCCAGGTAGGGAGTGGAGGCAAGAACTAACTCTTCCTGGCCTCAGTGAACCCTGGAGGCTGCTTCTAGTGTGGCTGAAGACTTGTGCACATCCTAGGAGATGTCTTGCCAGATCTGACATGCAAGTTCAAAGTGAGCCCTGAGTTACAGCTAGCATCCTTTCCCTCACAAGGCTGCTTTCCTCCAGATCCATGTGGGTTTACTGCTTCACTACCAGGGATTTGGGTTTTTTCTTTGGTGTGCCTTTGAAGCCTGTGAAAGGTCAGGTCCAGCCTGGGTCCAGCCTGGGTCCAGCCAGCCCATGCTGTAATCCTCAGTAGTGCCCAGCCCCAGCTGTTTCAGAGGAGGATGCTCCTGCACTTGTAGCACTTAGCACAATGATTTGGGACCCTGTGACCCAGGTCTGTGACACTATTGATCCCATCCATTTATGGGACAACCAACCCTTGGGGAGAGTTCCTTCCTAATCTCCATTAGTTGGAGATTGATTTATCCTCTGCAGCCAGGAGCTTTGCATCCCTGTTCTCTGTGAGCTCTCTTCAACATCATCCCTGGGATTTTGGGGAGCATTGCTTCCAATTTCCATGGTTTGCTTCCTTTGATGTGTTTTCCAGCTCCATGGAACTCTGCCCTCAGGAATATCTTGGGGAATAAGCAGAATGAAGTCTGCAGGTGAAGCCTGCTACAGATCCTTTTGACAGCTTTCTTTTACTTCACCAAAAATTGCCAAAATACACTCAGAGGCTGCTCTCTCCCTCCCTCTTCATCTGGAATAGGAAATGCCAACAGCAGCTGACAAAAACCACTTCTCACACCCTTCCAGTTGGACTTTACCAAATCCTGAGTCATCAGTGGCTGCCAGCAGTTCCACCTCTTTTATCCAGGAGCTGGTGACACTGCTGCTGGTGCTTTGATGGAGCTGCAGGTGTGGGGTTAGGAGCAGGCCATGGAAATGAAGGCTCCAGGGCTGAGTGTCCTGCCAGATCACAAGCTGAGGCTGCACAACCCTGGCTGGATTTCTCAGGGAGCTGCTGAGAAGTTGCTCTCTGGAAGCTGGTTTGACACAAGAGCTTGCTAGAGGTTCCCCAGCACCAGAGTGTGTGAGAGAGAAACCCTGTTGTAGGAAGAGCATGAGATGATGTGGTCAAGCTGCTCTTGCTATGCTGGATGGGGCATGGGGACCACCAGCACCCTCTGAGCTGAGGACTGAGCTCTGGGACCCCTCACATGTGCCAGGACTGCTGTGTCCCTAGTGCTGCACCTCAGGGAAACAAAGCCATGGCCTCAAGTGAGAGGCAGGTGAAGGGAGTGGGTGCTCAGGAGCAGGGTGGCTGTAGTGGGAGGGAGGGAGGAAGGGAAGAGGGGGAGGGAGGGATGGATGGATGGATGAATGGATGGATGGAGGGATGGATGCAGAAGTCAGTCATTTCTCATGGCCATTCCAGGGAGTGGGAGCCTGGAATCTCCTATCTAGGAGTGAGGAAAAGATTTGCTTTTCTTGCCCTTTCTTTCCAAGTGCTTTAGCAAAGCTGGTGCTTGAGGCTGATGATTTTCTTCCTTCTTCCATCACAAGTCAAACGTAGAGAATCATTTCCACAAACCTTTAGCACTCAGAAAACATTGCCTGGCTTCTCTGATGATGCTGAAGGAGTGAGGAGAAGCCCCTGCCTCCCTGACCACCCCTTCCCCAGCCCTGCTCAGCTCCAGGGCTGTCTCACAGTGGGGAGAAGCAGCATCTTGTTTGGCAGCTGCAGTGAGGCCATTCGGGAAAAGTGGTCTGGAAGCTCTGCCTTTACCTGCAGGGTGGTTTGGAGGTAAATGAGCTTTGAAGGTGGAGGTGAAGGCTAAGGTCATGGTGGAGGTGAAGGCCAAGGTCAAGGTGGAGGTGAAGGTGACAGCATCCTCTGTGAAATGCTTGGAGCCCTCTGGATGCAAAATGCTGCCTAAGAACAGGTTATTGCTGCTGACTTAGGAGCCAGAACCCATATCCTGGTCCCATTTCTTTCTCTGCACCTACTGCAACATCTAACAGGTTGAGGGGCTCGTGGTGTCCTCCACTGATCAAAATCCTAGCTCAGGAGAAGAATGAAGCTTTCTGTTACCTCAGTATTTAGTGGTTAGGAGCTCGAAGTAGCAGTGTGGTGACAGCAGTGGTTTGGGGTGGCACAGCATTCTGGAGAGGCTTTAACCCAGGCAGCTGCTAAGCTGAGGTGCTTTAAAGAAGCTTTGCCTCAGTCCTGAGCAGAGGTGGACATCTAACTTTCCCAGCCAGCTTTGATGTGCTCATTGCTTGAGCTGCAGCACAGAGTCACAGAATTACCAAGGTTGGAAGAGATCTCCAAGATCAGCAAGTCCAACCATCAACCTAGCACCCTCATGCCACTAAACCATGGCCCTCAGCACCACATCTAGATGCTTTTTGAACCCCTCCAGGGACTGTGACTCCACCACCTCCCTGGGCAGCCTGGGCCAAGGTCTAACAACTCTTCCAGGGAAGAAATTTTTCTCTGAGCTGTTTCCTTCCTCTGAGCTGGGGAGGGAAAAGAGGCACAGGCACTGAATGGGGAAGCATGGATGGAGAAGCATGGATGGAGCCCAGCTCTTCTGAGTCCCTGACTAGGCTTAACCCACAGCCCACCACACCATCCTGCAAAGCTCACCTCCCAGAGCCTGCTGGTGCAAGGAGCAGCATCCCCTTCATCTCCCACTGGTACCCTCCCTGCATGCCTGCTGTGAGGGGAGCAGCACTGTGCTGAGGTGGCAGAGGTCTGATGTCTTCTGAGCATCAGATTAAAACAGATGGGAGGAGGAGGAGGAGAAGGAGGAGGAGGGAGGAGGAGGAAGGAGAAGGATGAGGAAGGAGGAGGAGGAGGAAGGAGAAAGAGGAGGAGGAAGGAGGAGGAAGGAGGAGGAAGGGGAGGAAGAAGAATGAGGAAGGAGGAGGAGGAAAGAGAAGGAGGAGGAAGGAGAAGGAAGAGGAAGAAGGAGAAGGAAAAGGAAGGAGGAGGAAAATGAAAGAGAAGGAGGAGGAAGCCTTTATATTTTGTTTTATTTTTTCCTAAAGAGCAAAAAAAGAAAGAGTAAATGCCTCAAACAATAACCCCCCCCTTTTCTTTGAGGCTGAATGTATGCTGGTGCAGTGCTTAGGGGATTAATCTCTTAAAAAGTAAGTGCCATGTGAGTAGACAGGCAGTGATTAAGGTTTTAACNGAGAAGAAAGGAGGAGGAAAATGAAAGAGAAGGAGGAAGGAGGAGGAAAAGGAAGGAGGAGGAAAAGGAAAGAGAAGGAGGAGAAGGAGGAGGAAAAGGAAAGAAGGAGGAGGAAAAGGAAGGAGGAGGAAAATGAAAGAGAAGGAGGAGGAAGCCTTTATATTTTGTTTTATTTTTTCCTAAAGAGCAAAAAAAGAAAGAGTAAATGCCTCAAACAATAACCCCCCCCTTTTCTTTGAGGCTGAATGTATGCTGGTGCAGTGCTTAGGGGATTAATCTCTTAAAAAGTAAGTGCCATGTGAGTAGACAGGCAGTGATTAAGGTTTTAACTGATCAGTCTGCGTCTGACAGTGAACCAGCTATTATCTTAACGGAATCAAACGAACATTCAGAGCCTCTGCTCAGCCCCCAACATGAAAGGAGATGTCATCTGCTGGCAGTTGGCAAGCCGCAGGGGAAGGGGGAGAGAGAGAGAGAGAGAGAGAGAAGGAGGGAAGGAAAGCAAAACAAGGGTGAGAAAAAGGGGGAAAGGAGGGGAGGGGAAAGGGAGGAGCAGTGAGGAAGGATGGAGGTGAAAAGAGAAGGAAGAGAGAGAGAAAAAGGAAGGCAAAAGGAAGGGAGAGCAGTAGTGGCTTGGAGAGGGGTGGAAGTCTGCTCTGCTTCAAGGTGTCTTTCCTTCCTGCTTTCCTAACTGCTTTGGAAAGTGCTCCCTGAGCAAGCTGGGTCTCTGTCAGCCTTCTCCAGCCCCTGCCCTGCCTTTTCCCACACCGGCTGCTGCTCTGGCAGCCAAGGTCTCCTCTGAAGCAGGGAGGTCTAGCACTCTTGAACCTGAGGTCAAAAACAAGAGGGAGGAAAAGAATGGCCTTCAGGCCAGAGGAAGAAACCAGGGCAACCAAGCTCTTAACGTGATAAAAGGGCTTTATCTCAAAGCACTTAAACAAAACACACAAGCCTGAGAGAAGAGGCTCAGTCAAGTATGGGCCAGGGCCAGAGGGGAGACTGTAAATCCCTGTGGGAGAGAGCTTTCTTTGCACTGGGCAGAGCCTGGAGCTGGCTCCAGTGCAGGTGATGGGCACTGGGGAAGGGCAGGGCAGGAAGGATTTACCTTGGCTGGAGGCTGGCAGCCACTGGAGAGATGACAATCATTCGTGGGAGCTGCTTGAGCACAGATCAGAGGGGAGCAGCCTGGAAGTGAGTGGCTATTAAAGAAAAGATCAAGGGCAGGAGGCAGCAGGAAGCAGGTCTGCAGAGAGGCAGGAGGGAAGAGGGGGCAAGGAAAAAAACCCCCAAATGTGTAGATATGGTGCTTGGGGGATGAATCCTGCTCTGGCCTGGGGTGCTGCCAGAGGTCCCTTCCTTGTTCTGTGTTCTTTGGCATGGGGCATGCTCTCAACCCCACCAGTGGAGTCCAGCACACTTGCTGAGACCACATGTGGCTCCTGGTGGAGACAGGTGACCTCAAGTGTCCTTCTTGTAGATCCCCAGGTGTCCTTCCCATGGATCCCCAGATCTCCTTCCCATGGATCCCCAGGTGTCCTTCACATGGATCCCCAGACCTCCTTCCCATGGATCCCCAGATGTCCTTCCCAGGGATCCTAAGGTGTCCTTCCCATGGATCCCCAGATCTCCTTCCCATAGATCCCCAAATCTCCTTCCCATAGATCCCCAGATCTCCTTCCCATGGATCCCCAGATGTCCTTCCCAGGGATCCCCAGGTGTCCTTCACATGGATCCCCAGATCTCCTTCCCATAGATCCCCAGATCTCCTTCCCAGGGATCCTAAGGTGTCCTTCACATGGATCCCCAGATCTCCTTCCCATGGATCCCCAGGTGTCCTTCACATGGATCCCCAGACCTCCTTCCCATGGATCCCCAGATGTCCTTCCCAGGGATCCTAAGGTGTCCTTCCCATGGATCCCCAGATCTCCTTCCCATAGATCCCCAAATCTCCTTCCCATAGATCCCCAGATCTCCTTCCCATGGATCCCCAGATGTCCTTCCCAGGGATCCCCAGGTGTCCTTCACATGGATCCCCAGATCTCCTTCCCATAGATCCCCAGATCTCCTTCCCAGGGATCCTAAGGTGTCCTTCACATGGATCCCCAGATCTCCTTCCCATAGATCCCCAGATCTCCTTCGCATGGATCCCCAGGTGTCCTTCCCATAGATCCCCAGATCTCCTTCCCATGGATCCCCAGATCTCCTTCCCCTAGCTCCCCAGGTGCCCTCCCCACAGATCCTTCTCCTCCCATGCCTTTGCTGTCCAGAGATCACCACGATCCTGCCACAGCTTGGTGAATGGCAGCAACCTGCCCCCCGAGGAGCCACCCAGCTCTCCCTCTCCCAGGGTGCAGCCACCACTGCCAGCTTGTTCTCCCTCCTGCCTCCATCTGTCTCCGTGGTGCTCCTGCTCCGTGCCAAGAGGGCTAGGGGACCACCAGGGTCAGGACTTGGCCCATTACAGGGTGAGATTTATCATTGGCAGGTGTGCTGCAGGATGGTTTATTATCCAGGATTATGAACTGTAACAGGATAATCTCTCTAATGTAATTCAAGCTCTCGACATGGCTTATGGCTCCTTAATGTACCTCAGACTGAAGAATTACAAGAACATTTTCCCCCCCTCCCTACCTTGTCAGCTCCTAAATGATTTAGGCAATAGCCTGAAGCCAGATCTTGGCCTCCAGTCATAACTCAGAGCAGTTCAGTAAATATGATGGGGAAGGAGTTTTCCTATCTTTCTTTCTTTCCTTCCTTCCTTCCTTCCACTGTGCTCAGACCCAGGGAGTGGGTGGGGAAAGCTGGGGCCTGAGGTCCTGCCCTCACCTCCCCAGCATCCTTCTGCAGGCTTCCTTTGCTCCATGCCCTGAGCTTTCAGGATGAGCTGCTACCCTGCAAACCCTTGGGAGCAGGGCACAGAGCACCCTGGAAGACATGGGACCATCAGTAGATGCTCTCTTGAGAGAATTATGCCTTGGGTAGCCTGGAGGTTGCTCTCCTTGGAGCATCTCCTCTGCCCAGCACACCAACAGCCACGTCAGCAGCACAGTGGCCAAGGCAGGGAAGCAAGACCTGGAAGGAAAGGCTTGGAACACAGCATTAAGCCACTTTCTACATCAAAGGGCACCTTGTCAAGGTCTTTGCAACACCCCTGGGAGATGAGACCCTCCTCTGTGCAGGCTGGCAGGATAAGATCTCTGCTATCACCAGCAAGACAGATCTCCAGCCACCTGAAGGCTTTTCTTTCTTCTTTATTTCTCCTTCCTGGAAGCTTCTCCAAGACAGGGCCTCATAAATCTTACCTCCCAAGCCCCTCAGGCAGCCTGTTGTCTACATCCTCTCCATCTTGTCTTTTCTCCACCATCAGGCACTGGGAGGCAGACATGGAATGCCAAGAGTCTAAGGGGGGAGGCAGGAGACCTTGGCCTTTCTGTCTTTGCTGTGGCAGGTGCCTGCACCTTGGTGGCATCTGCTAGTGCCAGTCCCTCCCTTGTGTGGTGAGGTGGCTCAGTGGGGACAGTGTGGCTTAGAGGAGATGTCCTGGATCTTCCCAGGGTGATTAATAGCAGCCAGCCTCTTTTGAACACTGGGAAGCAGTGCAGCCTCCCACTGGATTCCCTTCTGGGTAACAGCAATTAGTGGTAACAAAGCATCCTGGCCTGGATCAGCACTAGTGAGGCAGCAAGACTGGAGCAGGGATTGTCCTCTTGTCCTCCTGGACTGGACACTGGGGAGGCTACACTGCAAATCCTGGGGTCAGTTTTGGGCTCCTCACTCCAAGAAGGACACTGAGGTGCTGGAGTGTGGCCAGAGAAGGGCAAGGAAGCTGGGGAAGGGTCTAGAGCACAAGGGTTGTGAGGAGCAGCTGAGGGAACTGGGCTTGGTTAGCCTGGAGAAGAGGAGGCTCAGGGGAGACCTCACTCTCTGCAGCTCCCTGAGAGGAGACTGGAGCCAGGTGGGAGTTGGGCTCTTCTCCCAGGGAACAAGTGATAGGACAAGAGGAAACAGCCTCAAGTTGTGCCAGGGAAGGTTTAGTTTGGACATTAGGAACAATTTCTTCCCTGCAAGAATGGTTAAGCACATGGAGATGTGGCACAGCACAGCATGGCTCAGTGGCATGGCACTGTCAGCTCAACAGTTGGACTCAATGAGGCCTTTTCCAACCTCAATGATTCCATGAGGCTCAAGGTGTAAAGCATGGGAAAGATGAACAACTGGAACAGGGACATGAAGGGCTCTACCTCAGAGATCTTCTGGGCCTGGGCTGCACAGAGGAGGTTGGGAGCAGCAGGAATCTAGCCCAGCACTTGCTAAGAGCTGCCAGAAGTCCTCCTCTGAAGCCCCTGTCCTTCAGCCATCAGTTCTGTTGCTCCTTGGGGCTCCCCCAGTCCCCTGCTAGCAGCAGGACAGCCTCAGTCACCCTGTACCTCCTCCTGCAGCAGCCTTGGTGACCCTGATGACAGATCAACCTTTGTAAACAGGGCAGGGAGGGGAGGAGGGGGAGAGAGAGAGGAAAGAAAGCAAAAGAGGAGAAAAAAGCAGAGAGATTAAGAACAGGAACTGCAGGGATAGAGCTTCCACCAGGCAACTGACTTAAAATAAACAGCAGATATGCAGAGCAGGGCTGGGAACCTGCCACAGCTTGGGAAAAAGGGAGGCTGGAAATAGAAGAGATGTGCTTGAGCATTACTGGTGTGAGGCCAGAGCTGGCCTGGTTACCTGCTGTTAATGTGAGTGTGGGAGATGTGTGAGGTGCTGAGGGATGGCTGGAGGGGGGAAGGAAAAGGGGAATGTGCAAAAAGGAGGAAGGGGAAGATGGTGACAATTGGAGGATCATTAAGGTTGGGAAAGATCTCCAAGATCATTAAGTCCAACTGTTAACCTGACACTGCCAGGTCACCACTGAACCATGGCCCTCAGCACCACAGCTTTTGAACACTCCCAGGGATGGTGACTCCACCACTGCCCTGGGCAGCCTGGGCCAATGCTTAATCAGTTGTGGCAAGCAAAGCTTTCCCCTTTGGCTCATCTCTCACAGGTCTCTGAGCCAGCCCCAGCCCCTCTATAGGGCCCTGTCTGCCCACACTGGGAGCTGTGGGGGCAAAGGGGCTGAGACAGGGCTCAGCTGAGGGCATTGTGCTGGCCATGGGATATTCTGGCTTCACCTCACCTGAGACTAGCTTCTACCCTGCCATTGGGCTGGTGCTGTGCTGGGGAGGTTGGGGTTCAGCAGCTGGCTTCTCTGAGGACCTTCTTCTCTTCTCAGCTGATGCCTAGCCCCAGAGGAGAGAGAAGCATCAAGCTGGTGAGCAAAGAAAGAGTTGACCTGCTCCTCAGTGGAGAGGACAGTCCTTTCCCTGCAAGCCTGGCATCACCCTGAACCCACAAGGTCCTGCCCAGAGCCTCCCCAGGGTCTCAAGCAGGTCTGCCAAGGTCCATCTCTGTGCAAGGGGGTTGCACCATGCAGATGTGTGTGTGTGCTGCTGCTGGGAGCCTGCTCTGCCAGGGGGGTTGGACTAGATGATCTCCAGAGGTCCCTTCCAACCCCTAACATTCTGGGGCTCTCTGAGCACCAGGGTCTTGCTCTGGGGACTGCTCAGTGCCTGCTTCAGGCTGTGTGCCCACTCCAGGACAGCTGCTAGAGCTGCAGTGTACCCATCTCAGGGCTCAGATAGGCTCAGGAGACAAAAATAACCCTGGAGAGATGGAAAGCAAAGGGATGGAAGAGAACAGGCAGGAGATGAAGCTCTCCAAAGGTTGTACTTGCTGGAGCAGGGGGACGAGAGGCTCCAAAGGACAAGTTTGGGAGCTGGAAGTGCCTGAGCTCAGAGCAGAGGAGATGCACCAGGAAGGCAGGGCTGTGTCCTCTGGCAACGTGGAGGCAGAGTGTGTGTGTGTGTGTGTGGGTGGTGGTGGTGGTGAAGCGTGACGCCCTTGCTGATCCCCAGCCCTTGGGCAGGGCAGCAGCAGCTCCAAGGCAGCTGTATTTACTGTTGCTATTTGTTGTCGCCCTGGCAGCCTCCACACTGTGAATTTTCTGTGTCACTGGCTGGGAGGATTCCAGGCAGGTTTTTGCTAATGTGGGGTTTTTTAGGGGGTTAGTTGTTTTTTTTTGTAAACCAGGGTGGAAGGGAGGGGTAAGAGGGTTGGGGGGGAGAAGAAGCCACAGGCAAGAAAACTGCTCGGCCCAGAGCTTTTAACTCCTTCATCACCAAAGAAGCTTGGCTGGGATTTGTGGTTTAAAGGAGCAGAGTTGTGCTGGAGGTTGGGATACAGCTCCCTGTTCTCCCTGCTGGCAGTGGAAGGAGGGATGTGAGGGTGTTTGGGTGCTGTGGGAGGGATGTGCCCTCCAGTCTGGGGAGGAGAGCAGGAGTTTTGCACAAGATGCTCCAGGGGATCCTTAGGGCTCTCTTGAGGGCAGTTGCTCCTGTACGGATGGCTGAGTGGTGCCCAGTGAAGGGGCTTAAAGAAGGAGGGGTTCAGGGCTTTCCTTATGGGCCTGACAAAGCTGGGGAAGAAGAATTTGGGGTGTGGTACTAGTCAGTTTGGGGGCAGCTTTGGACCAGCACCAGCAAATATGACATTTCCACTGCACTGTCCTTCACAGCAATGTCAGCCCATCCCTTCAGCATTCCCAGCATCCAGAAATTAAACCCCAAGGGTCCTTCAGCAGGTCCCCCCCAGCCCCTGCCCTCTTACCCTGCCTCCTCCCCACCCTCCACCCGTAACTCTTCCCCACCCACTGTTCAGGATCCATGTGCCAAATCACCCCGTGCCTCAGTTTCCCCTCCTGTAAAAGGGGGAGAAAGCTGAGAAGATGCTGGCAGAAAGCAGTGCCCAGCTCATGAGATCAGTCCTCAGGGAGTGGCCAGAGGCAAAGCCACCCTTGGCCAGGCAGGTACCCACCTGGTTCATTGCTCCCTGCCAGGCTTGCAACGAGGAGGCTGCATCCCTGCAGCCCAGAGCCTGAGGCTCTTGCCACTTGAAAGGCAGACAGGAGATTGCAGAGGGTTTGATCTCACCATAAATAAACTCAAAATCCAAATGTAATCTTCTCCTCCTTTGTTTTCAGGCAAACAGAGCAGAAGCATCTGTCCTCTCCCTGCACTGCTGCCAGGTCTCTCAACACCCAGTGAAAAGCAGCAGCAGAATCTGTTCTCTCTTCCTTTCTTTCTTTTCTTCTTGCCTTGTTGTCTGGGTCATGCTCTGGATAATTAGTGTATGGTGGAGAGAGAGTGTTGGGGGGGCAGGAAGGAAATGCTGTTTGTACAGTGAGGTAACTGGCAAAGCATCTTCAGACCTGTCTCTGCTTCCCAGGTGGCACCTCCAGCTTAACCACTTCCTTCCTGTGACACACAAGAGGGATCTCTGCCAACCTTTACCATCTCCTCCCCAAAAAACTTCCTCACAGTAACCCTTTGCTAGCTCACCCACAGGGGAAAAAGAGAGTTTCCTTCTTGTCTGGTACCTAATTTCTAGGTCCACATTGTCAGAGGAGGTGGTAATGACCCCAGGACCTTGCATGGAACAAAGAAGGGAACCTTAAATCTGCATGGTCAGGGCTTTTCTGCCCTTTGTTGCTAGTTTTTGCAGCCACCAGTGCTCCCTTGAGGTCCCTCTTAGGAAAGGGGAAACTGAGGCACCAGGTTGTCTAGGATCATACAGCAAAGCAGTGCTAGAGAGCAGCTCCAGCACAGCTTCCCGACAAGGGGAAGCAGAGGGGCAGGAGCTGATCTCTTCTCCCTGGTGACCAGTGACAGGATTCAAGGGAATGGCATGAAGCTGTGCCAGGGGAGGGGTAGGTTGGAGACCAGGAAAAGGTTCTTCCCCCAGAGGGTGGGGAGACCTGGAACAGGCTCCCCAGGGATGCAATCACTGCACCAGGGCTGACAGAACTCAAAAAGCATTTGGACAATGCTGGTTTTTGGGGCTGTCCTCTGCAGAGACAGGAGCTGGACTCAGTGATCCTGGTGAGTCCCTTCCAACTCAGGACATCCTAGGATTGCCTCTTAAAACTCCTCAGCTTTAGTGCTTTCCTCAACCCACATCAGGAGCTACCAGTCACCTTTGCTTTCCCAGCCACAATCCCTCCAGTTCAACACTTCTCCCAGGCTGTGTGAGCCAACCTGATTGACACATGATTGACAGAGCCAATTAGCCAAACTAAGCCAGCTGCATTCAACTTGGTCCTCCAGAAGGCTGGGGGAGGAGAGGAGAAGCAGAGGGGAGGCCAGAATCCAATTCCTCTCCCATCAGGCATGATTGCTGGTTTTGTTTTATTCTCAGCCTTTCTTGGTTCTTTTTCATGTCTTGGAGACATTGCATCTCGATTCCTGGATGCCATTCAAACAGTGCTCACCAGCTTCCCCTTGGGTTGTCAGAGATCTGAGGGGGTTGTCATCACCTGGGCACGTTTTCCCAGCTCTGGGATTTCCCCAGGTAAAGCAGGGAACTCCTCCTGCTGTAACATGTTCCAGATGAAAGTGCAACTCCAGGAAGAGATGCAGCCCCCTCCTTGCACCCAGGCATGGAGGGTGGCACTTAAGGGATGCAAGAGGCTGGCAGGACCTTGTTGAGCTGGTCACAGAGGTGGGCAGGGAGCTGGCTGGGCTTTCTTTTCTCTTCTGCTTGTCCCCTTGGTGTAGGGACTTGGTGGCAGTTAGAAAAGAAGCAGCTCAAGGAGGCTTAGTTGAGAGAAGGAAGGCCAGGAAGAGGCAAGTCACAGTAAGGACAAGGCTGTGCATGGAGTTTGTCTCTCTGGAGATCTGGGTTTCTTCTTTCTCAATGTTTTTTTGACTCATTTCCTCAGCTTGCAAGTCAGATATTTACTTAACCTTGCAACTGCACTGGGGAAGGCCAAGTTTGGGAGCTGCAAGCACTCTCCCTGCTGCTGTGTTTATCCGGGGAGGCTCAGGCACTCCAGGCACATGCACCTGTAGGCACCAGCAGCCCTTAGGCACACACACGGTGGTGCAAGGGGGCCCTGTGCCTGTCAGTGTGCTCACAGAGCTGCCACCTCACCCCCTGCTCACACCAGGGAGGCACAGGCACCTGCCAACACTTCAGTATCCATCCCAGTTAGAAAGCAGCAGGACAAAGGGTGAAGGTTTCAAACTGAAGGAAGGGAGATTTAGATGAGATATTAGGAAGAAATTCTTTACCCAGAGGGTGCTGAGACACTGGCACAGGTTGCTCAGAGAGGCTGTGGATGCCTCATCCCTGGCAGTGTTCAAGGTCATGTTGGATGTGGTTCTGGGCAACCTGGGCTAGTAGGTGGCATCCCTGCCCATGGCAGGGGGGCTGGAGCTGGATGATCTTTAAGGTCCCTTCCAACCTGGGCCATTCTATGCCTCTATGATGGTTCTATGATCAGGCTCTGTCCCAGCACAGGCACTGCTGTGGCAGACCCATGGTCCCTGCCACAGACAAGTTTGCTCATGCCAAGCCCCATGTGATGCAGGAGATGAATTTCATGCTGTGCTTTCTGCCCCTGGACCCCAATCTTTGCCTACCCATTCAGGTGTACTGGGAACTTGCCTGATCACAGCCTTAACTGCACCTGTTCTCATCCCAGCACTGGGCAACCAAGGCTGTGGATGTTAGTCACCTCTGTTGTGCTGTGGGCAAGTTATAGAGTCACAGAATCATAGAATGTCCTGACTTGGATGGGACCCACCAGGATCATCGAGTCCAGCTCCTGTCTATGCACAGGACAACCCCAAAAATCACCCCATGCGGCTAAGAGCATTGGCCAGAGGCTGCTGGAATTCTGTCAGCCTTGGTGCTGCTGCCCTGGGGAGCCTGTGTCAGGTATCCACCACCTTCTGGGTGAAGAACCTCTTCTAATACCCAGCCTACCCCTCCCCTGGCACATCTTCCTGCTGTTCCCTTGAGTCCTATCACTGGTCACCAGAGAGAAGAGATCAGCTCCTGCTTCCCCTCCTCAGGAAGTTATAGACCACAATGTGGTCTTCCCTCAGTCTCCTCTTCCCCAGACTGAACAAACCAAGTGATTTCAGCCATTCCTCATATAGCTTCCCCTCTTAGACCCTTCCCCATCTTTGTGGCCTCCTCTGGACACTCTCCAACTGTGCTGGGACCCTGCAAAGTGAAGAAGCTCACTGTAGAGGTCACACTTTTGCCAAGGCTCTTGCTGGGGTGGCCAAGGCCTGTCTGTGACCTGTTGTTCAGCCTTCTGCCTTCCAGCTGCTTTTCCCAGCCCGGTTCAGATGTTGCCATACCCCCTCAAAGACTGCCTTGTGTTGAATTTCTGGGGCCCAAAGCCTCTTTTATGGGTGTAGATTCAGCCCTTGCTGACCATCACCGAGGTCTGGACAGATCCCAAAACCTTTACAGATTGTGACCACTGTTGAAAGGGTTCATTTCTTCCCTTAATGAGATGCAGCCCTCACTAAGGGCACTGGAGCATCTGTTTGGCAGCTCATAGCAACCAGGCATAACAATTTGGTGGAGGGACAGAGAGGAACACAGTTTCAGCCAGGCCAGGGGTTTCACACAGCTTTTCCTGCAACACTTTCCTAACTTCTGCAATAGCTGGAGCCAGCCAAGAGATCCCATCCAAGAAGCAGCGACACTTGGACGGGGTCAGTGCGGCTGGGGTGGAGAAAGCCACAGTGAACTCAGGGCTTGCACTGTCCCTGCAGCCAGGCCAGAGTGCACCAGGGATGGCCCAGACTCAGAGGAGAACATCCAGCTTAGTCACTCAGACCACTTCCTGCAGAGCCTGGAGCTGCCTGCTCCCTCCCAGCAGCTTTCACTGGTACCAGCTGAGAACAAACAGCTGAAATCTGCTGGATGGAGGCCATGAGCACATTGCACAGCCTTCCTGATCTGCCAGAGAGCTTCCTCCTCCTCCCTGGAGCAGCTGATGGCAGAGGCTTCCCAAAGGCAGGGAGTGGGCAGGAGCCATGGGCAGGCAAGGAGCACCCATGTGCCAGGCAGGAAATGCTGGTGTGTGCCTTCATCTGGGAGAGGAGAACACCAGAGCCCCAGCACGATGTCACTGACACATGGAAACTCCCAGGGAGCTTTTCTTTTTTGCAATTGCTTGAGGTTTGGGGTTTTTTGCCCCAGCTAAGTGCACATGAAAAAGTCATTCCAGAAGCTGCTTGAAAACAGTCTCTTGCTTTTCCATGTCCACACACACTCAGGGTGTCAAATGGTTTGGAATTGGCCAAGAAACGTCTGATCAGCATTAGATGAATGGAAAGAATCCGGCTGACTTAGGGAGCTTTGGATCCAGCCTGGAGTTATTAGGAAGTAGCTATCAAGCCTTGAAGCAGGCAGCTGAGAGAAATGAAACTCTACCCAGGTGTTAGAGATCCTGAAACAGGGAAGGAATTTTCCTTCTCCTTGGCCCTGGAACAACAACAATAGCACTTTTACTTTTTTTTTTTCCCCCCTTAAAACCTACTTCTGACCAAAGCAGGCAGGGAATTATCCTCCTCCTCCTCATTATCCCAAGCTGTCTCTGAAGTCAGAAGCGGTCACTTTGCCAAGGGATGGCATCCTCCAGCCTCTGCCAGCAGCTCTCTCTCTCTCACACACACACACACACACACACACAGAGCCCTGGCTGCTGCAGGGCTCTGGTTCTCCAGGGCAATTCCACAAGAGATTTGGAGAAAGCAGCAATGCTGAATGCACCATGCAGGGAGTGTTTGCCAAGGGGACCTGTGGGGCGAGACTTTAAAGCCAGTACAGCAAGAGAAGGAGGAAACTGGCAAAAGTCCTGGAAATTTAAAGCCCTTTCAGTGCCCAGTGCTTTAAAATCAAAAAAGTATTTGTGACAAATTAATGAATTAAGATTGTTCTGCCTCCCTAAGTCATCTCTCTCTGGGGAGAGAAACCATAGAAGTACCTCAATGGATAAACACAACTCTCAGCCATGCCGATGTTGCCTCACTGCTTGCCCTCGCCCCAGCTGCCTAACAGCGAGGGGAGTGTAATTCCCCTAATTCCCTTGATCCCACTAACATGTCCCAGGAGGCTCTGTGGCTGCCAGGGAGGTTCCTGCACCACGTTACAGCTTCGCTGGCTTGTGCAGGTCCTTCCCGGAACCCGCCTTCCTGGCTGGAGCGTTTCTGGGAATGAGGTCCCAGGGCTGTTGGTTTGGGGAGCCTGCCAGGATGGTGGGGATTTGGGGGGGAAAGCAGGAGGCCCCTGCTTTGGTTAACCCCTTCCCCGCCAGCGACAGGTTCTGAAGCTACCACAGGGATGCGATCCCAGCTCTCCACGGTGGCTCTGGGAAGCCTCTGCATCACCCAGCCCCGGGAGCGAGTGTCTCAGCCTCGAGCATCCTCCCCCTCCGTGTCTACCAAGAGATGATGCTTCTGGTGGAAAGGGGGGGGGGAAAAAAGGGAAGAAGAGAAGAAATTTCCAGCCAGAGCAAAGCAGCAAGAGCCAAGCGTGAGGCTCTCGCATCTCCGTTCCATACCTCATGGGTTAAGCGAGCCGAGAGGGCTTGTGCGCTCGCTAAGGTCAACACAGGCTGCACCTGCCCACGGGCTCCTGTGAGCGGCAGCACAATTGATGGCTTGTTCCTTTCATAAGTGCCGTTGGAGCGCGGTGCCCAGGCCCCCAGCCAGCCTGCTGATCACATAAAATATTATTTGTGTTGAAAAATTCCAGTAATTGACTATGCACCGGTTTTTTCCAAGCCTTCTGCCAAGGGCAGTAAAAATCAAAATCCGTCCCAGGTTATTTTCATCATGCAAATTCCCATTTCTGTAAACAGGAGTAAAAGCAGTGAGACCCACTGCTGGCAGCCACGAGGCTGGGCTGGTAGCCAGAGTGTGGCAGGGAGCGAGCCAGGGCCACTGAGAAGCTGGTTGGAGCTGGGAGCAGGCAGCGTGCAAGGTGCAGGCACTGAGAGCTGTCCTGGCTGGAGCCTTCCCTGCCCTGGGGGAGTAGGGAAGGGGAGATGTGGGGTTTGGCTGTCTTCTTGTCCCCTTCTAGGACAGCCTACATCTTCTTCTCTTCTTATTCCAACTCCTCCCTCTGTGAGATCTTTCTCCTGGGATGCTTGCTGGAGCCCAGCTCCCCTCCTTGCCCTGCTGCTGACTCCTAGCTCACAGAAGCTGCTCAGTCTCGGATCTTGGGATGCTCTCACCTTATGCAGGGATCTCCCAGTCCTCAGCTCTCATATATTAACCCAGCCTGGAAGAAGGGAGTGTCCCTTAGATGAGAACTCAGCATTTCCTGATGGAAAACCCCTTGCAGGCTGTGTGGAAACAGAAGCATTCACAGAGGGTGTGTGGCAGAACTTGGCTGGGTTGCTCAGGGAGGCTACCCCTGGGTGCACCCCACACTGACCCCAGGGCACATGGCCTGGGTGGTGATGGTGCAGGAAAACTGCTGCTTAGACACGATGGGGCACCCCACCCCAGGTTCCCACCTCCCCAGCCCCAGCACTGGTTTCTCACACAGCTGAAAAGAAGGAGCTGGAGTTGTTCAGCCTGGAAAGAGGAGGCTCAGGGGAGACCTTCTCACTCTCTACAACTCCCTGAAAGGAGGTTGGAGCAACATGGGGTTTGATCTCTTCTCCCAGGTGACTAGTGATAGGACAAGAGGAAATGGCTTCAAGATGCACCAGGGGAGTTTCAAGTTGAACATCAGGAAAAATTTCCCTATTGAAAGAGTTGTTAGGCACTGGCCCAGGCTGCCAAGGGAAGTGGTGGAGTCACCACCCTTGGAAGTGTTCAAATAAAGGTCTAGACATGGCACTTGGCAACATGGTTTAGTGGCATGGGGTTGTTGGGTTGAGAGTTGGACTTGATGACCTTAGAGGTCTTTTCCAACCTTAACAATCCTGTGATTCTATGAATGAGGCAAAACCCAGTGAGACCCATCAGGGCTGGCACAGCCCCCACTGGCAAGAGGTCTCTGTTGGTGGTTTGTAGCCATTTGTGGACACTGCAAGAACCACAGTATAATGAGAGATGTCCCACACCATGACACCAGCCCTAAACTCTCAGGGGAAGCCTCTTTAGCCTCACCTGAGTGTTTCAGGGCAGGACAGGAAGAATGGTGCTCTCCAACCTCTGGAAGATGAGGCATGGATCTGAAGGAGATACCAATTAGCTGAGTGCAGCTTTGAGAGCTGTGCAGACTTCGAGGTTTTGAGGCCAGGACTAGGAAGAGGTCTAGAAAACAACAGAAAGCATTAACAACAAAAAAGAAAAAAGAACCAAACCAAAAAACCCCAAACTTCTGACATTGCACTAAAGAGAATAACAAGCTCTAGCTCTGTGCCTTGGGGCATGCACCAGCACGGACAGGCTGAGGTTAGGGTGATCAGCTAGATGAATTATCCCATTCTGGCTCATTATGAGCCTTCTTTGTACCCATTTTGGAAACGTGGGAACAGCTGAGGTTAAGGGTGGGACCCTGGGCCACACAAGCCCCTGACCTGCTTGGAAATGGCAGTTTTGTCTTCCTGTGGGCCTTTTGGTTTTGCACACATAAGCAAAGATGACATTTTATCCTCTTGAAAGAGAGGGGAGGGGAGACCTCACTAAGAATTCACATCTGTTTTGGAAACAAGTCAATGCAGGAAAACTACCCACATGGAGAAGTAATGTGGTTTTGATTGTCTTGCACTCCCCAGAAAGTGGTGCACACATATTAAACTGTATTAGACAGTATAATAATAGCTTACAGTTAGTCTGCCTTTCATCTGGACCTACTTCACAAATGTCACAGAGATGCAGAAGCCTCTTGCAGTGCCACTGAGGTGCAAGCACCTCTGCTGCATCTCTGCACGTTTGGATCAGACAAGCACCCACCCAGAAATCCTTGTCAGGGTGCAGGGAAGCTAGACTTTGGGATCCAAAAGGTTCCTATCCCCTGCACACCCCACATTCAGCATCCAGGGCCCAGGAAAACCTAACACCAGATGGCTGAGTAAGGACTACAGGGAGACAACTGCAGTATGTTTTATTGTATTTTATTTATTTTTAAGGTGATCCTTGCAGTCTGAGTCTTGGCTAATTCCTTTGGCTCCATCTTAAATGTGACATGATTAATAGATAGGGATGTGTGTTTAACTAAAACCTATCACGTTTGAAGGGAATCATAACAATAATAAGTTTTGCCATCCATTGAGATCCAGACCACTTATGATAATTAAAATTGCATGACACTGCCAGTGAGGGTCTTGAGCTAGTTTCCAGTTACCCAGGTAATCCTGTGCTGCCTCCTTTTATTGCTCCAGGGATCTCAAGTGGATACTGGCATTTTTGTTTCTTTTCCCCTTGTCCTCCTGGACTGCTGCATTGTTCTGTAGCATGGCCAAAGGCTTCTGTTCTGCATCGTGGTCTGGGGAAGCAGTTTTTGATGTGTTTAGTGCCATCAGGGTGGTCATGGAGGAGCAGGATCGCCACCAAAGGCCACATGCAGTTGGGATGGCACAGGGTGGGTGTGTTCTGAATATGTCTGGGAGCAAGGAAAGGCTGAGAGCCCTGGGGCTGCTTAGCCTGCAGAAGAGCAGAGCCAGAGGGGAGCAGCTCAATGCTCAGCAAGAGCTGAAGGCTGGGGGCAAGAGGCTGGGGCCAGGCTCTGCTCAGTGGTGCCCAGGGACAGCCCAAGGGGCACTAGGCACCAACTGGAAGCCAGGAGGTTCCACCTGAGCAGGAGGAGAAGCTTGTTTGGTGTGAGGGTGTTGGAGCCCTGGCCCAGGCTTTGCAGAGAGGCTGTGGAGTCTCCTTGTGTGGAGAGATTGCCAAGGCAGCTGGAGGTGACCCTGGGCAAGCTGCTGTGGGTGCCCTGCTGGAGCAGGGGGGTTGAGCTGGCTGATCCCCAGAGGTCCCTTACAACTCCTACCATTCTATGACACCATTTTGTGAGTGGAGGCAGCAGAGGGGGTGAAAACACTCCTCCAGGAGCATATCCAGCTCTGCTGTGAGTTTTACCTCCATGGCCCTTCTTTGGTTAGGATCCCACTCATCACTTCCATGACTCGTTCCGTGGCAGAGGAGATGACTGCACGCCCTGCCTTGTTTATACGACAGCGGTGACTAACAGGCTCAGCTCGGCGATCACAGGAGGCTTTGTACAAACAAGGAGATGAGAGGCAGAAGGGGAGGGATCAGGGCTTGAAATACTGCCTGTAAATACAACACATTTCCAGCAAAGACAACTTGTGGCAGGGGGGATCCAAACTAACACGCCGTCGCGAGAGCGGAGCGAGAGGGAGGGCGACGTGCGCCCGCGTGCCGGCGCGGAGCTGAGCTTTCACAATAAATGATTAAAGCATGGTTCAGATCCCGTCAAATGGAACGGTGCTAATCTAATCACAATCCATCTGGCACTGCCACATCTGTCCCAACACCTCCACCTCTTCATTTTCAATCAGCCTTAAATAGTACATAATTATTAATGTCTACCCGCCTGTCAGCCGGCGCGGGGGATTCGCTTATCGCTCCAGATCGGCTGAGGTGAGACATTGATAGCGATGGATCTCATGCCAGGCTTGAGAGGGCAATAAGCCTTTTGCCCTTGGTCTAAGTCCTCCCTTGGGCACTGTGGCTATGGAGATGGGAGGAGAGAGTCGTGCACAGACCCTCAAAGCTGGTGGTGCCGGGCAGCTGGCAGTAGATGGTGACCAACACATCAGTGTTGCTTCTCTCCGTCACGTCTCGTTCACAGCAGACGGGCAGGATGGATGTCTCGGGCTGGAGAAAGGCAAAGAGATGTGTCTGAGTTTGAGTTTGTGGAGGTGAATATCCTGCTTACACTGGGATCTTAAGAAGTCCAGGGCCAGCTCAGATACATGGGGCCTGATCATCTAGACAAGGCTGTCCTGACCTGCTGGGGACCTGCTAACTGGGGACTCAATGTACTGGGTGCTGCTTGGTGTAACCTGGGTGAGCTGGGAGGGAAAAACCTCACAGGGGTAGAGACAATTTACCTAAACCTTGGTGGATTGCCTTGCTCAAATCCAGAGCTCACAGAGGCTGTTGCAACAGTGGTTTTTCAGCTCTTCCAAGAAACAAGCCAACACCAAAGGCCCAGCTGCAAACACGTCCTGTGCCTTAGATAAAACCTGGATTCAGACCTTTCTGCGTGGGCTCTTTGCAGCTCTGGGCCACACTGACCGGCCAAGCTAAGCAGCCTAACATCTTTCCAATCCTTAGGCTTTTTATTGTGAGTCTCTCAAAATGTGGAGCTGTTTAAGGCCTCAGGAATTGTGTGGTTATGTGAAAATCTCATCTCTTTCCCTTTTTATAAAAAAAATAAGATATTTTCTTGTCCTTGCAGCTGAGATAAAGCTCAAAAATATGAACTGGAGCAATGGGAAAGCCAGAAAGTAAACACTGGGGTTTTTTGGTGTTTTTTAAGCTCCCTTACCTTCAGGTGGGAGAGACATGAGCTGTGATTTCCTAATGGTCAGGATTAAAGCCTTACTTCAGCCCAGACCAAGCAGCCAGGACCAAACCTCTGTCCCAGCCCAAATATCTGCTCCGCTGCAGCTGCTGAGCTCAGCTAAGCCAAAGGCAGGGAGCGAAGAGCTAGATTGGCAAAGCTGACAAACAGCCTTTAAGAAAGTAGAGCCAAAGAGCAAATAAGGCCTTGTGAAAGTTGACTGAGCCACCCCTGGATGTTTAGAGCAGAAGTCACCAAATAACCAGTGTCTTGAGGATATCTGGTGAGCCCTTGAAACAAATAGCCCTTGTTTTGATCAGCACGATCGATCGGCGGCCGGCACTCGGCGCTTAGGTGGATTTGGAGGTTGAAAGACACTCGGTCGCAGTTCACAGTTTGTTCACAGACAAATCCTGCTGCTTGGTTTGTTTGTGGGGGTTCTTTCTTCTCAGAAAGAGCCTGCTCAGCATGTCCAGGTGAGGAAGCTTGCTTTCACACCACTCTGGGCATTCAAAGCAGGGGAGTTAAAGGCAGAGCTGACGGAGGGGAGAGCTGAGCTGTAACAAGAAGTGCTCCTCTCATCTCTGTTGGACTCAGGAGAGGCCGTTTCCATAGGGTTTGCAAAGGCAGAGCTGATGGAGGGGAGAGCTCAGCTGTAGCAAGAAGTGCTCCTCTCATCTCTGTTGGACTCAGGAGAGGCCGTTTCCATAGGGCAAAGACAAAAGAGTGTAAATTGCTCCCTAATGCAATGATGGAGGAGTCCAACCCGAGCCCCACTGAGGTGGGAGGAGCTAAGTAAAAGACCTTTCTCTTCCCCAGGTCTTTGCAAACTCTGTCAGCTTCCTTAGAGACCCAACACCATCACCTGGGTCAGACAACAGGCTAGGCTCTTGGATCTGGAGTTTGGATGTTGAAGGGGAATGACAGCAGTGTTCTGCTCTGGGTCTATCCCAGCTTCCCAGCAAATGTTGGCCCATCGACTGGTTTGCTTCAAAAACAAGAATAAATCAATGGCTTCTCTTGGCTCAGATGCAAAAGCTTGGGAAATGGCCATGATTTATCAGCTTCTGTTTGGTTGGAGTTTCAGGCTTGCTTGATGTCTGGGGAGAAATGTGGAGGATGCAATGAAGGAAGGGAAAAACCAAAGGCCAGCTAATTGAAACCAATGAAGACCTAACTCAGGCATGGGCCACGTGCTCCATTTGTGGATCCTTCCTGAGGTCCCTGGACATCAGGTTTGACTTTTGGGACAGTTCTGCTCCCCACCCTAGAAAGGTGGAAAGAGCATTGCCCTGCTTTGCTCCCCAGGAAGCCACCTTGGAAGCTTCCTTTGGTTTTGGGTACAAATGAGGCAGTAGTGTGTAAAGCAGCAGCTGTCCCCAGCTTCATGGGAAACCCTCCCACTCTGCTCATAAAGTCAACCTTGCCAGCCTTTGGATGCCTCCCCTCGCCCTGTTCCTAGGGCACTCTCTGCCCCAGGACTAGCATCAGTGGGAAGAGGCTGGGGCTGCACTCTTGGGGTCCCCTCACTGTTTCTGTTCCCTTACACCCAGGCACAGCTGTACAGATGTTGTACTGGGAGCCACAAGCAGGGGTAATGGCCCCTTGCAGTCCTAGGGAGATGCAGGACAGGTCAGGACAAGAAAGGAAACCCCTTGTCCTCCTCAGACTCCATATGGCAATTGCATGGGAGCTGCTGTTTCCCATCAGAGCAGGGCCTGTTGGGACAGGACAAGGGCTGATGGCTTGAAAGTAAAAGAGAAGGGACTTAGGCTAGATAGAAGGAAGAAATGTTTCATGCTGGGAGTGATGAGACTCTGACCCAGGTTGCCCAGAGAGGTGGGAGACGTCCCATCCCTGGTACCATTCCAGGTCAGGTTCTCTGGGGCTCTGAGCAACCTGATCTAGTTGCAGATGTCCATTCAGGGGGATTGGTCTAGATGAACTTTAAAGGTCCCTTCCAACTCAAACCAGTCAACGATTCTATGAAGAGGAAGGGGCACAGGGTGCTGAGGGCTGGCTGAGACCCTTACCTCCTGTGTTCCCAGGGCAGGGGTGCAGCCAGGGCACCAGATCCGGATCAGGCCCCAGCCCTGCAGCCAGCAGAGGGCACGGTGGGTGCAGCCTGCATGTAGCATCCTCAGCTCCCAGTGCAGCCAGGATCAGCCTGCCCCTCTTCCCTCCTTTCTCTTTCTTTCTTCTCTTTTATTGTCTCGTTCATCTCTGGACACTGATTTCACTTTGATCTCCAGAAACTTTGGCATCACTCCTAAAAAATAGATGTGTATATTAGAAAAGGGGGGGAAAAAGACAAAAAAAAAAAGAAAAAGGAAAAAAAAGTACCAAAAAAAAAAAGGGAGAAGAAGAGCAAAGCTGAGCCTTTGTTCCCCACAGCTGTTGTCATGCTGTAGCAAATCTCCACACAGGTATTAAATGCTCACCATTGATCAAACAGCAGTGGCCCAGCGTTACCAGCACGGACCTGCTGAAGCCTGGTTATTTACACTAGAAATAATTCGGTTCCTGAGGTCTTGCTTGAGTTAAAGAGAAGTAAAATAAAAGCACAGAGTGGTAAGGAGTAGAGATGGCAGAGTGCAACCCCTCTAAGTAGTATGGAGGGACCTGGGCTGGATGTTTTGGGGTGATGTGAGCCAGGACAGCAGCTCTGTCAGGCAGGCACAAGGCAGTGAGCAGAGCTGCAGCACTGTGTGGTGCCACAAAGTCCAGGGATGTGATTCCCTTGCTTCTTCTCCATGGGCACTCTGAAAATATTCAGCCCTCTAAGCTGCTTCATCCTCCCACAGTCCAACTGACCTGGGGCTGGGCCATCAGAAGGCTGTGCCCCAAGACCTGCCTGGCCTGAGACATCCTGCTGAGGATGCAGAGGGAGACCCAAAGAGGTGAAAGCATCCTTCCTTTCTCCAGGGAGATGGCCAAGAAGCAGATGTGAGGACAGTGAGAGAAGGAGCAGGGTGGCACAGGGCAGAGCCCTACCCACAGTGCTGGTGGAACCATCCCTCCCTTGGATCCACGGGCACCATCCCAGGGATGAAATGGAGCACGACAGGAGACTAGAGGAGCAAAGTCAGAAGGGAGAGGCTGCAGCATCGTCTGGCTCCCACATGTGCCGAGGTTGTTAGGAAGATTTATAGGGGAGAAGGCGAAGCTTTTTCTTTTTGCCTTTCTAATAATACATTAGGCTTTTAACCTCTGACCGGGAGCTCTGCAAAGGAGATGCTCCAGGCACCATCGGGTGGCTTCCAGCTCCACGGGGAAGAGGAGAGGATGGGGAAGGGTGTCTCTCCCCCTCACCCCTCCCTCCGCCTCCTCCCAGTTGGGACCCCGACGCGGTGCCGGAGGGGTTAACGCGGCACGGAGGAATGTGAGAGTTTAGCGAGAGGCGTCGGCTGTCTTGAGGTCACCTGTGAGGGATTAGCTGGGCAGGCAGACAGTTGTTGTTTGAGGACTGTCTGAGGCCAGGGAAGGGGTGCTGGAGGGGTTGGGGATGGAGAGGGGGTGGCTCGGGGGGCTGCGGGGAGCGCTGTGGCCCCCAGGGTGGGATCTTGCTGCCCTAGCTGTCGGCTGCGTTCGTGAAAGCCCAACTGTAAACTGGCTGTCTTCTCTGCTAAGGAAATAAATCCATCACCGTTGGGAAGAGGAGGAACGGCAACAGGGAGGGAAGAAGGTTGGATAGCACCCCAAAGCCTGGCTGCAGCACAGCAAACCCTGGCAGCCCCCAGCTGGGCAGCAGAGATGCTGAGGAAGAATTGAAATGTTGCAGGCATGGCCAAGAACAGATGTGACACTTAAGTGACATGGTTTAGTGGCATGGTGGTGATAGGTTGATGGCTGCATTTGATGATCTTGGAGGTCTTTTCCAACCATAATGATTCTATCATTCTAAGAACTATCAGGGCTGCCCACACGTGGGCTCCTACCACCAAGAACTGGCCCTGGTGAGGACCATGAGATCAGCTGATCTTTGCCAGTGGGTTCCCAAGCAGAGCCTTGACTTGCTTGTGTGATTTTATACACCTTCACATCACCCAAACTGATTCAAAGGCTTGGTTGGGACTACAGACTATGTTTCATTGCTGCCTTGATTGCTTACTGACTCCCTGCAAAACCTTGCTCCTCCACTCCTTTGTCCTCTGCCCCTAGCTTTGCCCTCTCTGAAGCAGGATCAGGAGACCTGGACTCCTTCCCAATGCCTCGTGATTTGATTCAACACATGCTGCTGCTTTTCTTTTTTTTTTTGGTTCCCTGTACCTATTGCTGTAATATCTGGTGTGCCTCTGCAGATGAAAGGTATTAGATGAGGATAAATTCTTAATCATCACAATAATCAATCATTCTTTACCTATAATTTAGTTGAAATTAATCCAGCAGACGAGCAGAGGGCCAAATGGTAATCTGTGTCCTGGGTGTCTTTATTGACTTGGAAGGAGAGCATCTTCCATTAAAATAAAGAGGAAAGCCTGAAGAGAAGTGCACCTAGAAGTTTTCCATTTTAAAAAGGAGCAGATAAAAAGAGCAAAACCCCTACAGAATAAATATCTTATCCAAAAAAAAAACAACTCATGATTTTTAAAGTCATCCTCTGGGGTTGGGCTCCATCTGACTCATGGGTTTGAACGCTGAAGGGATGGTAGGGAGCTGTAACAAGCAGGGAACACCCAGTACTTACCTGATGGAGGTTTATCCTTGTGGTTTCTTGAAATAAAGGAGCCCAAGTTGCATTTCAGGGCTTGTAGCTGCCCTTACACTTTGGGTGTACCCCAGGGAGGCCTCTCTTTTGTGGGGAGCTGAGCAGGTTTGGTGACAGAGCAGTGGTTGTCCTGCCCAAGCTCAGATTGAGAAGCCTTTGAATGCAAAGAGAGGCTCCCTGGGGCTAATGGATGCTTTTATTGCACCAGCACTGTAATAAAACACAAAATAAAACAATTTTATTGAAATTAAAATGTAAATGGAAGATTTGTCTCACACCCCATCTCTGCCTCTAGCTGGCTCTGGGTCTGGCAGCAGGTAGAAATCCCAGCTCCATCCACACTTTGATGGACTCCAGACCTGGGCATAAGGAATTGCATTGGAGCTGCCTCTTCTCCCACTGCATCCTGCATTGGCCCAGCTGGTCCCAGCCCACTGTGGAGCTGGTACTGCATAGCCTTGTAGGAGAGGAGAGACTCTGCCCTGGAGAACTGGTGACCTGGGTCAGGAAAGGGTGAGGGGAGGGTGAGGACTTCTCCTTCCCGGGAAGGAATAACTTGCTGGGAGTTTCCTGCTGGGAGATATTTGTAGCTCTCAACTTTAATCTGCTTATGCTCTTATGAAGTCAATAAATAGGGAGAGATTTCTTCCAAAGGCAATGCAGAGCACCCAAGGGACCAGGAGAGTGGTGGTGTGGTGGATCTGGGGATGGTGACATCCCAGATGTGCTCTGCTGGATGCAGGGACCACCTGAGCAGACTCAGCCCTGACTCATCCTTCCCAGCTCTGTCCCCCAAGCACTGCTCCTTTTCCAACTCATTTTGACAGTGCAAAGCTGCTGACAGGACAAATACCTGAAGGTATGAGGCCCTCTCAAGGTGACATCATCCTGCTTGTGGTTTGTGGTGGCTAGCACAGGTCACCAGGGTGGAGGACATCTCACCCAGAGATGTTCTCACCTCAGAGAGATGCAGAGGCTTCAGGGGAAATCCCTATTCACACTAGTGCTCCTGGGGTCAGAGCCGACCCCAGTCACCTCTGAGAAGGGATCTGCTTTGCCCAGGGTCTGTCTCAAGGCTGGTGGCACCCACCCCAGTACCCCAAGGAGCACCCACCCCTCTGGCAGGTCTCTCCTTGGCTAAATGTATCCCAGCTGCTGGCTAAAGGAAACGTTCCCTGAGCTGGTGAAGGGTTTCTGGTAGCAGCTGAGGGACAGGATAATAAAACAGGAAAAAATTAACATGTAAGAAAACATAGCTGCACCTGAAGCAACAGAGGCAGAGGAGAGTCAATGCAATTCCCCTCGATGCCAGAAAGGAACTGTAAGTCAGGGGAGCAGGCTGGTGCCCCCTTCCCTCCCTCCTTCCCTCCCTCCTTCTTTCACTAACTCCTATTTCAAAGGCAGACAAACAACACACTGTACTGTGTGGCATCTCCACTCTTAAATCTTCCTGTCTTCAGGTCCATGTAACGTGAGCCAGCAGGGCAGGGTCTGACCCTCTAGCCAAGCCATCCAGGGCACAGCTGAGAAATCCCTCAGTTGGATCTCCCAAAGCCCCTGAACAAGCCCAAACCTGTCCTCTGAGGAGAGGCAGCTGGTCCAAAACACTGTTGCAGCTTCTGATCCTCAGGGCTTTGGGTTCTGACCTTGTGGGAGAGCTCCCAGCACCTGGAAGGCAGTGTGTGAAGCAGCGCTCAGGGGAGAAGGCAAAAATTGCCCCATTTTGAGTGTGGGTGACTGCACAGGGCCAGGGGCTGCTGCCACCCACCTCCCTCTGAAGGATGCTCTCTGGAAACCTCTTTGCCATTTCACTCTGCTGCAACTTGGTCATTTGGTCTCTGCCAGGATGTGGCAGCCCCCAAAGCATGTGTCTCCCCAGTCATCTGTTCCTTTACCAAAAGACCTAATCTCCCTCTCTCTGTCTCTCTTGCTCTCACTCAGGGAGAGCTGATGCAGTTAATTGGAGCTTCTTGTAAGGGAACATTAGCAGAGGCAGAGCCAAGAAGACATCTTGGCAGCAAAATATCATTATCAGTTCTTGAGCTGCAGCCAAAATCCCCTTGCGGTCAAAACACAATTCTTTAAACTAAACAATTAAAGATTTGTGCAAGTGTTGCTGCCATGAGTTATCAAGGACAGGGAGGGGCTGCTCCATGCCCATGGCAGCAGAAGTTAACAGTCCTGCTCCCTGGCAGGGAAGCAGGTGACAGCCTGAAACCTCTGTCAGCGTGGAGGCACAGGGAAGGGGCCCCGGGAGAACCTCCTCTGGGGTCACATCATACATGGCTTAGTAGCTCCACGGTGGCCACAGCTCACCCAGGCTGTGCCAGCAAGCATCAAACTCTCCTTTTCTCCAGTGAGAGGGTTTGGTTCTTCCTCTTCTGGCTTCTACCCTCAGCAGAAAGGGACAGTTAGCTTTGGTAGGAGTTTCTGTCAGGACACAAAGCAAAATCTCCAGGTTTTCAGCTGCTTGTCGAAAATTAGACAGAAATCATCTTTCCTTTCCTAAAGGACAGAGGATCTTCTCCTCCAAGGACTATGCCTTGGGTTTGTACACCCAAAACCCACAGAGAAACGAGAGCAGGTTTTCTATTATTATTTTAGTCATCTTCTTTTCCCCTAAACACAAAAGGGGAAACATTTCCCAGCTGGCTGTAGCTGCTGAAGAGAGGAGTTTGGGAACTAAGCCTTTCCCCTTACAGCACCAAGACAGAAAAGCATCCCCTCCACTGGATACCTTTTTCTTCAGGTCAGGTCCTCATCAAACAGGAAATAAAACACTGAGAAGTGATCAGATTAGATCACTTCCAGTTGGGAGGAGAGTCCATGGTGTCAGGAGTGACTGAAATATATCAAACTCGAAGCTGCATTTCTGGCTTTGGGTGAATCAGCCAGGAAAAGGCAAGTGGCAGCTGAGTGATGTGGTGGGAAAGGAAGAGAATTAAATGTCCTGAGATGGTGGCAGGTGGGAGAAGAACCATCCCTCAAAGAGTTAATGGAAGAAACACTCTAAGTTGTCAGAGGGGTCAGGAAGGGTGTTCTTGAGGGGAAACATTGTCAAGAGCTGCAGAAATATTCCTAGCTAATCAAATATCTCATTTTCAGTGCTGATATCCCAGGCCTGGGGTGAAATGGGCTCCTGAGGTGGGTGAAGCAGGAGCTGGTTCCCTTTCACAGCTTGAGGACAGGGTGCTTGGTGCCACTGGTGTCCCCAAAACGTGCCATTGTGGAGGAGTGAGTCCAGGCACAGAGGTCTGAGAGCTCAAATGTCTTCACAGAGGGGGATTAGCATCCTTCCAGCCTCTGACTATTTTCCACCACATTGGACATTCTTCTTCTCCACATAAATGTCTAAACTATGCTTTAATCCTGCCAAGACCTTGTGGCAAAGATCTCCAGGGGCTGGAACAAATTCCCCAGGTCAGGATTATTTGTTCCTGAGGCTTCTCCTCGTTCCCCCAAGCGTCCTGTCCATCAGCTGCCAAACTCTGTGATCTTTTCCTGAGTGATGCCAGTGTCTTCCATATGTCATCTCCTATCTTCATCTCTCTTCCTATCCCTTCTCTGTGCTCTTTTAAGTAGTTGTTCCCCTCGCTTCCTTCTACCTTTACAGTAGGACCCAACCCAGGCAGGGCAATAACCTGCCTCAGAGAACCAGACTTGCCTCTATTTTCTTCTCCTCTGATATCAGGTTTTTTCTCCTATCCCAATTCCTTTCCCCAGCCTCCTGCCCACCCCTTCATGATCCTTCCACCCTCTGTCTTTGCTGCTAACTCACCAAAAGAAGTGTAGGTTTGCTGTTACAACATTCCTATACATAGTAGCTAACTTAGGAAACAACAGATAAACTCCTGTCAGCTTTAGAGGCAGAAAGGCTGGAAATCCACCTCTGTATCCCTTACTCTGAGAGCAACACAAGGCAGAACTTTTCACACCAGTGAACACTCAGGAGTTCAAGGATGAGTGCTCAGCAAGGTGGGAAAAGCAACTGCAGCAACACCTGCATCTCCAAACCTGCCCCCAGCTGTAGCTAACAGCAACACCATCAGGCATCTGAATTCTCATCTGCTGGAATTTAGGTACACCTGGAACTGTTGTAGATGAGGAGGAAGCTTCTGTGAAGGGAAGATTAGCCAACATGTTGCTGCTAAGTGATTTTTAGGTCTAGCCAGTGCTAAGCTGGGGCTTGGGGATTGGCAGTGTGGTGTGATGTTCCTGCCAGCCTCTGCTTGCCTGTGCTGGGCAGGATCCGTGGATCTTTGGAGGAGGATGGATGTGTCTGCAGCCAAGGGAGGACAATCAGTCCTGCTAGTAATTGGCAGCAGTGCCAGTTTTGCAGCAGAGCTGGATGGAGCAACTTTGCCTGTGCTGTTGGATTCCTGTGCTGGTAACTCCTCAGAGAACCTTTTGCTCCTTGTAAAATCAGCCTTTGGTTAGCAGCAAAGCCTGAGCCCTCTGCCTTGCCCCACGAAAGTCCAAACCCTGCCTCTTAAAACCAGCTGCATGGATGCAACCTGAAACCAGCCAGTGCTGAACCCTCTGAACCCCACGTTCCTACTCACGGCACTGCCCAAATAGCAGCGAGGCAGGACACAGGCTCGGAGCTGGGCTGAGGCAGAGGGGGGAGGAACGGTGGGAAAGGAAACCTGCATCTAGGAGCTTCCCAGCCCTTTTTTTCCACGGGAGGGTGCATCTGGGATGCGTTTGGGAGCAGAGCAAGAGCCATCGACTCCAACCTGTGCAGAGTTCCAGCTTGGAGCTTGTTGCCCCTGGGATAAGGAACCAACTCTGCTGCTGTGATATCACACAAAAGCCCAGCAGTAACCCCCTGGCTACTCCTTTCCTCTTTCTTCAGGCTGAAGGAAATATGAAAAAGGGAAAATTCTCTGGGAGGAGAAAAGGCTGAGAGCCCTGGGGCTGCTTAGCCTGGAGAAGAGTAGCCCCACAGGGGAGCTGCTCAATGCTCAGCAAGAGCTGAAGGCTGGGGGCAAGAGTCTGGGGCCAGGCTCTGCTCAGTGGTGCCCAGGGACAGGCCAAGGGGCACTGGGCACAAATTGCAACCCAGGAGGTTCCAGCTGAGCAGGAGGAGAGAGTTGTTTGTTGTGAGGGTGTTGGAGCCCTGGCCCAGGCTTTGCAGAGAGGCTGTGGAGTCTCCTTGTGTGGAGAGATTGCCAAGGCAGCTGGAGGGGACCCTGGGCAAGCTGCTGCGGGTGCTCCTGCTGGAGCAGGGGGGTTGGACTGGCTGATCCCCAGAGGTTCCTTCCGACCCCGACTATGCTGGGATTGGGGGGTTCTCTGATATAGCCCCTCAGTGGGGAAGGGAAATAGGGAAAATCCTTTTGCAAAGGTGATGTGTCCTCCTTGCCTTCCCAGCTGCTCTAAAGCAGAGCTTGTGGCCATGCCTGCCTGCCCTGGCTTCTGGCACCATCTGGGAGCCCCTAGCCTGCCTCACACAACAGCCCAGTGCAGCAGCAGCCCAGGGATGTGTGTGCACAAGGACGAGGAATGTTTGTTTTTCCTTATTGACTTTCTCCAGATAAATGCAGGGCAGGCAGAAAGGGGCTCCAGTGGCAGCTGTTTACCAAGTGTTGGTGATAAAAAACCTTCTCCATAGGAACAGGTGGCAGTGGGACTGTCCCCAGGAAGAGCTGAGAGAGGCCTCTGCAGCCTCCCACAGGCAGAGACTTAGTGCAAAGTGGGAAAAGACCTTTTTTACACAGCCCTGGGTGCAGCAAGGTGTGGGGGTGCAGCTGAGTCAGATACATTGGCTGAGGACAAATGCTGGCTCAGAGGAGCTGCACCCAGAAGGAGGGAGCTCTGCTGGAACACAGCCTTGGCATCACCATTTGGGGACACTTCTCCCCTTTCCCATGTTTTTCCCCTTTAATGTGGCACAAGCACAGGGAGCTCTCCCCTAAGTGGCTTTCTTCTGGGGGAAGAGACTGATCCCAGAGCACAAATTCTACATCAGAGAGATGCTCTAGGCCCTCAGGATCTTCCTAGCCTCTGCTGGACTCTCTCCAGTAGTTCCTTGCCTCTCTTCAACTGGGGAGCCCAGAAATGGACCCAGGACTCCAGCTGTGGCCTCAGTAGGGCAGAGAAGAGTGGGAGGAGAACCTCCCTTGACCTGCTGCTCACACTTTTCTGAACTCACCCATCCCTGGTAGTGAGCCCATCAGGATCAGACATGAAACTCTAGCCTCATGGCCTTCATCTCCCAAAGAGACTTTTATCCAGCAAGCTCTGGAGGTTGCAAAGTTGGGCTTTGAATCTCCCCATCACCTTTGCTCATGCAGATGCCTGCTCCCTTCCCACTCCCACATGCACTTCCCTGAGGCAGGGGGAGAGGGGAGGGCAGACAGGATCCCCATCCCCCCCCCACTGAGACAAGCAGAGCAGGGAATTAGCATGCTCAGGCTGTAATTAGGGCTTCAGCACCGTGACACCTTCACAAGTGTCTTTATTTAAAAGCAGGTAAATTGGAGGCTTCCAGGTTGGCTATGTTAGCAGGGGGGAGGTGGTGGTGATGATGGTGGGGAAGGGATCAGACAGGAGTGAATTATTTTTAGTGGCATCCTTGTGCTGTGACAGCTTGACTGTGGTCTGGGTGATGGGTGGAAGATGTAGGAACTCGAAGGAAGTTCCTTGGACTCAATGAAAATAGAGACTATTTGTGTAGGTCCTACCTCTGTCTGTCTGAGCCCTCATGGACCACCAAAGCTGTGCTCATCCCATTGACTGCCCCATTCAACCCAAAGTGTGGTCCTTAGGGCCATGGTTTAGTGGCATGGGGGTGCTAGGTTGATGGCTGGATTTGATCATCTTAGAGGTCTCTTCCAAGCTTAATGTTTCTGTGGTTCTATCAGCACCAAGATAGCCACTGCCTTCTTCACAAGGGACCAGATAAAGTTGATCAGAAGCAGGCTGAGAAACCACTCCTCAGGCAGGGCTGGAGCAGGAGCAAGGGCTGTGGGAACCTCCTGCTGCCCTGCAGCACCACTGCCTGTGAGCCGTGAACATCCCTTCCCCTGGCCCTGCCAGCCTGGCTGCTTAGAGAGACAGCTTCAACCCTGGGATCCAGATGCTAACACTAGCAGCCTGAAAGTTCAGGGATATTGAGATCTAGACCAATCTCTAGGCTTTTTGTTTCTTTTTTTTCCTCCCTGACAGCTGCTGCCTCTACTTCAGGCAAGGACATTAGCGCCGAGAGGCAAGAAAAAAATTTGATTTTAATGCAAGCCCCAGTAATCAGCTATTTGTGATGGAATTTTATCTGTCCTGGTCTCTAAGGGATGAGAAGCAAGCAGAGAGGAAAGAAGGGTCAGAAATTAGTATGCAGAAATATCTGATCAGCCAAAGTAATTTTCTTTAATAATCGTATTCATACTGGCTGCTCGCCGCTCACTAGAAGAATTAAGTATTTAATAGTAATATATTTCATCTGGCAGCAGTTCCGTTTCGTTAGGAGCTGAGATGCCTCACTGGGGTGGGGGTGGGTGGGCAGGGAAGGCAGCTGGAGGAGTGTCCTGGGGTGGGGGGCAACCTGCTGCAGTGACAAAGCTGCCTCTATGCCTGTTGGCTCAACACTGGGTCCCGGGTAGGAACAGCAGGTTCTGCTTGCACTAACCTCCCTGCTGCCTGGTGACTAGAGTGCTGTTGGGGTGCTGTGGCATGGGGACAGCTTGGTAGGGAGCTTGGCTTAAAGAGGAGTGGTCTTCCTAATGAAGGTCAGCAAGGGTGAGTGTAGAGGACTGCAGCTGGGGAGGAGAAACCCCATGGACCAGGATAGGATAGGGGTTGGGCTGCTGGAAAACAGCTCCACAGAGAAGGACCTGGGAGTGCTGGGGGACAAGTTTCCCATGAGCCAGCAATGTGCCCTGTGGCCAAGAAGGTCAAAAGTCTCCTGGGGTACATGAAGGAGAGTGTGAGCAGCAGGTCAAGGGAGGTTCTCCTCTCCCTCTCCTCTGCCCTACTGAGGCCACAGCTGGAGTCCTGGGTCCAGTTCTGGGCTCCCCAGTTGAAGAGAGCCAAGGAACTACTGGAGAGAGTCCTTTAGAGGCTAGGAAGATGCTGAGGGCAAAGGAGCACCTCTGGCAGGAGGGAAGGCTGAGAGCCCTGGGGCTGCTTAGCCTGGAGAAGAGCAGCCCCACAGGGGAGCTGCTCAATGCTCAGCAAGAGCTGAAGGCTGGGGGCAAGAGGCTGGGGCCAGGCTCTGCTCAGTGGTGCCCAGGGCCAGGCCAAGGGACACTGGGCACAAACTGGAACCCAGGAGATTCCACCTGAAAACCTGAGGAGAAGCTTGTTTGTTGTGAGGGTGTTGGGAGCCCTGGCCCAGGCTGCCCAGAGAGGTTGTGGAGTCTCCTTGTGTGGAGAGATTGCCAACGCAGCTGGAGGTGATCCTGGGCAAGCTGCTGTGGGTGCCCCTGCTGGAGCAGGGGGTTGGACTGGGTGATCCCCAGAGGTCCCTTCCAGTCCCCACCATGCTGGGATTGGGGGATTCTCTCACAAGGTGAGGGGAGTATCAGGACCAGCCAGGTGGAGGTGGGAGGAAGTCCCACACACTGCCATGGACTGTCAATGTCTGTTCCACATTGGGCCCCATATCAGAAGTCCTGTGCTGTATTCTCTGGGCTGTGCAACACAGGAGGTCACATCAGAGAGACAGCAGGTTTCTCCATGGCCTTAAAACCTACAGATCTCTAATTGCCAGGAGATACACTAATTATTACTATTGGCATCCCTACAGGATGTTTCAACACATACTTAACTTAAGCACGTCCATAAGTCCCATTGACTCTAATGCTTAACTCCATGCTTCAGTGCTGCCCTGGATAATGATGTTTTCCCAAATCAGTGATACTCACAACAGTCCCAGAGTAGACCTGAGAGCCTCCCAGAAGCCTTGCAGCCTGGATCTGTCTGGGTGTCAGCATGTCCCCTGTGGTCACCCAGAGGGATGTGCAGCCCTATCTCATCTGAGGGATCAGCAGCAGCTCCCTGCAGTTTCCAACCTCGTGGCACTTCCAGCACTAGGGTCAGAGGAGAGGAACCCTGTGAGAGCAGCACATCTTCACCTTCCTAAAAGCAGGACTGTCCTCCTGGAAGCCAGATGGGCTGAAGGCACAGGGGATTGTGACCCTGATGTCATCCTCAGCCCCATGCCTCCACCAGGGCTCCCCTGGGACATCCAAAGCAAGGGAATGGGGTCATCTGCTCCATGCCAGCACTGGCTCCAACACCCATGGAGCACATGCCAGGGATGGGGTTGAGGGAGAAATACCAGGGAGAAATGAATCCATACTTGCTCAAAAAAAAAGAAAAGAGAGAGGGAGAAACTAACATCTGAGTTCAAATCCTCTCTGTTCTTCCAAAAGCACATGATATAAACAGATGGAAAGTGATGCTGGCAATTCAGATCACTCAGTAGTCTGGAATTAAATACCTGTGTGTTCAGTTGACAGTTCTTCAGGCTCAGGGGAAGGAGGCAGCCAGGGATTTCAGGGTGCCTTGGCAGAAGAGTGACTTGGGGATAAACTGCTTCAGAAAGGTGGGAAATGCACTTTTAGAGGCCAAACTCTTCCAGAAAATAAACAGTAAGAAAATAGTATCACAACCCCTCCTATTGTTCTTGCTTTCTGGAGTCATTTTAAGGCAAATATCAATGGCAAAGAGCAGAGGTACTGAGTGATTCAAGCTGGTACACAGGCAGACAGACCTATTCTCTTTCCTTCTTTCTCTCCAAAAATTTTGTACTTTATTTCCCCAAATTTCTTAAGCTGAAGGCACCAACACACCTTCCCCTCTGCTCCTTCCACCTCACTTCTGCCCATCCCAGCTCCTGTGGTCACTCCATTGATGTGAGCTCTGCAGCAAGACCAAAAGCTGAGGTGCAAAAAAAAACAAACCATGAACTGCTCAATCCAGCTGGTAAATGCCAGAAAATATTATTTGCTTGAAAAAAGATCTAGTGAAGTAGGACTTGGTCTCTTGTGATAAATGGAGTGTGAGATAGTGAGTAAATAAATAGCATAGCAGAGGATAAGACTTCTCTCATAGCAAAAATAGAGAACATTAGAGGTGTTAAGGCTCTGAAGTGATGAAAAACTCCAGTGGAGATAACAGTGGACACCAACTAAAAAGCAGGATGGGTGGTTTAGACTGCAGAGGTCTCATCACTGTGCATTTAGGGGTTTGCATGGTGACAGAGGTTTGCCCAGGACACAAACACCCTCCTTTGAGAGACAGAGAAACAATCATGAAGCAATTTGGGGTATGGTTCCTACCCTCTTGCTCACCATTGAGCAGTTCCCCTCTGGGGCTGCTCTTCTCCAGGCTCAGCAGCCCCAAGGCTCTTAGCCTTTCCTCCTGCCAGAGATACTGCAGTGCCCTCAGCATCTCCCAAGGTATTTCCTGATGCTCATTCACATCTGGCCAAAACTACTTCTCTTCTTCACCACCTGAATGACTGTTCAGACACTCTGTGTGTGGGTAAGGGAGGAAGAGGTGTCTGTCTGCACACCCTGTGCTCTTGTCTGCACTGTGCCTAGTCTCCAGTCCCCAGCTGATGATGCCATGCCAAGCCTATGAGAACGGCCACAGCTCAGTGCATACAACCCAGGATGCACTGAGCAGATGCCAGTTCCTCCCAACCCCCCTGATTTTTCCCTTAGCCAGCAGCACCCCATCACGCTGTGCCCCTCCAGCAGCTGCTAGCTCCTGCCTGCCCTACAACTCCTTCCTCACCTCCCAGCTCCATGACCTTCTGCAAGCCGCAGAAGCACCTGGAGGGATCCCAGCGGTGTCTGGACACCACCACTCTCGGAAAGACCTTTGTTAGTGGTCCAGCTCGTGGTGAACACCCTCATTCCTCTGCAGAGCCGAGTGACCCCTGGAACAACCATTCCATGAGCATCTTCCTCCCCTCCTTCCTCCTTCCTCCTCCTCCTCGTCCTCCCCGGAGCGCGGTCGGCAGAGCGCGTGTTTGTGAGCTCACAGGGAACGGCGGGACACGGGCCTTTCTCTCAGCTCTAATGAAACCCTTTAATCATATTCAAATAGGTTACTGTTCAGGGGGAAAATAGAAATATGGATTTGATAGCAATAAATTTCCCTGGCTGGCTAAGCCCAGTTCTTAATTGTCCTGTCCCAGGGCTCGCACATTTCATTGTTCGTTAGGTGCTTAAGTCCCTGCTCTCATTTTGTGGCGGTGACATTACCGCTGATGGCTCTAATACTCTCATAATTTGAAAGGGGATTTGCATGATAGAACGCAGAGTATTAAAAGAAAAGGGGAAAAAAAAAAAAAAGAAGAAGGAAAAAAAAGGAGAGTTANGCTCTGGGTAACATTAAATCCTGAGCAGAAAGAAAAAAAAAAAAAAAAAAAAAAAAAAAAGGGGGGGGGGGGGGGGGGGGGGGGGGGGGGGGGGGGGGGGGGGGGGCAGGGGAGAGGATTCAGCTTGCACTTAAAAAAAAGTCACTTTCTTCAAAGTCAAATCATTGTTTTCATTAAAGTGAGGGGGGGGGTGGGAAAAAAAAGTGTCTCTTCTTGCACAGTCAGGCCGGCCTGGCACTGGTATTATCCTTATTGTTGCTAATGGTTATTAATTATTATTATCCTGCTACACAGAGCACTGTGGACGTGATGTCCCCAATGTCCTTGGGACAAAAAGAAGGCAAAAAAATATAAGAATACAAAGGAGGGTGTCCGAGGTGGGGCAGGCTCCTGGCAGGCAGGGGTGTGAAGTGAGAAGGGGTTTGCCATTGTCTCCAGCACGACTGTTTTGGCAGGAGCCTTTGGCAGGCATCTGCTGCCAGCCAGGGTCTCCCTCTCTGCAGCTTCTGGTGTGCCTTGATGCAGGCTGTCCTGCTGCCAGCTCCTTGCCCGTGCTGGGGGTCAAGGGCTTCTATGGCTAGGAACCACAAAATAGAAATGGGGTCACCCTGCTGCCTGCCTTTACCCTCTTCCCCCCCTTCCCCAACTTTGGGGAATGTTTGGAGATGAGCCCAAATACATCCTCATTCCTCAATGTCCAGAGGCACTCAGACCTGGATGCAGGTCCCAGCGCTCCCAGCAGAGCTAGGTCAGGTTCTGCACTACTACCTGGAAACCAGACCCCACTTCAGAGCTGAATTTTCCTAGTGGCTGGTTTTTAAAGCCAGGAAGAACCATTATGATCATCTGAGCTGCAAGTACCAGACCCCCTCAGCACCTGGGGTATCAGAAATCCTGATGTGGATTTTATAGCAGCAAACCTATCTCTGCAGAAAAAAAAAAAAGAAGAGGGACATGAGTCTCCAGGCTGTCATTTTGCAGCATAAAGATTGGGGAGGGAGCAGAGACTTGTGCCTCTGCTGCTGGCACAGAGAGGCCCTGATACTAATTGATACTATTGGTATTAGTGGGCACAGAACCCTGCTGTGGTTAAACCTCCCTTTGGTCCAGCCAAGAGTTTCTCCCAACTCTTGACAGCAACTCAGTTGTTAATTTCCTGTAAGAAATCTGCAGCCTCAAATCTCTTTTTTGAGGGATTTTTGGTTTTTCCCTTTGCTGGCTGTTAAGGCAGGGAAAGAAATGCATCTCCACCAGAGACTAAAGAGACTGACCTCAAACAAGCCAGCAATCTCCAAACCTTCCTGAGCCTGGAGCAGCCTCCACCTGTATTTATGGAGCAAGCCCTCACCAGGCTAAATCACAGCCACTTCACCCAGTTCAGGTCCAGCTTTGGACCAACACCAGTCCAACTAACTGCCTGCTGTCCCTGACTGTGGCATAGCTTGAAATAGAACTTGTGCTTGCTGACATACTCCCAGCTGCTCCATCCCTCCCTGTCTCTTTCCCATACACTGAGAGAATCTGCCACCCAAAACAGGCTCTGGAGTGAAAATCCCTTTTTTTCACCTCTTGATGTAGAGACCTGAGTTATATTCTGCAGCTGGTCTGAAATTGAATGTCAGTGCATGGACACAGACTGCAGTGCTCCAGTGCACAGAAGTCTATGGGAAGGCTCTTATCCATCAACTGTTTATTATCTAACAATAAAGTGATAGTCAGAAATGTCCTCATTGCTATGATAGTGGCTGAGGCTGGTGCCTAGATCCTGTTTTGGCTGCTGTTCCCTTATCAAGTGATTCAGCATCATCCAAGGTGAGAAGGGCCCAGTGGGTGTGAAAATCAGCCAGGGTCTATTGATCTCAGCAGAAGTGAAGATATTTACCCTGGCTCTGGATGCTGCTTTCACACTCAACATCCTCTCTTTTCCCTGTATCTCCATCATCCAGCCCAGGCTGTAAAGAAACCTCAGCAAAGCCCCAGGCTGTGCATCCAGATGCTTTCCTGATTTCTCCAGGTAGGTTCTTTCCAGGCTTGTTTCCGTGGAAGGGATCCTCTGGCAGCTCATGGAGCTAATTTTCACCCCAGAGCCACATGCTGAACTCCCTGCCACAACATCAGGTATTTATCAGCTGAGCTCACCATGTGGGAGGCACCAAGAACCCCTTGGCTTGGCTTGTCCCATCTCACCAAGGGCTGCCACAGGACAGGGCTCCCACCCCAGGGAGGAATATTGCTGTGTCTGCTCATTCCCAGCCATTCCTGGGAATTTCACCATCCCTGATGCCCATGGGAAGGAACCCAAAGGGCTGACAAAGAGCAGAGATTTCTCTTTGTGTGGCTGCAGCCCCAGACAGGCTCAGCCCTCAGCCTCTGCTCTCCTAACGAGTGCATGGGCTAATTCCCAAACTCAGATGGATTTTACCAGCCCCATCCCAAGCTGCTTGCCCTGTCCTTCCTACCAACAAATCCTCTGCCAAAATCAGGCCTGGATTTCCTTGCCTTGCTCACCTCAGGCCTGGAGCATGAGGCAGGGTTTAGCCATAAGCAAAGGCAGAGCGCAGAAGCTGCTGGAGAGGTGCAGTGACCTAGCTGGGCTGTGAGCACCTTGCCCTTGGAGGGGAGAGGGATCTGAATCCAGATATGTGCCCTGGTGGATGTCAAAATCCAGAAAGCCCCATGAAGGCAGGAGGGAGCCAGTTAGCAGAGCACTGAAGGAAGGAACCTGGTCACTATAGGATCATCTCATCTCTCCTCTATTCTATTTTCATCACCGTGGTGTTGGACCACTTCCCACTAACATATTTACCCAGAGAGGTGACTACCATCTGTCTCCTCTTTATTAAAACACTCCAGGATTTTCCTCCTACCCCCAGCCCTCCAGCCCTCCATGAGTTGTCACCCCTGGGAATGGGAAGAAAGGATGTCAGAGAGAGCTGGAGGGAGGACTGGGAAGTGGGTCATACCCTTCAGGAGTGCTCTCAGCCTCCTCCAAACTGGGGCACACCACGAGGCCAGGGACATGCTGCTGGTTTGGACTCTGCTGCTTGACTTCAGCCCAGGGAGGGTAGGGTTTGGGTTGGGTTTTTTTGGGGTGTGGGGGAGGTTGTACCTCCAGCAGCCTTTCCAAACGGTGCCACATGAGCTGCCAGCCCCCACCATGCAGTAACTTGCTCCCTGGTTACGTCACCCTGCAGAAAAGGGAATTACTCAGACCTTCCTTTCAGCTGAAACAATACTGAAAATTAGCTTAATGTGGCCTCCCCCCTCCCCAGATTCCTCCCCCACTCCTCACACCCATTGTCCAAAGAGCAAAGCTTGCCCTGTTCCAGGTTGGAGTAAGACCTGCTCTGAGGTTTTGGGGGAATTAAGTCACTGAAGTGGATTTTGTGCTGTTAAGGAAAAAAGCCCATTTCCTTTGGAAAACAAAAACAGCCTCAAAAAAGGGCTTTGAAGCAGGCCCCACCACCACCAGTGGTGGCTGCAGCAGCTGCTAAGCACCAGGCAAACTCTCTTCTGGTGCTGGGCTCTGCTCCTAGTGCTTTGCCCACCCCCAGCAGCTCTGCATCCCTCCTGCTGCCCTGTGCCCTCTTGCCTCAAACTCTCCATGCTTCACTAGTCCAGCTAGTCCCCACCTCCACCACCAAGAAGGTGGCCAGGCCATCCTTTTGCATTGCCACCCCAGGGCCCTGTGCAACTCCCAAGGAGCTCCTCACCACCCCTAGCTTGTCTCCTGTGCAGCAGAGCAGCATCCTCATCTCTCAGGACAGGGATGGACCATGGGACATCTTCCACCTCTTCTAGCCCAGCCTCTGCTCACCTCCAGAAAACACCAAAGCAGAGCTTAAATATTTTTGTTCTCTCATCACTTAGGGATGGGAGGGGGTGAGAAACGAAAGGGGNCCACATTGGGAAAAGATTAATGACGAAAATTAATCGCATGACCTTTCTTTCGAGGAGCTGGAGGTGAGGCGAGCCATTAAAGCCTCTTATGTTGTAATTAACGTTGGAGGGGAGAAAAGGCTGGCGTTAGAATGGATGCGATCATTTAATTAGGGTTATGCGTCAGTGCCACAACAGGTTCAGAGAAGTCATAATTTAACTATAGCTTTAAATTACCCAGTCAGGATGAGGATGGCAAGGTTTAATGGCAGGGAAGAGCTGCCACTGAGGAGGAAGGGAAAACAATTAAATAAACACCTCCAGGAGGAGATGGAATCCTGGGGAGGGATGTGGTGACTTGGGTTGGTTGGAGAGGGAATCCTGTGGAATCGGAGAAGGGCAGACCCTGAGCCACCTCTGGCTGGCTGGATGCTGTCAGCCTGGTGTGTTCTCACCCATGGAGGATTGCAGGGCAGTGGAATCTGGGTGTTTCTTCCCTCAGTTCAGTATTAATCTACTAGCTCTGAGCTCCTCTTCTTTCAGCCCAATGGGCATGGGTTGGGATTTGATTCATCTCAGGGCACCGTGTGGTCCAAGCTGCTGCCTCAGCAGTAAGTGGTGTTTGATGCTGCTGTGTAAGACACAGGGCACCCTGGATCAACACCCATGAGCAGAAGCAACCTATCTTTACAAATACAAGCTTTTAGGGGGAAAAAAGGGTCAAGATTTCCTTCTCCCTTTCAGGAGAAGAAGTCACATCCCAGAGAAATGCCTGGTTTTCACTTCATCTGCAGAGACACAGTCACTTGGAGAGAGCAATGGCTGCTCTAGCACTGGTGCTGCAGGAGGATCTTCTTGGTCCATGCCAGGGCTGAGGCTCAGTGCCAGGCTCATGGCATGGCATCAGCACTGTGTCCTGCTAGGCTTTTTGGGGGGGCAGGGTTGATTGGAAAGGGAAAAGTTGGATTGCATTTGACTTTGGAAGAGGTTTAACAGCAACTCAGTGATGCACAGGAGGGTGCCTATGTTAGAGAGGAGGTGAAGGTGGATGTGTAGAGTCTTGGAAAATTATATGTGAGAAATGAGTGTCATGATCAAGTGCTGCATATTGGATGGATTATTAAGGTTCAAAATTAAAACATATACAATATTGCCGATGCCAAGAGCTCTCTAATCATAAATCAGTTCCCCTGACCCCTTCATAATCATGAGATTGCCCTAAAGAGCATGAGATTTTACATAATAATAAATGGGAAAAGGTTTTTTGGTTGGGTTTTTTCTTTCCTTTAATTGGCCTTCTGCTTCTTTGAGCCTGCAGTGGTCACATTGTCAAACTCTTCTTGGCAATCAGAAGGATGTTTTAGTAGGTTTCTGGTAAAGAAGGAGGTTTTGCTCTAACAAAACTCTCTGTGGAATTCTGCTTTAGGAAAAAAGAACATCTTTCTCATGAGCCCCTTTGGTAACACAGCAAAGAGAAGTGAGGAGACTGAAGCTCTGGGATCCTAGTGCTGATGCTTCACGGCACAGGCTGGGGAACAACCCAGGAAACAGCAGATCAAATGCTGTGAGCCAGAGCTCCTTAACTCGGGGGTAAATCACAGATAACCCTGTTATCTTCAGCAGAGGCAGAAATCTGGAGTGAGTAGGTCTCTGAACCTGCTTAAAATCAGTATGATATTGCTGAAATCTTTGCATTCTCCTTTCCTTTCATCATCCTCTTTGGTTTTCCTCTTCCTTTCCCTCACTGAGGGACTGTTAACCACTGACATGCTCCTCTGGCTTCACTCCTCATCTGCTTTGCCTTTCTGTGAAGTTCCTCCTGCCTCCCCACCATGCTGTCAGCTTGGGGCTGCAGACCCTTGCTTCTCTTTGGGGAGAACCCTTCAAATGCTTACAGCACATGAGAATTGTGAAGGAAACCCCCTAACACTGGCAGGTTATTAACCATAAGCTCAGCAAACCTCTTTCTCTCCTGGCACACATGGTCTGGGTGCCTCTTGCTGAACTGGTGCTACCGCAGTTACCCCAAGCCAGCTTTGTGTCCCCACCACTCTCACCAGCAGTCTCTGAACTACTTTGTGTAAGAGCAGGATCAAGTCTTTGCATTTTAATCCTTTAGGTGTTTTATTCTCAAGAGTGGGTGAGGAGAAATGAAAGGGAGAGGAGGGCACACAACTCCCCCTTGTATTTTACCTGCTTGCTCTCAGCAGAGGGGATCCCAGGTTCATAGGTTCATAGACTCATTGGATAGTTTGGCTTGGAAGGGACCTTTGAAGCTCATCTAGTCCACCCCCCCTGCAATAAAGAGGGACACCTTCAACTGGATCAGGTTGCCCCAAACAAACTGACCTGGAATCCCTCATCTTCCTCCTGTAAAACTACAGCTGTTAGAGAGGGATGACAAGTCAGAAAGTGCTAGTTGGTTTGGATGCTCTACAGCACTCCTATATGTCTGGTACATGAAGGTTAGCAAGGTGCTGTCCCTACATCCATTTTTATGCCAAATGCTGCATTTTCCACTCTCTCTGCTTTTTGTGCAAGCCCTGCCCCAGAGAGGTTGACTTCCACCACATGCAGAGCTGCATCCCCTTCCCCTTCCCTGCAGCCACACACCAAGCACTGCCATGCTCCAGCTCACCACGGATGCCATCAGCCTTCCTGCATGACAGCTCATGTCCCAGAGCTGCCAGTAGGACACCATCCTGCCTCTAGGGAAGCTCCACAGCAGGTGGCTGTGCTGGCTCTGCAGCTACTGAAGGTTCTGTGCCTCCAGTACAACAAAGTGGATAAGCTTGGAGTGCAGGGTGAAGACCATCCCTGCTTAGCCAAGCATTTGAGGCAAAGTGCTTTGCTAAATCTAAGCCAAAAGCAGTTCTGGGCTGCATAAACAGAGGTAGCCACTTGTCATGAGGCCATGCACATGCCAAAGTTCCTGCTTGCAAATGACCCCATGGAGCAGGTTTCTCTCCTGCTGAGCTCTGCACCTCACTGCTGAGCAGTCAGCAATTGGAGCCAGACAGCCCCTCCTGGGCAGCAGCAGTGAGCTGCTGGTATCCAAAATCCTTAGAGCTTTGGATTTTGGGGAAGGAACACTCAGAGCAATTCTCAACTGAGTTCTGGGGGGGGGGGGGGGGGGGGGGGGGAACCAGCAAGCAGCCTCCCGGCTCTGCCTGTCTCTGTAATCTTTATGTGTGCTTAAGTCTACCCGAGGTCAAGGTCACTTTGCCCAGCCCTTGTAGGACTGTTTGGGTGAGCAGGGTGTTAGTTCTGCTCTCCCATGGGGTCAGGACCAGCAGAGGCAGACAGGACAGGTGAGCTGTTTTCCTATGGATACAATAGTGAAAATATTGACCATTTTTATCTTGCTAAAGAGATACAGAATAAGATACTGTGTGGGTACCACAGGGAAAATATTGACCATTTTCCTGCCTGTGTTGCTAAAGAGGTACAGAATAAGATACTGTGTGGATACAATAGTGGAAATATTTACCATATTCCTGGCTTTATTGCTAAAGAGATACAGAAAAAGATACTGTAGAGATACAATAACTAGTATAAGAGATACTGTTAAAGAGATACAGGCTGAGAGAGTTGGGGGTGTTCAGCCTGGAGAGGAGAAGGCTTCAGGGAGACCTTCCTGTGGCCTTCCAGTACTTAAAGGGAGCTTATAAAAAAAGAAGGAGAAAGACTTCTTATCCAGGCAGATAGAGACAGGGCAGGAGGTGATGGTTTTAAATTGAAAGAGGGAGATTTAGGTTAGATGTCAGGAAGAAATTCTTTACCCAGAGGGTGGTGAGGCACTGGCACAGGTTGCCCAGAGAAGTTGTGGATGCCTCATCCCTGGAAGTGTCCAAGGCCAAGCTGGATGTGGCCCTGGGCAGCCTGGGCTAGTGGGTGGCATCCCTGCCCATGGCAGGGGGGTTGGAGCTGGATGATCTTTAAGGTCTCTTCTAACCTAACCCACTTTATGGTTCTGTGTTTCTATGAATAAATAACCAAGAGGTCTGCCCTGGAGCAAAAAGTGCTTCATTCCTCTGGTTACATCCTGCTCAGCTGGGATATTCCCATGCTCACACATGCAGAGGGTTACAAAGGCACAAGAGGATCCCAAGCCGATTGCCTGTTCCATCCCACATCCTCACACTGCTGCATGCCATTTTCTCCTAAACACCTGTCTCTGCTAAAAAAACCCCCAAAACCCTGGGATTGGGGAAGAACCAAATGCAAAAGAAAAACCAAGCCCAAAATGCATCAGCTACTCCAAGCCCACATTATTGCAAGCTCCATCCTTGGAGACACAGCAGGACTTCCAGCACTGCTGGTGATGGGGGTCCTGGTGATGGGGGTTCAGAAGGCAGAAAGCTCATGAATTCTAGTTGCTGGCTGCCCCATAAACCCCAGCACCCTCAAAAGAGAGACAGAAAATGGGAATGACTTCTCTCCTTCACAGAGGTCTCGTGGCCTTAAAACTTAATAGTCTCTCAAATGCTGTAATGCAAGAGAGGGCTTTTATGGACTCGACAAGAGATAATGTTATGAAGGTCTGTTATTATATTAATTCCAATATTTCATGAGATGGGGCAGGGGGGAGAGGGTGAAAAGTAAAACCTTTCACTAGGGACTTCTGAGTTGTCTTATCCCTCCCCAGGGATGCACAGAGTGGTCAGTGAAGGCTGCCAGGGCTCCTTGGGTAGCAATGCTGCCGTCACCAAGTGTTCCTCAGGGAGCTTGGGTCATCCAGGTCCTGGTGGGAGATACAGTTTCTGGGTGGCTCTTTGTGTCTAAAGTGTTGGGGGGGTCAGCAGGGATGGCTGGATGAAGCTGACTGATGACCAGCAGTTTAAAGCTTGTGCCACTGTCAATGGGGAAGGAGCAAAGATCACTGTGTTGGGAGAAAGCATGGCTGGATCCAGGGATGTCCTGAGATGGGCAAAGCTTGCATATAGTTTTCTTCTTGGTATTTAGCTCTAGCTGCCCTAACCCAGGATATTGGCTCTCCAAGACTGCAGCAGTGCTCAGGGTGTTGCAGGACACGTGGCTCTGGGCCCAGGGTGAAGTTTCCTGGACCTCTGCTTGTAGTGGCAATGCAGGAGAGGTACCCTGTGCCCAGGAACCATGGCTTGCTTAGCTCTGGAAGGATGGAGAGTGCTTTTTTTTGCACTGAAATCCCTTGAGGAAGGCCTCACCAACTGCAACAGTCTGCCAGAGGGGGCAAGCAAGCACTCAGGGATGTCCCTGTCCAGTCATCTCCACCACAAGCAGGAGCAAAGGCAGTGCCAGCAATCTCCCATCACCCATCCCCTGAAGGCAGAGTCAGTCCCAGTGATACTACAGGATCACAGAATGATTAAGACTAGAAGAGACCTCTAAGATCAGCAAGTCCAGCCATCAACCTAGCACACCCATGCCACTAAACCATGACCCTAAGCACCACATTTATAAGCCATAGCCTCATCCACCAAATGCCTTCGTTGTCCAAACAAGTGCCACTCGATTGTTTCCTTTCCTGTTCCCATTTCTTTCTCCTTTTTTCTGTTGTTTCCTCTTCCCTTTTTTCCCCCTCTTTTTCTACTTCTCCTTACCTCTCTAAGCCAAAATGCCTGCTGGGATTTTGGAGCCCAGCCACTGCCCAGCTTTCACTGTGTGTGGGCAACACCAAACAAGCAGACTGTAAATAAAATACCCTCACACACACACACACACACACACATTTTCTCCATTACCTCCCCTAATACTGTCTTTCTTCCATCTTGAGTTCAATGTTGGTTTTTGTCTCTCCCAAACCCCTCCTCCTCCTCTTTCCTGCAATTTCTTCCAGCTGTGAAAACCTTTCTGCCATCCCCTCTGCCACACGGGTGGATAGGTGAGTGGCAGGGAGAGAAGCCTCTCTAAGCCACTGGGGCTAATCTATCCCATATGTGGGACTTGGCAAACATCCCCCTCCAGAGCCCAGTCGGACTCTGCAGCTCCTGTTGAAATCAGCCTGGTCCTTTATGGCTTCCAGCATAGGCTCTTCCCTCCTTGTGCTGGTGGAGAGCAGCACCAGGGGTGAAATGGATCATCTGGAGCTTTTCTGCATCCTCCTGTGCTCGGTTCAATGAGCCAAAGGGGTGAGGTGGTCACCATGAGGAGGACTAGGCATGAGCATGTCTAAATAGCTGAAGTCATAGAACCATGGAATCAGTCACAGACTGGTTTGGGTTGGAAAGGAACTTTAAAGCTTACCCAGTGCAACCCTCTGCAGTCAGCAGGGACATCTGCAACTAGAGCAGGTTGCTCACAGCCCCACACAACCTGACCTGCGATGGTTCCAGGGATGGGACATTTCCCACCTCTCTGGGCAACCTGGGCCAGGCCCTCACCATCCTCAGTGTGAAACATTTCTCCTTCTATCTGATCTAAACCTCTCTCTTTTAGTTCCAAACCATCACCCCTAGTCCTGTCACAACAGACCCTGCTAGAAACTCTGTCCCCAGCTTTCTTCTAATTTCCTTTAAGTACTGAAAGTCCTTGTGCTGAGCTGAAGGGTGCCATGAAGACAGCCTTTGCTCATCCCAATACCTTTAGCTAACACTTTCCACTTCAACAACAACCTGCTGGCAACCATGTACCACCTTCTCCACTGACTCCTGGGGGAACAGCTCTGCACAAGGTGGGGTCACTTAGCCCATATCTGGGGGAACACCTCTGCACAAGTTGGGGTCACTTGACCCATATCCCACCCTGAGCCATTCAGGACTGAGGGAAGAGTTTAGCTTTTTCATTCCCTATAACCACTAGAAATTCACCACCCACAAGCTGGGCAGGAGATCCAGGAGCCCTGATCTCCCAGCTGAATGCCCTGAACTGCTCAGCACCAGGATGTTTAGATCCCTCTGTGGCTGTTGGAGACAAACCCAAAGTAAACCCCAGGCATTAGTGCAGTCCCACGGCGCTGTGTTAGGCAACAGCACATCCTCCTTCCTAGGCAGGGGCATGCATAAAAAGATCAGATCATCAAATCCTTCATCTTTCTATTCTTATTTTTCTTGTTTTGTTCCATAAACAGATATCTAGGCTTGTGCACAAGAGGAATGAGAAGTGTGGTTGGTGCTTGGCAGAACTTTGTGCCAGAGCCAAAGCCCTGTCCTGTCTGCCAGCTCGATCTGTCTGTCACTGGGAGCTGCCACTCAAGGCAATGCCACCAGCACTCAGGGGACAGCTGACAGCAGGAGCCCTGGAGACTTGGAAGGGTGAGAAGAGCCTCTCTAAACCTTTAAAGACCACTTTTATTTAACAGCTAGCTTTAGTTAAGCACTGGTTCCTGCTGGGCTATTTTCCTGGCTTCCCTGTGCTCTCAACACCAAGCAAACAGACAGGGATTTCCCATCGCTGCCCAGGGATGTGGCAGGAGGAGAGGGATAATACTTGCTTTCAAGCAGGTTCAAGGTAGAAGCAGGACATGTTAGTTGTCCTAGAGTGCTAACTGCCATCCTCCATGTGATCTCTCAAGGCTCTCTGGAAATTATGTCTCTCTGGCCATGTGTCTTGGCCTGAGTTTAGGCTCATGAGGATCTTTATGCTTCCTTTTGCCACATTGTTCTCCATCCCATGCAGCTTATCCTTGCCCAAGTTGTGCTCTTCCCTCACACCCTGGAGGAGGTCATGTCCTCCTGGTGACACTAGCTCGAGCTGGACACCTAGAGAAAGAAGAGGAACTACCCAAAATCAGTTGACCAATGGCTCCTCACTGACCTTCCACCACTAGGAGAGAGCCTCCTCTGAAAACCACATCCATGTACATGCTCACACCAACACTGCAACATCTGCAGGCCTTGAACTCTCAGATCAGAGAATTACAGAACCACAGAATCACAGAATTGTTTGGTTGGGAAAGACCTTGAAGATCATCAAGTCCAACTGTTAACCAAGCTTGCCAGGCCACCAATAAACCATGGCCCTCAGAACCACATCTCCATGGCTTTTCAGTCCCTCCAGAGATGGTGACTGCACCTCTGCCCTGGGCAGCCTGGGCCAGGGCTTGACAACCCTTTTGGGGAAGTTGTTTTTCCTGATACTCAGCCTGAACCTCCCCTGGCACAACTTGAGGCCATTTCCTCTTGTCCTATCACTTGTTCCCTGGGAGAAGAGACCAACCCCAACTTGGCTCCAACCTCCTCTCAGGGAGCTGCAGAGAGTGAGGAGGTCTCCCCTGAGCCTCCTCTTCTCCAGGCTAACCAAGCCCAGTTCCCTCAGCTGCTCCTCACAACACTTGTGCTCTAGACCCTTCCCCACCTTCCTTGCCCTTCTCTGGACACACTCCAGCTCCTCAATGTCCTTCTGGCAGTGAGGATCAAGATGCCAAGGCATCTCTGAGTGCCCAAAAAGCAAGCAGGGCAGATGGATGAATCACTCCACTCCTCAGCCAGCCTTTTCCCACCTGCCTTTCACCTTCCTGCCACGGCTGCAAATGCTAAAAGAAACCAGAGGCTGTTGGGAGACTAACTCCATTGCACCATGATCAGCTGCAATCTGGTTTTAAACAAAGATTTTAGAAAGGCAGGAACTTGTAAAACAAATAAATAGGAGCTCTCCTTCATGACTCTGTTTCTGAAGGAGAGCAGAGGATTGCTGGGCTGAAAGCAAGCCACCTTTCCCACATGCTCAGGCCATGCATTGCTCAGACACCAGTGAGGTCCTGACTCCTCCAGAGTGAACATCTGCTCAAGAACTGGTGTCTCTCACCTGATGGAAGCAGCTGAGTAAAGGTGTGGATTCCTTCCAGATGAGGAGTGTAGGTGCCATCACCTGAATCCAAACCCTGCTGAAAGGATCATCTTCCTCCCTGCTCCCACCACTTCCCAGCAGGAGGCAAGGCCAAAACTGAACAAGGGAGTGCAATGAGAAGGTGTAAGGCTAAAGCACCAACCTCTTCTCCCCTCCTCTGCCTTCTGGGCCTTTTTCCCTCCTCTGCCTCCTGTTCCTTTCTCCTCTTGAGCCCTGTCTGGCTTTCCATGACCAAAACAGGGTGGTGAGGTCCTTCCTCTATGCTTGGCCCTTTGTGGGGACCTCCCTGCTCATTTCAAAGAGGAAAAAAATTGACTGCAAGCTGGAAATCCAACTGCCCAGGGGAAAAGAACTTATGCAATGCTTAAAGCCCCTTCAGCACTCGTGCAAAGTTTGGTCCTCAGGAGATGGGGAGCAGTGAAAGGACCCTGGGGATAGAGAGGTGGAGAAGGAGCAGATCTGTCCTGTGTAATGCCTGGGATATTGTCTGCTGGGACATGAAGGTGGGGAGAAGAAAGGAGAGTAATGGCCCTGGATTTCCCCCAGATGTGTGGTGGACCCACATGATTGATGGCATCTGTCTTGTGCTTTATTAAACTTGTGCAGCCATGTTCAGCCAGGGATTTGCAAGAGGCTTAATGAGTCTTAGGGAGGAATCTCCTGGCAGGACGGGGAGATTTCAGAGGTTTGCTGAGCCACTGGCAGGAAATGTCCTGCACAACACAGCATGTCCTGCAGGACAGGGGCTGGGACACCCAGAGCAAAGGGGAGGCTTGAGGGGTGATGCCTACAGGGATGGATTGCTGGAGGTTGTGACCTCACCCTGGGTGATATGGTCCAGGGTAGGTGGTAGCCAAGGGAGGCAGCAGCAGGCTGGGAGCAGAGCTGGTGCTAAGGAAAACACATCTTTGTGCACAAATGGGGCAGGACATCAGCAAAAACTGATGCCAGCAGCCTTGGTTTGCTGTCTAGGTCCTAAATCCAAACTCAGAGCTCAGGCAGGAACATCCCAAGTGACAGTTCAGGGACAAACTGGGGGGAGAGGCTCTTTTCTGTGGGGTTCAAAAAGCATTTTGAGAGACAGGTTAACCCAGAACCTGAGGTCTGTCCTGGTCTCTGGTGCTGGGTCAGACCTTTGCTGGGCACAGGCTTCTCTGTGCAGTCTCTACCTCCTCTTTTCCTCTTTGATGAAGGATTTCACAGTGCCATATGCCTGCTTTTTCTGCTCAGGGTAGATGCCCATGCATGTGTGGCCTGAGTACACCTACAGACAGAGTAGGGAAGACTGACACAGAACTTTTCAGCTGCAAACCTTTGCAACCTAAAAGCCTGAAGAAATAGGGAAGTTTCTCAGCTGCAGACCAACACAGTCCATTCCCCATGTCCCCCCTGGCCCAGGAAAACACTGCAGCATGGTTCCAAGTTAATTCTCCATCCAGATGGCATGAACCACAACGTGGGGCAACACCTGCACAGGGAACCATTGCAAGGGCACAGAAAATCTTCCCTTTTCTCTGCCCTGAGCACTCAAGGTGCTTAGTGCCTCAGACTTCTGCCCACCCCCAAACCCTGCAGGGTACATTCCCTTCTTTCAGTTATCATGACCCTTTTCTGCATCACTTTAAAGCCTTTCTGTGATGGAAGACTCCCCTGGACTAGATACTGCAGTAGGAGAGAGTTTGCTCTGCCAACCTCTCCTCTAATCCCTCACCCACATCACTCCCCAGCTCCATCCACACCCTCTCCACCCTGGGCAAGTCACCACCACAAGTCTCTGCCCAAACTCAGGTCTCTGATGCACAAGCAGCTTTTGGAAATGAAATCAGTTTGGTTTCTTTCCATCCAAATGCTGATTTTCACTCTGGGAGCCCTGGTTTTATGTGGTTTTGGGGTTTTGTTTTGTTTAAGCATTGGCCAGAGCAGCTTGTCACTTCCTTTGGGTTTTAGAAGAAAGCTGTGAGCCTTGAGTGCCACTTCCACAGCATTAAAGGGTTTCCAAAGAGCATTTAAAGACATCAGGAAAGGGGATTTCAGGAGAAAGTGAGCCCAGAACATCAGGATCCCAAGTAAATCCCTATTTGCTCCGTGTCAGGGCTGGCAGAAGAGTCCCAGGGAGGTGATTCCCTCCTCCAAGGCCAGACCCAAAGAAGCAAACTCTGAAGCTCCAGCCCAGCCCTGCTCTGGAACGTGCCCTCTGGCCTCCCATCCCTCCATCCTCCCTACAGCCTCCACACTCCCTGCTTCCCCAGAGCCTCCCCCTCCCTCTCTGCCTCCTCTCCAGCTTGCTTTTTTTTCTTATTTTAATTTTTTTCTTTTCCAGGGCTATTTTTTTTTCCTCTTTTTTTTTTTTTTGGTGCCTCTCTTTGTCAGAATTAGTCAGGGCTGAACTGCCTCCACTCCCCAAGGAGACCCTATTTCACCCTGCCTAAAGTTCACCGCCTTGTCAAACCGAGCTAATCTCCTGCCGGGGAAGGAAAAAGGCTCATTTCAAACTGCTGCACATTCGGGAGAGAGGCATGGGGGGTTGTAGGGGGGGGGTTGGAGGAGGAGGAGGAGGAGGTCTTCCTGGCTCCAGCCTGAAAAGACCCTGGACAATAATACCCCTTTTGTTCTAGGCCAGTGGGAGGGGGCTCGGCGGTAGGAATGAAAGATGGGGGATATTAAAGGAGCAGGTGAAAGACATGCGTCTTCAGCAGGCACAGATAAGAGCCGACCCCCTTCTAATCTGCCTGAAGCTTATTATCTGACTGCCACAGTCATTACTATTAATATTAAAGACCACAAAAAAAAAAAGAGCAAACTGCATGAGACAACAACCTTAAAAAGGCTGCTTGAAAGCCACGGCACCCACGGAGGTAAAGCCAATAGCTCAGGCTGGATCCTTAGCCAGGGTGAAGGAGATGTTTCTCCAGGGCTGCCCAGCTGGGGTTTGCTGGTGGAGGAGTTTGCCTGGGTGCAGGTTGTCCCTTTGGGATGAAGCTTTTGATGCAACAAAACTCCCCGAGCTGGAGGCTCTCTTCTTACTTTTCTGAGCAGAAAACTGTGGTTTCTTGGCATGTGTTGGGGGGTGGAAAGTAGCAGAGGAGCAAGAGTTGGGGTATGGCTGGCTTGGACTCTTCAAGGGACTTTGCTGGATGAGGCCATTGGGGGTGGTGGCTGGGTTCAGCAGTGTCTCTCCCAGCTGAGTTGTTTAGAAGGGAGACCAGAAAGGAGGGAGGAGAGTGTCTGCACAGCCTGGTACAGCACAGCATGGTGGAGGGAAGGAGGTATCCAGTTAAAAATGGGCCTATGGAGGACCTCTCTCCCTCTTCCCCCTGCCCCACACGTGCTGCCTTCTCACCAAGCATCTCACCAGAACTCACTCAGCCAAGAGCTGCTAACTCCCCACCATGTTTCAGGGCTGCCCAGGACGTGGAGGTAACCCCAAGCACATGCAAAGCACCTGCGAGTGGGTCTTGGAGTGTCCTCCTAGCTCCATCCCTTCCACAGGTGGCCTTGGGAAAAGCACTTGGTGGCTTTTTGTCCCTTTTTTTCCCCTTCTGCAAGGTTTCCTTTGTTCCCATTAGTCCAGAGGCTCTCCAGGGCGGGGGATCCTCCTGGAGCCTGTTTGCTCAGTGCTCGCCCCAGCAGCCCTCTGCTGCCTGGGTAAATACCAACCAGCAGAGCAGACAGCAGCCAGGCAGCTCTGAAGGTCCCTCTCCCACCAGGAGTCCTGCCTGAGCAGCAGGGAAAGTAGTTCCCATCCCAGCACAGGAAAGAAGAGCTTCCCAAGCCAAGCAGAGGGCTTATTTTTGCTGTCATTTGGCAGAGCACTGGTGGTTTTCTGTGTGTGGAGGGGAATGGGTGGATTGGGGAACTGGGCTGGGGGTTACCAAATGTCACCTGAGCATCTCTAGTGCACCAGCCCAAGGAGCAATGCTCCCAGCCTCGCTCAGGGACTAAGCTCCTCTCCCAGACAGGGCCAAATTCACTCCTCAGAGTTCCCAATGAGCACAGCCCCTGCTGCCAAAACCTTGCTGACGGGGGATAATGGGTCCGAGTGAGGTCTTTGTGTGGCAGCTGGAGCACAAGCAGCTTTGCTGGCACAGTCAGGATGTTTGCTGTCTCCACTGACCTCTCTTGTCCACCTCCTGCCCTCCCTCAGCAGCTCCTCCAAGGAGTGGCAGGGGGGCAGAGGTCATGGACAGGAGCTCCTGCCAGATGTGGGGAAATTTCCCTGCTGGAAAGCTTGAGAGGGAATTTCATCATAGAATCATAGAATGGTTTAGCTTGGAAGCAACCGTAAAGGTCACCCAGCTCCAACCTCCCTGCCATGGACAGGGATGCCACCCACTAGAACAGGTTGCCCAGGGCTCATCCAACCTGACCTTGGACACTTCCAGGGCTGAAGTATCCACAATTTCTCTGGGGAACCTGTTCCAGTGCCTCACCACCCTCTGAGGAAAGAATTTCTTCCTAGCATCTAATCTAAATCTCTTCTTTCAGTTTATAACCATCACCCCTTGTCCTATCACTATCTGCCCTTGTAAAAAGTCTCTCTCCCTCTTTTTTATAAGCTCCTTTTAAGTGCTGCAAGGCCACAACAAGGTCTTCCTGGAGCCTTCTCTTCTTCAGGCTGAAGCCCAAAGCTCTCAGCCTGGGGAAGGGATGCCAGCAGCTGGGCAGCAGTGCCACAGCTCTTGCTGGACTACCATTTCTTAACCATGCTGGGGCAGGAGTTGCTGAAGGGGGAGAAAGCCTTCAGGAGGGGATTTGCCCACTGTTTTGGGGAGGGAGCTAGTTTCCAGTGTACCCTGAGTGTGAGGATGGAAAAGAATCAGCACCAAGCTCCTGGCACGGCTGTGCCTCTGAGAAATGGATCCATTGCAGGAAGGGGCCAGCATGGTCAGACCCTTCATCTAAAGTCTCACAGCTCTGATCCTGAAGCTCACCAACCTCCCTGCAACAAAAGAACCCCTGAAAGGCCATTTGGGACCTTTTCTCCAGCAGCTGCACCTGCAGAGGGTGAGCAGAGCTGGGCACCACATCCAGCAGCTTTCTTTCCCAGGGGCTTGCAGGACTCGGTGGGAGAGCTCCCGCCCAGGGTGAGGCATCGAGGAGGAATGTTTGCAGCAGCCTCCTTCCCCTACAGTAAACATGAACGGATGACCCCTGAGCGACATGCTAGGGTTGAAATAGTCTGTCTGTGTACTGGAGAGCCGTGGGAATGCAGCCGCCCTTACGTCACGCCAGGGTGACGATGGCGTGGCCTCAGGGACAGCAGTGGCCTCCAAGAGCTGGGGCTGGATTTGGGGGGTGGGGAGGGGATGAGGGTGGGGGTGGTGTCTCTGATCCAATCATGCCCTGGGTGGCAAATGTTTCTAAGCTGCCAGATCTTGACTTTGCAAGGAGGAAAAGATAATGTGGTTCTTTATTCTCAGGGGCTGGCTAGGAGGTGTGGAGTTGGCCATGGCAGGACCCTGAGATGTGTCAGCTAGGTTAGATCAAAACTCCTCCAGCTGGTAGGATACCTAAGGGAACAACTTCTGCACAGCACTGTGGCTGTCTTGTTTCCATCTAAGACAAGCTTCTGGAAGGAAATGGGGGAAATCCCTGTAGGGAAATAGCTCAAAGCTTTGCAGAAGTCTGCTAGGATGGAGCAGAATGGGAAACGCCTGTTCTTTGAGAGAAGGGGCACGGCCAGAAAGTGACAAACAGGGCTTGTTCTCTTATGCTTTCATGTTGGTTTGTGGGTTTTAAGAGGGCTGTCCAGGACCCCAAAGGGCTCTGGGCAGTTTTTTACTCTTTGATGGATGGAGCTGTGCTCTGAAGGAGGTAGGAGGCTGGGGGGTTGCATGCAGGGGGTGATGTGTTGGTGGCATAACTGCACCATGCCAAAGCACAGTGTCCAGCACAGGCTGATTTACCTCCCATTTGGGTCTAGAAATAAGAGATGAGAACTAAATCCACACATGGGAAGGAGCCTGCATCTTGGCACCCTCTGAACAGAGACTGACACCTCCAAGAAGAAAAGGCCTTGGCCATTATCACTTGGAGCTCCCATGTCAAACAGCTTAACTCAGTTAGGTGACTTTGAAGACTTCCTGCAGGCAGAAAAAATTCATTGTATTAATGTCATTGGCCCTACACTATTATGTACTGATATCAGGAACAATTTCTCCCTTGAAAGAGTTGCTAGGCAGTGACCCAGGTTGCTCAGGGCAGTGGTGGAGTCACCATCCCTGGAGAGGTTCAAAACCATCTAGATGTGGTCCTTAGGGTCAGGGTTTAGTGGCATGGGGGTACTAGGTTGATGGTTGGACTTGATGAGCTTCGAGGCCTCTTCCAACCTTAATGATTCTGTGATTTTGGATTAAGTCATAAGTATCTCTGGACACTGACTCTGCATCCAACAGGGATGATCTCAGGGAAGATCCCACCATCTGCATTAAGCCAGAAGTGGAAGAGTGACTTGTTGCTTAGTTTCAGCCCCATGCCTGTTCTGATACCATCAGTCCCCAGGAGCAGGGATGAAGGCACTTACAGGATCATGCATGCAGGCAATTTTCCACACCTGTTTTTCAAAGTTAGGTACAGGGGGGGTTTATTACTTTTTTTTTTTTTACTCTAGACAGCCTGAATGTGCTGTTCCTTATCTAATCTCATATTGATGTGTCTGTTAGACAAGGAATGCAGCATGTGTCACTCCTGAATACCAGCATTCAGGACCAGCAAGCTGCTCTGGATAAGCTATTAATATTTTTTTTTGCATTTCACAGTGCAGGAGGCTTTTCCTTTGGAGATCTTCAAGCACTCAGTTAGTGAGTTAGTTCATTATTCTTCCAGTTTATAAACCAGCAATAAGGAGTGTCTATAGAGACAAGGCAGCCTTTGACATGCACATGAAACCACATCAAGTCAAGGGAAGCGACAGCAATAGCACAGATATAACAATAGCAGGGCACCAGACAGCCCCAAAAATAAACCTAATTCCCCACGCTGCATTAAGCCTTGCCTGATAATGTTCAGCTCAGAACAGGCAGGACACCCTCCAGTTCCTCAGATGTAGGCTATTTTGGTCTTCACAAATATTAATTAATCCTCTGAGGATGGATATTTGTTGCATCTTGCTCTTGACACCACAAAAATCATCTGAAGGAGCTACAAGAGCAGATGAGGAACTGTGTTTCCTAAATATAGGCAAATCATAGAACTACAGAATCCTAGAACCATCAAGGTTGGAAAAGATCTCTAAGATTATCAAGTCCAACCACATCCCTAAGCCACTAAACCATGTCCCCAGGTGCCACATCTACGTGTTTGGGAACCCCTCCAGAGTTGGTGACTCCACCACTGCCCTGGGCAGCCTGAGCCAATGCTTAACCACTCTGTCAGGGAAGAAATTGTTCCTAATATCCAACCCAAACCTCTCCTGGCACAACTCAAGGATGTTTCCTCTTGTTCTATTGCTTTTTACCTCAGAGAAGAGACCAACCCCTACCTCTCTCCAACCTCCTTTAAATGCCTTGGCCCAGCTGGAGGTACAGGGGTGTTTTGCCTTCCTCTCCTGCCAAGGCTCTCCCAACTGTACATTGCATTAATGCTGTCCCAGCAATGGAAACAGCCAAATTCCCAACAGAAACTGGCTTTTTCTCCTTAACTTTAATTAAACATCAGGATGAGACAAACCAGCCTTCTCCCCAGCAGCCCCAAACCACTCATCCTTGGGGCAGTCCAGCTTCAGCAGCTAAAATATTCCCAAGTCAAGAGCCTGAATTTGGGCTCTCAAATCCATCTTGGTGCAGCTGAAGATGAATCCTCCAGAGCTGATAACTCCTGGTGGGATGGAGATGTGCTGTGGTTGATCCTGTGGTTGCTATAATCATCACCAACCCCTACACATGGGTGTTGGGTACTTGATAGCTGTTGGGAAGGAGAAGTCTCTTCTGCCTCTGTAATTAATCAGAAGAGCTGTGGAGGAGAGCAGGCAGACATGTGTACATACTCAGATTTGCACCACAGTAGGTCAGGAAATGGAGTTTTCTCTACTAAAAGCTTTTTTTTTTCCTTCAGAGAAGAAGACAAATCAACCTCAGAGCTACCTGGAAGCCCAGCAGCAGGAGGAGAACAGGGGGATGCATCCACACCTCGGGCTCTGAGTTTCCCAGGATGGCCACTGTGTTTTTGGAAGGGAATGGGGAGCCATGGCCACAGTGTGGGCTGCTTTTCAATGGAAAGTTGAACAATTCCTGGGGAAAAAAAGGCACATTTCACACACAGAAAGCCTCACTCCCCATACTGACATGGGAGAAACCCAGTTTTCCATTGAACTCCCACTCCAAGGTGGTTTCTAGCAGAGAGCAGGTTTATACCCACAGATCTCTTGGGCTATATAAACTTCCCAGACTTTTCCAACTTGAGAAGTGGCTCTGGGCACACAAACATCTGGTTTTGGGTAGCCAAAGCAGCACCCTGATTGGGTTTTTTTTTTTTGGAGGACCCATAGAGCCATGAATCCCACCAGTGCTGGACCTCTTCTGGGCAGGGTGACTCTGACCTGATGGGGTTTGTGGGGTGGAAACAGGGCAGGATTCAGTGGCTTTGTCCATACAGGTTGGGTCTAATTGATCTTGGCCAAAAAATAAAGCAACCCCAAAAAGAAAGGAGGAGGGGCCAGGGAAGGTGGAATTAATAAAAGAATGAGATATAAAAAAACCCAACAGAGTAGAAAGTTTTATGGAAAAGCAGAAAAAAAAAGGAAGCAGCTTCCCAGTGACACTTAATTCAAAGCTTTTCCTTTGGCTTTTCCACCTCAGAAGCATGAAAGCAGCTAAATTAGCAAAACAGAAGTAAACTGTTGACTGCTTCATTGCAGGATTAAGTGTGATAAATGGAGGTTTTGTTCTGCCTCTGTCCAGATGTTGTGTCTACTCTGGGTGGGTTTTTTTTTCTTTTCCCTTTTTTTCTCCTTTTTTTTTTCCCCTTTTTTTTCCTCCTTCTTTTTTTTTTTTGCATTCTTGGCCCAAGGCCCATATATATTTTGGATACTGCAGGGAGTATATAATATCATTGGAAAATGATGTGGTCTGGTAACCTTTTAAATAACATTTCCTCCCTCCTCTCTTTTCTAATAGTTTGTTTTTCTTTCCATGTTTTTCCTTTTATTTGGGGGAAATTTTTGGGGGGTGAGAAATTAATGAGGCCAAAGTTTTAAAGCAAACAACCCCCCCCACCACCCAAACCAAAGCAAGAAAACACACTATTTCCCTCCCCATTTAGCATTGGGGGAGAAAAAAGAGTTAAGGGACTTGTAAGGGCACAGGCTAAGGATGTGTTTGGGACTTTGGTTTTTTTTTTTCCTGTCTAGAAAACCTTCCTGATTATTTTTTAACATTCCCAGCACACTTGGCCCAGAAGCCAGGCTGGGTTTGGGACAACAATTTCAGTTCCTTGCTCTGTTTGCATTGCCAGAGCCCCCCCACTCCTCCCCCCGACCCCAAAAGCACTTTTATTTCCTTGCCTTGCATTTGATGAATGGGAAGTACCTGTCTCTCCTGGAAGCCTGGATGGAGGAGGCTGGTGACCAGCCTTTCCTGAATCTCCAACGACAGAATCCAAAACCTCCCAGTTTGAAGCCAAAGAAGCTGGAGGGAAGGTGGTGAGGGCAGCGCCTGCGGAGCCGGGCGGCCGCGGGGCAGCAATCACGGTGGCACTGCCCAAGGGAATGAGGTTGCCAACCCCTTCCCCATGGCCAAGCAGCATTCCCAGGGTTGCATCTTTCCCCTCCCAAAATAAGAAAGCTATATTTTTGCAGCTCTGCCTTGCTATGTGTTTGGTAAACGGCTTAGATGCTGCCAGGAGCCACTTTCCCCCATCACCATGGCTTCTCCTGTGGGGATGGCATCCCGGCTCCCTGCTTCCCTCTTGCCTCCTCTATTCCCCGTGGAGCTCCCGGCTTTTTTTTTTAACAGACTCCACCTTAAAACCCCATCTTGGCAGCAGCTGAACCTCCCTTGGCTCAGCCTGGCTTTGGGAGAGGAGCCTGGCCCAGGCTAAAATTGGGCTATTGACTCAGCCCTTGGCAGTGACTCCCAGGGCGGCACTGAGGCTAGCACACCACTTCAAGGCAGAGAAAAGAGCATTTGGGGTCTCACCCCACAGAGGAGGGACCACAGTGGTTTAATCCAGCGAGGGCAGAGCCCTGAGGGTGAAGATCTCTCCTTGCTTGTGCTGTGAAGGAAGGAGGATAAACAGGGGAGCAGCATGAGGGGCACCAAAATGGGTTGGTTTTAACCCATTTATACCAGCCAGCAGAACAAAAGGAAGGTGTTCACCACCCAAACACGGGGTTTTCGCCCTTGGAGCACCATCTGGATTTAAACACCTACATCACCTCGGGCTACATTTGCAGTGACTTTATCGGCCCTTATCACTTCCCACTCTGGCAGTGCAAGGTGAGGGGTGAACCCACTGACTCCTCCTGCTTGGTGCTGGGGCTGTTGTGGCTGTAAAAACATCTGGGAAGGGATGAGGAAACATCCCTATGGAAATGCCATGAGGATAGCTAAGATGGAAACCCACCGTGGCTCTCAGGTGCTGCCCCTAGTTGAGACACAGATCCTCAGGTTGCGATGAGACAAGTCCCCATTCCCCAGCACAGACTCACGTCCTGTGAGGTTTGTTTTATCCAGGGCTACGTTAAACAAACTAAAACCCCCCTCTCCAAAAAAAAAACCCACAAACAACCCCAAACCAAAACCGAAACCCAAACCCAAGGTGAGAATTTCAGCAGATAAAAAGGCAAAGCAGCAGCCCCGTGCACAGCAGTAAACACCTCGGAAAGTCTCTCTCAATTTTTCTCCCCACCACCTCCCTACCTCCCTCTCCCTCTCCCTCTCTTCTCCTCCCCTCCCCTCCCTCCTCCCTCTCTCTCTCTCTCTCTCTTAAGGTAGCAGCGTGGGAGCTTTGCCAAAAACCTTGCGGTCCCGTGGGGAAGCTTTCCTCTCACTGAAAGAGCCCTTGCGCCTGCCAGCCCAATTAAAACAACGTGAAAGGAAAGCAGCATCTGGAATTGCGCTGCTGCCTCTCACAGCCAAGTCACAATTGTTTAGTCTGAAAGTCGTTTCAGGCAGAGCGGGGCTGGCTGCCTGCGCCCTGGCCCCCACATCTGGATTTGCGGCTAGACAGCCTCTTTGGCTGCAGTCCTGTGTGTGTGTGCATGTGCATTTTTAACTTTAGGATATGCTGACAAGTTAAGAAGTCAGAAAGTCAGTCACAGTAACAGCCTCCGCGGCCCCTTCCTCCCTCCCTCCCCTCCGCCCCTTTCTAACACACACACGCAGTTGACTAAATACAATTTTCTGACATCCTTTCATCTGGAGAGAGTTTCTTCCCTTTTCCAGCCTGCAGCTCGGGTCCCCGATGAGTTATTTGAGCTGAGCCAACACATGTGAACAAAAAGTCTTCTCTTCGGTTTAGGCTCAAGGGCTTGTCTGTGCTACCCACGTTTCGCCGGCAGCGGGGCTCTGCCGCGGCTACCCCGGCGCTGGAACCACCGGGGCTACCTTGCAGCTAAGCCTCCGAGCCAGCCGTAAGACATTGGCAGTGGTGCAGTGTTGGTCAGGATGTCTTTGGGGTTGAGATGCCCCCACTGGGGTGTGCAGCCCGACGGGGAGGGCAGAGGAGTGCAAAAAAAACCCCCTAAACCTACTGATGGCCAGCAGCACTGCAGGAAAACTGGAAAGAATCACAGAATCATCAAGGCTGGAAGAGACCTCTAAGATCAACAAGTTCAACCATCAACCTAGCACCACCATGCCATTAAACCATGTCCCTAAGTGCCACATCTACACGGTTTTTTAACCCCCCCAAGGGATGGTGACTCCACCACCGCCCTGGGCAGCCTGGGCCAATGCCTGACAACTCTTTCTGTAAGGAATTTTTCCTAATATCCAATCTAAACCTCTCCTGGTGCAACTTGAGGCCATTTCCTCTTGTTCTGCCACTGGTAACCTGGGAGAAGAGACCAACCCCTATCTCATCCAACCTTCTTTCCAAGTCAGCCTCACCATGTTTTTGCCTGTGTTTATTTTCTCCCTCCTGAAGCCCTGGTGGTGGCTGAGCTGTTGGGGTGTTGGTCATTCATTCAGCAGGCAGGACCTCCCCAAAAAAGGGGATGAAGAGCACAGAGCTGAGCTTTGATAGAATCACAGAATCCTTATGGTTGGAAAAGCCCTCTGAGATCGAGGCCAACCAACCACCCAACACTACCATGTTCACCACTAACCCATGGCCCCAAGCACCACATCTAGCTGCTTTTTGAACCCCTCCAGGGATGGTGACTCCACTACTGCCCTGGGCAGCCTGGGACAATGCCTGAGAACCTGAACACCAGGCTCATGGATTGCCATGGAGAAACACCTACCCATCCCATGAAAGCAAATGTCATAAATCCAGGGGATGAAAAGCCCAGGGGCAATGCTCCAAGGTTTTCCCTCTTGGAAAGCAGCTTTGCCTTTTCCCCCTTGATTTCCACCTAGAGCTGAGCTTATCTTGCCCCTCAACCCTGGTATCAGGCCACTAGGTTAACCAGCATCCAAAAAAGGGGCTTCCCCCTCATGCTGCAAACAAGAGCAGGGGGATCCCAGAGAACAGCTGGCTGCCCTCAGCCCTCTCCCCTTAAAATTCCAGGGTGGTTTTTGAGGTGGCTTTGAGGTGAGTGGTTGCTTTTCCAGCTCCCCTTCCACAGGCTCTCCCAGGTGTCCCTGGTGCCTGTGTATGTGCAGGAGTGTCTCTACCAAACTGGTTTAGCAGCTCTAGGTTGTTTCGAAAGGCTCCCAAATACATGTTGTTCACAAAGCTCTCCTGTACAAATAAATACCAGCATTTCTCTCCTGACCTTTGCTCTTTTGCCGGATTTCTCCTAAATGCAGAGCATACAAATCTGCCTTTTGTCCCCAGAGAAGCCTGCATCACCCATTCTCCATCCCTCTGGGTGCATGGTGGTGCAGAGAGACATCTAACTGTCTTCTTCATCCTCCTCCCTCCCCACAGTCTCTAACCTTGACCTCACAGGAGATCCCTCTGAGCTTCTCCTGCCTTGAGCTGAGAGGCTGGAGAAGGGATGGCAAAGCAGAGCCATCAAAGCCAGCATTCACAAACCCCATGTGAAGCCTCCAGCTTATTCCAAACCAGGCTGAAAATCCCCATGCCATGATGCTGCAAGGGCTGTCCCCAGTACATTTGTTGGGGTTTTCTTTATGTTCCTCCTGTTTTCTAGGCCTGCCAGGGGAGTGAGGTCATATCTCCAAGTGTGGTTAGGTGGCCAGAGCTTTTGCAACTGTATCATGAGTCTCATGATAGCCACTGTTTACTCTGAAACCTGTCGTGTGGCTTTGTTCATTCCTGCTTGCTCAAACACTGGGAAGATCCAGGGAGCTAGAAAGCCACAGAGGAGAACAAAAAATATTCATCTAGCAAGAAAATTAAACCTTTTGGAGCCTGGACTTGATTGCAACCTTCTCCCCTGCAGGTTCTGCAGTGTAGGTTGCTGGCTTTCAGCAGTGCAAGAGCAGCCCCTTGTCCTCTGGCTGAGTGGCAGAGACCCCAAGGATATTGGATGACAGAGCATCACCTGTGCTGGCTCCAGGCTCTCACCCACCCTGAGGTTGTTCTTGCTGTTGGAAAGAGGTGGCTGCTATTGATAACTCCCTGACTGATGGCTAGGTAAACTCACCTTGTTTACCAATGTGGGTGTCAGGCTGACAACAAACAGGTCTCTACCTGAGTGTGTCATAAGCGAGGGAGGATGGTAAATAAGAAATGACAGGTAATGCTGCAAAGCCCTAGGCTGCTGGAAGCAAGGAGCAGATTCCTCCCTTCCATGGCACGTTGTAGCTGAAGGAAATCGAAGGCTGGGTCATCTCCTTGGAAGAAGACTGGAGAAAACAACATAAAGTGCTTAAGGGGGGGTGGGAACCCAAGGAGGAAGAATGTTTTCCCCTGTTGATCATTTGAAGGGGGTCTAGGGCAGGGCTTGTGTTTATTCAGAGTTTGCCCAGCACAAGGGACACTGTGGCAGAGCTCCTGAGACAACTCCATGTGAGCACTGAGCCTGGGGTAGATGTACCTTGTACAACCCACTCCTTGGAGCAGTCCCCATGCCATAGCTTCTGGCATGTGGACAGTGACCCAGGGCATCCAAGCCAGCTGGTCAAGGTCCTCCCTATACCTAGAGCCATATCAGGAGCTGTGCTGCATCCTCTCCTGCACTACATCCAATGAGTGGTAGTTCCAGAACCTCCTAATCACACTGCTGTGGGTGCCAGGCATAGCCATGGCTTGGGTGAAATTAGCCTGGGTTTCAACAGGAGGCCCTTCAGAGTCTGTAGGAAAAGCCTCACTGAGGCAGCTGTCCTGGATACACACAGGGATAAATGAGGTCAGAAAATGCCTCTTCTCCTGCCAGCTGCCCCAGCCATGGTGCCAGGAGCCAGCATGCAGGCTGCCAGGTCTGCTTCCCCCTCCCCTAGGCATCTCCAAGCACATACCACTACATCCAGCCTTCCTTCTCCATCACCCCCAGCCTTTCCTGGTGGCAGGACTCCAGAGGACAGCCCTGTACCCCCTTTCCCCCCACGTGTTGCTTGTTTTCCTGCATGGCATAAGCTGTTCTGCTGCTTGCAGAGGGGGAGCAAGAGGGCCAGGGGCTCTGAGGAGTGAAACCATCCCTGGGGCAATCCCTGCCTGACACTGCCAGCTTTCTGGAGGCTTCAGGTCTGCCCACTGCAGACCAGCTTGACAAGCCCTCCCAGCTTGCATGAGGACCTCTGGATTTGGTTGGAACCTGGAGAAGTCACTGCAAAGCCACGGGTGAGGTGCAGAAGGCCCCAGTTTAAACAAAGGTGTGATTTCCACACACTGTGGGCAAATGCTCTTCCCACTAGATGGTTCAGCTCCTCCAAAAGCATTTGCAGTCTGTCTTCTCCAATTTCTTCCTCTCCTGTTGGAGTCAGAAGCAGTAGATCAAGCCTTACTTGAAGCAGGACCACCTAGTCTTTAAACTCAGATTTACTCCCCTTTACATCCCCAATGTCCTTGAGCACATCATTTCCCTCTGCCTCAGTTTCCCCACCTCTGAAATGGGGCTGAAAAGGCATGGAGACACCATCAAGTGCCTCAGGCTGTCTGGATGTCCTCCTTGCTCTAGCAGCAGCTCTGATGTCCCTGAGTTTTCACCAGTGGTTTCATGAAAGCTGCTCTGCAGAGCTGCTCAGCGTGACAGCAGCTGAAGGTGCTGAGCTGTCTGCCACAGGCACTGCTGAGAGCCTCAAGAAATAAATCATCTCAGGGAGCCCCAGACCTATTGCAGGGATGAAAAATTCCATGGGAATAACCTGTTCCATGGGATACCTAATGTGGTATCATAGAACCACAAAGCAGAGATGCTGAGAGTGATCCTAACAAGGACAAAACTTCTCCTTCCCTCCTCCTCCCTGCCTGCTCCACTCCACTCGTGCTGTGCCCCCAGACACACCCCCACCCCCACACCCACACCCACTTTCTGGGTTTATTTTCTATTTTCCCTCCTAAAGATTTGTGTCCATGCTGCTCTGGTATCAAAGCCAAGCAGTGGCCTCTAGGATAAACATGCAGGCAGAAGAGAGAAAACTCCAGGCTAAACCACTGGGTCCTTTCCTCCCTAGCAGCATAAACTGAGAGGCTTTTAGGAAGGGTGAATGGTTTTCAGTAAATCTCTCATATCAGCAGAAACCTTTGAAAGAGTTTGTTTAAAGGCTGTGGAGATAAACAGCCCAGCCAAGTGTTTGTTTAAGATGTATGTACTCTGTGTCGACTGGTAGGCTGGTATTTATATCAAGGGAGGGGGGGAAAGGAGGGCTTGGAGCTTTTTGACCCTTTGCTAGCTATGGCTGCATGAATTGGGCTGGTTGGAGAGTTGGGGCTGAGCTGGGGAGGGGTCACACAAGACCCCAGGCAGCAGCTGGGGACAAAGCCAGGAGGGTGTGTCAAGGGGTGGTGAGGCTTTGGGTGAGCATCAGCATTTCTGTGCTGTGCTGAGGTCCTGGTGGAGATGACAGTGCCAGGCACTGGGGAGATAAATGTCTGGTGAGGGATTCCCCACCTAGGACAGCCTGCAAGCTAAATAAGCCCCACAGAAGGGAAGGGAGGAAGAAAGGATGCACAGCCCTGGGAAACAAGAGGGTGAAGCTCAGCCCAGAATGCCCTTGGCCATACAGCAGCCTGGGGCTAACCTGGGAGCTCAAAGTCATCTCCTGAGCCCCACAGTGTGCCTCCAGCTGCAGCTGGAAATGGTTTTTCAGCAGCTGAGCAAGAGGTAAGGTGAAGGAAGGTGTGTTGTATTTCAAGTGACATTGGCTGTAGGGCAGTGGAGCTAGAGGAGGGGTAGCAGCACTCTGGCATGTCCCCACCATGGTGGGCCCGGAGAACCAAGGGGACAGAAGGCTCTGGCATCACCCCAGGGGAGTAGCATCACCAGGCTGAGGAGCTGCCTTCCTCACTTCTTGCTTTCCATCCCTGGAGGTGTTCAAAGAAGGTGCAGATGTGGCACTTAGGGCCATGATTTAGTGGCATAGGGTTGATAGCTTGATGGTTGGACTTAATGATCACAGAGATCTTCCCTGACCATAATGATTCCATGTCTCAATCACAACTGGCCCCACTGAGGTCTAAGAGCAGCTTTGCCTGCAGCCCAACCTAGCCACATATGCAGCCTAGCTAGCACCATGGCTCAGCCCCTGAAGGGTCCTGCACTGGGGCTCCTCCTGCAAGGGAGAGATTTGGGAGGGGTGGAGGGGTGTGTGAGGTGGGTTCAGTCTGCCCTGGAGCAATCCAACAAGGAGAGGAGCAAAGACTTTCCTGGCAACTAGCCTGTTCTGTCACCTTCCCTTTCAAACCTGCCCCTGTAAATCATCTGGGTGGCTTTTTTCCCCCCTTAAACTAAACAAGACATGGATGCTTAACAGCCTGTCTCAGGGAAGGAGGTGCAGTCAGAAGGGACTTGCTCTAGATTTACCTTTGTGTAACAAGAAGCAGCATTTGGCCTGTTTCCTGGACTAGGAGGGTGTGCAACATCCATCAGCTGAGCTGGGCACGTGAATAGCACTTATAACATCTCCCCATGTCCTGAGGGATCCCTAGAGCACATATAGATCTTCCAGGTGCACTCAATGCTCCTTCTGCAGCTTCTAGGACAGACCCCAAAGTCAGGATCTGAATGTCCTAGACATACACTGGACATGGGTAGTGAAGGGGAAATGCTGCAAAGAGCTAACTCTTGTCAGGTGGAAGTGAAAGGCTGAGAGCTAAGAGCTCAGCTGGTTTAGATCAGCATCTTAAAGCCAGTGCTGGTGAAGTAGCAGGGATTGACACTGGTTGATTTGGCCCAGAGTGCTTTGAAATCTAGCCAATGTTTGCAGCTTTCAGCTTGGGCAGCCCAGGGACACCTGGATAAAAGGGGCTCAGCCCTAAGGCTGTGTTTCCTTAGAGACATGGAGTGTCTCTCCCTGCAGTGGTATTTACACCCTCCAGGGCAGTGTGTTGGCATTGGGATTCTGCACTGGTTGTATGCTGGATGAGGTCCATGTGCACATCCCAGGATCTGGAAGGTAAGTCTTGACTTGGGTAACAAGTCCAACTGGGGTGTTCCAGAGCCAGAGGGGTGCACAGGTTGCTCTCCTAACCTGCTGTGGTTTGAGTATTTAAGCTGTTGGGACCACCAAGTCCTTGTAGGTGTCAGGTAGCTTCATGATCAGTGCAAACCCCTCAGATGAAGAAGAAAATTCTATCCATGGCTAGAAAAGAAACTTTCTTTTTAAGTAGCATGAACCTGAGTTTAGAAGGGGAAAAACCCTTTCAGCTGACTGAAAGTTTTGTTTACAGAGAATCAGGTGATCCTGTTGGGAGCTGCTAAAGCTGTTGTCATATTTTGAAGTGTTAGAGGCACTAAATGTTCTCCAAACAAATCCAGTCAGAGCTGACCCCCCCCCCCCCCCCCCCCCCCCCCCCCCCAGNCATTTCTGAACTGCACAGCTGAGATGCTCTCAGCCTGCTCTTGTTTCCTTCCTCCTAATCTGAAAGGTTCCTAAAGCTGAGCTGCTTCTGAGATGTTGCAGTTTGCCTCAAGCCAGCAATTTTGGTGAGGTTTGCTCCTGTCCCTCCCAGAACTCCCTGTGCAGACCTCCTGCCTCTGGAAGCACCTTGCAGTGTCCTCTGGAGATCCTCACTTTAGTCCTCCTGCAAACATTAACATCCAAGACAAGTTTGGGGTGAGTGGCCAAAGCTGCTCCAGAGCCTGTGCTTCCTAGGAGGCAGGATAGTGCTGCCAGGGAGAGGGTGCTCAGAGGGTCAGGCTTCCCCTTGCAGGTGGCATCAACACCTTCATCTAATATTTCTTCTTCCTTGTTCTTAAGTCTTGTTATTAAAAGGATGGTGATCTCCTTTGGTCAGGTACTGCAGAACCTTCATCTAAGGCTTCCCCATGGTACAACCACAAGCAAAGCTCCTGTCTGCTCCTCTTCTGCTGGGGAATGTGCAGAGCACTTCATCCCTGTCCCCATCACAGCAACCTTTTATACTGCAAGGCTGTTATCATCTGCCCTCCTTAGCCTTCTGCAGGCTAGACTAAACAGACCCAACTCCTCCAGTCTCTCCTCATGGGTCATGTTTTCCAAACCTCTTATCACTGCTTCTCTGCTTGTCTTTGAACTCCTCCAGTTTGCTGTTCTCCCAACAGACCAGACAGCAGGCAATCTGGGCTGGGTCCCTGGCTGAGCCCTACAGCATCCCCTGCACCCCACTGCAGGCTCTATCACTCTCTCTGCAGTTTGTTTCCTCCCATGCACATCTAAACCCCAGTTTTCCTTGCACCATTGCCTCACTAACCTTCTGCCAAAGTTCTACTGCAGCTTTTGTCTTCCCTTTGCCCTGACTGCAGCTCCTGAGGTCAGTCATTCCTTTCACCCAGAGGGTTTTGAAGCCCAGTTGTGTCCCCCCAGAGATGGCAGCCCCTCTGCAGGGTGGTGTTCTCACAGGCATTCCACATTCATTCTCTGCATGGAGCCTAACTCCACCACCAGAAATACTAACCAGGCCAATCCCTCCTGTCCCAGCCCTGAGACAGTCCCTTCAGTTCCATAGCAAGCTGCTGATAACTCCTGGGATGGTTTCCTACCCAGAAGTGCCTCTGCAGGATGATGATTTCTTCTCAGGACCATGTTACCTTTATTTGCTTGTGAGAAGATAGTGGAGGCTGCACCAAAGCCTCCCTGCAGCCAGCCCATGCCCTGGCTGCTGCTCTCCCCATCACAGCTGGACCAGCTGGCTTGGCAAGGGAAGGAGTAGCCTTGATGCTCTGCTCTGGACAAACTCATCTCCTTGCCATTATCTTTCAGCTCCTTACAAATTGATTGCTTAATAATATAGTTGTGTATTTTTGAGTATCAATTTACTATGACTGGTCCCTCCCTCCCCCTTTAATCCTAGATACTATGATTGTCTTTTTTAGTCCTCTGGGAATGTAGATGCAAGCTGGGGGAGCAGAGGAGGCTTTAGTCCCTCCTTGTGTATGACAGGGAACCATAGAGGGCTCACAGAATCCCAGCATGGTGGGGGTTGGAAGGGACCTCTGGGGGTCACTCAGTCCAACCCCCCTTGCTCCAGCAGGGGCACCTACAGCAGCTTGCCCAGGGTCACCTCCAGCTGCCTTGGGAATCTCTCCACACAAGGAGACTCCACAACCTCTCTGGGCAGCCTGGGCCAGGGCTCCCAACACCCTCACAACAAACAAGCTTCTCCTCAGGTTTTCAGGTGGAACCTCCTGACTTCCAGTTTGTGCCCAGTGCCCCTTGGGCTGTCCCTGGGCACCACTGAGCAGAGTCTGGCCCTAGCCTCTCGCCCCCATCCTTGAGCTGTTGCTGAGCATTGAGCAGCTCCCCTGTGGGGCTGCTCTTCTCCAGGCTAAGCAGTCCCAGGGCTCTCAGCCTTTCTTCCTGCCAGAGCTGCTCCAGTGCCCTCAGCATCTTCCTAGCCTCTGCTGGACTCTGTCCAGCAGTTCCTTGTCTCTCTGGAACTGGGGAGCCCAGAGCTGGGCCCAGGACTTCAGCTGTGGTTTCACTAGGGCAGAGCAGAGGGGAAGGAGAACTTCCCTGTCCCACCGTTCTTACTGCACTCCAGGAAACCAGTGGCCTCCCTGGCTACAGGAGAACTTTGCTGGCTCATGGCCCATCTCTTCTCAGAGTGGTGAACAGCATGTGAGAGATCAGTTTGTGACCCTCTAGCCTTGGGGCTCTGTGCCACTGGGGCAATGGCAGCTGGGGAGCATGAGGCTTGGCTGCCATGGCACTGCTCCTGTAGGAGGCCAGGGCTGTGCCAGCCTCACTTGCAGAAGACCTCTTTGCAAGTTCATCTCACCTCTGCTCTTTGCCATGCCCATTGCCTCCCTGTCTACTGTGGAAGCAGATCCTGAGAAACCACTTTCATCCCTCAATGGGACTTTGGACCTTCTGGGTTCTTTTTCCAGCCCATAAACCACCCTGGCATGGTTCTCCTCCACCTCCTTCTAATTTCTGTGCCCAGGAAAGCCCTGTGTGAGATCCTGATTTAAAATCCAGAAGCTACTCCTTTTCTTTTCAACCCTCAGCATTTCATCTCTCCTCTCAGAAGGAAGGAAGCTCCTTTTGTTGAGTACACAGCCTGTAATTTCCCTGTCAGATCCTAGCAGCAGGTCAGTGTTGTGACTGACTGAGTGAGGATCGCTCCCTTAAGGGTAATTACAGTAAATTTCCTTTTGAAGGACAGCTTTCCCTGGATATGATACAAGGAACCTGCTTTTTTTTCCCCCATTCACTGAAATTCATGAATTCAGTGCCTGTCACCAAGCACGCAGCAGGCAGGATCTTGACATCCCTTCCAGCTCCACGATGAAGCTCAAGGAGGTGGCAACAGGGAGATGTGGCAGAGCTTCCACTCCATCACCCATGGAGATGCTGAGCTGGGCTGGACCACACTGGGAAACAGCTCAGCTCAGGATGGAAGAGGGTTGCAGACCACTGTAGGACTTCTGAACCCACCTCCATGCATCACCACACTCTTCCTTCCACCTGGGTGGCACAGCCAAGCTTCATCCATTACTTTCTGGCACCTCAAACGCTCTTGTGAGCTCCCCCACCGTGTGTCCAGGAGTCACCTCCTCAACAACAAACAGTTAAAAGGATAGCAAATAGGCTGGAAATATCAATGCACTTTGGTAACAATAAACCCTGCTTTTAATTTATGCTAATATGTAGGGTTGTGGTGACAGTAAGAACAAAATTACAGAGTGGCTTTCTAGCTGGTAATTATCCCTCCATTTTCCTTGCTGGGGAAGATGGACACACAATTATGCTCTCTTGCTGTATATTAATACGGATTCTTGACATCTTCAGCAGACCTGGAGCTGTCATCAGGCTTTTTGTCTCCTTTAATTGAAAATTAATGGTTACTGTGTTACCAGGGAAACGGTGGCAATGGACGCCAATAGCGCTCACATATCAAACAGGCACTGGTGGCATTGTCTGTCCGGGTTGACCTTGAAAGTTGAAAGAAAAACTTAAATAAAATTAAAATAAAATAAAGGAAAGGGAGAAAAAAAAAAGAGGAGGAGAGAAGGATAGGAAAGAAGGGGAAAAAAAACCCCACCTTGAAAGCAGAGGGTTGGATCGCGTGCAGCGAGGGGAGGGGAGAAGGGGAAAGAGGGATGTGGAGTGAGAAACTTGCTGCCTTTTGTATCTTGGGGGTGGGGGGTGGAAAGAGAGAGATTTGGAAGGAGAGAGTGGGAGTGGGAAAGTGGAGAAAGGTGTTTGAGGCTTTAAACCATATGGTGTCTCCTGAGCAGCTCTAGGGCTGCGTGGAGGAGCTCTGTGTCCTTGAGGTGCTGCGTGGGCGAGGGGAGAACCTGGAGAAAAGGGTGAGGAGACCCTGGAGGAGGGGAGGGAGGAGGGTGGGAAGCACTGGGGGGAAAGTTAATGGTCTGTGTGGAGATAAGAGAGAAGGAAAAGGGGGGGAAAAAAATATAAGGCAGGGAGAGAAATAGGATGAAGGGAAGAGAGTCCAGATTGGCTTTGACTGGAAATATTGCCTGGCTGGTTGTGGAGCAAAGCAGCTCTGGAGAGTGTTGGAGGCTGCAGGACACAGAGGGGACCCTGCAGCCCCTTTCCTCCTCTAGAGATAAGAGTGGGAGGAGTGGGCTGGGAGTATGCAGAGGGACCCTGCTCCAGTGCCTGGGATCACTCAGCTATGGGGGAGGCATGGGGGGGAGATGGAAGGCTGAGACCAGCCTTTAGGCTGCCCAAGGACTCTCAGCCTGCTCTGGCTGGGTCAGAAGTAGGTAGGACTTGAGCTTCTTAGAAATGCAATTTTAGGTAGGTTATACTTTCCCTAGCATCAAACTTTTGCTGTCTCCTCTCCTTCCCAGCACAACTAGGGGAAATACAGCAGTCCTGTGCCCTTTGGCAGGGCTGCCACTGAGAGAGGAAGACCTTAAAGCAGCCTTGGGAAAGGTGGACCTCCAGCTCTGCTTTCCAGAGTGGGAAAGCATGGCAGACCCTGAGGAAATGATAGGGGAAATAGAGCAAAAATGTGATACCAGGGGAGAAGTGTCTGGCTTTCTTCTTGGTGACATGCTGGAAAGCAAGCAGCCATGGGAGGGTGAGGTGCTCCCTGCCTACAACAGGTCCTAGTTTCCTGCACCTAAATTAGCTGCACAACTGGCTTGGCTTTTCCTCCTCCTTTCTTGCTGTCCTTGAGGTTCTGGTGACCTGTGGCCCTGCTTTCAGCAGGGGCTGGAGCATGGGGAGATGCAGATGCTCTGCTTTTCCTCTGTGCAGTAATGTGCCACCTTTAGAGCAAAGGGATTTGAAGCTGGTAAGAAAGTTGTCACCAGCCTGGTGTGTCAGTGTCCCTGCCTGGGCAGGAGACAGAGATGTCCTGGCTGAGAAGCACTGTGGAGAATGGAAGTGGGAACAGTATGGTCAGGAATTGGAGCAGTGACACCTCAGAGAGCCCTCTGGAAAAGGCAGATACTCCCCAGGAACACATGGCTGCTTGGTGCTGCTCCATGCATCCCTCTCACAGGACAAGCTCTGATCTGCCCAACTTCTCCCTGCTGCAGCAGGGACAGCAGAATGCGCACACTGCATCCTCCCTCTCCTCACACTTGTCTCTGGGTGCAGCACTGAGGTGAACCTCAGGCTCTTCAGGAAGGCAGTTGAGGGCCTTTTAAAGCCAGAAGCCAGTCCTCCTCCCGAGCAGACAAGAAGACAAACACAGCAGAGGTGTGCCTGAAAGCCAGAGCCTTTCTTCATTTCCCCCACATCCCTGATCCCAACCTTAATCCTCACTCTGAATCCTGTCAGCCTGGCTGTTCTAGCACTGACATTGCTGCAGGCATCTTCTCTGCTGCCTTCCCTCAGATCTGCTTCCTCCTGGGACATCTAAAGAGGACTCTGAGATTTCTGTGTTACTGGATGATTCACTCTGTGCCCTCCAGCAAAGCACTGGGGTTCCCTGGGGGGAGAGGATGCAGGCAGAGGGGGGACAGAGAGGGGGATCTGATGCCAGGATGGTGAATGCTCCAGCACAGCAGCCAGGGCTTGGGGTTGGTGTGTGGCTGTTGTGGGCTCTGACCATCTCATGGGGTCAGCCAAAACCAAGGCATGGCTGTGGAAAGGATGCTGCTGCCTCTTGCTAGTGCTGGCAGCAGCACCTGGTGAGACGAAGGAGATGAAACCATCACCCCAGGACATCACATCCCAATTTTACTGTCAGCTTGTTAGGATAATGACACACTGGGAGTATTTTGCCCAACCTGCCATCAAGGGGAGGCTGTAAATTCTCAGTGATAGACACATCACTGGGCCAGGGGCAGCTGGAGAGCAGCTCTGAGGGAGCTTTGTCTGCCTTTCACCCTTGCCCACCCATGCAGCTGGTCTCAGTGTGAGCAAGCCTAGGGCCTGGCATGGGTGGGGATCCACCCTAGGAGAGCAAAGGGTGTGTCTGGGGTGGGTCTCTGGCAGTCCCATGACCTCTCCCCTGTTGATGTGACACTGAGAGAAGACACTGGTGATGATGCAGAGACCTGGGCTAAGCTCATCTTGCTTTCTCCCTCTGGGATGGGAGAAGGAAAGGAAGAAAAAGTGTGAGGCTGAAATCTTAGTCACCTCCAGTTGCAACAACAGCCCAGGGCTCACATTGCTGCAGGCTGGGGGATTTCTGCTTCTGCACCTCCAGAGCTCAAGTGGCACCAAATCCTGGATCCAAACACCAAGACTGTTCCATGACTGAGTCTCAGCCTCCTTGCCCAGGCAGGTTTCCTCAACAAAAACCAGCCAAGCTGAACTGAAAACTCCCCAGCAGGGATTCCCCTTGGCTTTTGGGATGGATGATGATTCCTCCACCCACCCTTGGGTTCTGTGGTCCCTTCCCCACTCCCCATCGCTCCCAGCAGGGCTGAGGTGGAGTAGAAACTGAGACTGGCAGCCCCTGGTACTCCTCATGCTGTAAGCCCCCCAAGATACCCCACACTCTACCCACTGGGCATTGTAGTAAGGAAAGGAGTGGTGTTCTCAGGACCTTCAGGCTGGAAAAAAAGGCAGAGCTCAGCTTCAGGGTCCCAGGTAGGGTCTGTCCCCCCCTAAAATCCCCCTTGGGGCAGCTGGGACACCCCCAGGCACTGACCCCCTCTCTCCATGCTCTACCCCCCCCATTGCTGCAGACATCCAAGCAGGTGTCAGTGCAGCAGCATAAAGCTTTTCCTGTGCTCTTTGGGGGTTCTCACAGTGTGGGCTGAGGGTGTGGGGGGTTTATGCTGTATGTGGGGATTCAAGTGGGCCATGTTTGGATTTGAAGAGCCTCTGTATGTGGAGTTTATGGCAGGAAAGGTGGGCAGCTTGCTGAACTGCTCCAAGCACAGCAGCAAAAGGAGGGGAGACATTTTCAGTGGCCTGGTAACAAATGAGAAAGAGCTCATCCATTTAAATGCTGTAAGCAGTGAAATATATGTATATTTTGTTGAACACACAGTTCCTGTGAAGTTAAATTCCATTATTGACCTAAAAAAATAACAGTGCCCACTACCCAGATAAGAATGGGGCTGCCAATGCATGGTGGAAAAGGCTCTGAGACCTTCTGCAGACCCAGGGCAGGATAGATCAGTCCAAATGATGGAATGGAGGTGGTGGAGGACCTCTCTTTGCCCACCATGCTCTTTGGAGCAGCATAGTGTGGCTGGAAAGATTCCTCTCTGAGCATATCTGCACCATACAGCAAGCCCTGGGATGTTAAGAGGAAAGAACTCTCTGGCCAGGACCATCAAGGCATTTTCTCCCCTGGAAAATTCCCTTTGCTGACTCCCTCCAGCTCTGCCATCTGCTCTTCCCTCCTTCCTGCAGGTAGGGAAGAGAGTGAGGGCAGAGCAGCCAGGTTGGTTTGGGCACACAGGGTGAGTGTGGGGCTGCAGTTGGCCACCTTGGGGCCCTGGGGTTGTTCCATGAGATGCCCAGCTAGTGCTGAGGCAGTTGCATCCCTGAGCAAGCCTCATGCTAAATTTGAGCTCTGTCTTATGGCTGAAGTTCTGCTTTCTGAACACCCCCAGATGAAGGTCAAGTGGGCTACAAATCTGGGTGAATCCTAGGGTAAGCTGACATGGGGCAGGGGCAGAGCTGCATTCCTGCAAGAGCCTCAACATCTTTCTTTCTGGAAAAGTCTATTCAGCAGGACTTGGCCAGTTTAACTCACAGTATCTCCTGTTGGCCTAAAGCTGAGGCCATTAGTACAGCTGTGAGCCAGATAAATGATTCTAGCACTTTTTCTTCTCAGCATCTGCTGTTACAACAAAAAAAGAGCCTTTGAGCCTTTTCCATCCAACTGCTATCCCTTTAACCCAGGCTGGGCTGGGTGGCAGGCCCACAGGCAGTAAGGAGGTACAGGAGGGTGTGGAGGTGAAGAAACCCAGCAGAGGCAGGGGCTGGTACAGCCAGGAGTGGAAGAAGCCATGGAGAACTTTTATGCTTCCCAGCACTGTCCAGTGTGGCTGTGGAGGCTGGGGCTAGAAGCCTGGAAAGCAAGATCTGCAGGTAGAAATATTACCTGGAAGGCCCTGGTTTGACATTTATGGTTCCTAGCTGATGGACATCTTCTCTAGAGGCTGCAGCCTCACTCCAGAAGTCATCTAGGTGGTCTGCAGGATGGCACCTGCACTGGTGTTCAACATGAGGCAAGAGGATTCGAGGTGCCTCACCTCCTGGCTGATGTGACCCACAGCAGAAGGTGACACAGGTAGAAGAGTTGCTATGTCCTACATTGGTCAGAAGAGCCACCTGGGGCTGCAGGAGCTGATGGAGAAGCATCTACAGCTCCTTTGCAGAGCACAAACTCTCTCTGCACTGAGATGTGTAGCAAGGCACAAGGAAACCACTGGTGCTGTGTGGCAAAGGTTCTCTTTGCAGAGGCAAAGAGGCTTTAATATGAAATAACCTCAATTAACCTGCAACAAATTCCCAACCCTTAATCTTTTGATGCTTGCAGGGATAGAGGAGCAGGCCATGGAGGCTTGAGGAGCAGGTTTGGGCTGCTTGTGGAAGGCTGTAAGAATTGCTGGGACAGGAAGGGAGCCAGGGGAAGCAGCAAGGTCTCTCTTCCCCCCAGTCTCCAGCTCAAACCCTGCAATGAGAGCTCACTGTGACCTGGAGCAAGAAGATGCTGATTTCACTCAGTTAAATAGCTTTTTTAAGGACAACTCCATCAACACTAACAGTGTCTGGTTCAGACCTCGATGTAGAGTTGTTTTGCTGGGCCATGGTGGCTCCAGCCTAGGTAACAGCTGATTTTTCAGCATCTAGGTGAATCCAAGCATGCTTTTTGGCCAACAACCTCACTGGTGGGACCTCACCTCTGAGCCCTGAAGGATGCTGATGAAGTCTCAGCCCAAACTAGTCCCTGATGTCTACCACTAGAGCAAGATGTAGGAAGCAGGGCTGCAAAGTGCTGTGTAGTGCACGTGTGTGTGCAGGGCTGCAGGAGCAGAGGATGAGCTTCTCTCTTCCAGGCACGTTGGGATTACTGCACACCAAACCTCCAGGGAAGTGCTTTTCCTCCCTTTTACCAAGTGATCAGCCACAGGAGGAGGTGTGTTTGCTAAATTTAATTGAGGTAATTCAAACAGCACCAAGGGCTTGGGGATTCTGCTCAGAGAGATGTGGTATGGCAGCTAACATCATGTCCACGCCGTGGTTACACCCTGAGGAACAGGACCTGCACCCTGGGCAAGGCAGATGAAGTGATGGGCCAGGAGGTCTTGTTTCAGGAGGTCTTGAGGGAGGGAGATGTGCTACTTGCTGCTATTTCAACACAAAGGGACATTCAGCCCTGGTGCAGACCTCCCCCAAAGCAGGGCAACAGGCAGGGATATTAGTAATCAGTGCTACTGAGGTTGCTCCAGCCAGCCAAGTACTGCCACAGCTCTGCTCAGGTACCTGGTTTGGCCTCTTAGAATGATGGAAGCATTCAGATAGGAGAAGCCCTCTGAGATCCCTGAGTCCAGCCATCCACCCACCACTGCCATGCAGCCCAGGTAGCACATCTCCATCTTTGCTGAACACACAGCAGCTCATTGCCAGTTCCCTCAGTGATGGGATCAAGTTCAAATGCCAGAGTGGGATGAGCCAAGCTCCTTGGCACACCTCCTTTGGACCAGGCTAGGTGTGCACCTCCTCAAACGTTGGTGACCTCATGCCACAGCCATGGATGAGGTCACTGGGATAATTGCTCTCCCCAAATGATGTATCTTGCGGGAAGAGGATGTTTATGAAGCTGGAGAACTTGCTAGGGCAAAAAGCTTCATTTCACACCCCTGGCTGAGAGCACTCTGAAGGAAACTCAGCAGCAGAGTGTGCCAAGACCTCCAAACAACAGACTGCAGGCTCTGGGGGCATGGCAGGAGAAGACACAGCAGGAGCTGGGATGCTGCACCAGGGGAAGCTGGAGGGATAATTGCAGGAGGAAGATGTGTGGTACCTGAGGGATGGGAGAGGAGCCTTGCAGGGACCTGCCCTCCCCAGGGCACATGTGGAGGGAGGGCAAAGCACACAGATCTCCCTGATGGGGACCTGGGCTTGTGCATGGTGCTGTAAGTGCTTGTCCTGGGGGAAAGAGCTGTGTTTGTCTGAGATGTGGCCAGCAGGGCAGGGAGGGCATTCTGCCTCTCTGTGCCCCTCTGGGGAGACCTCAGCTCTGGGGTCCTCAGCACTGGAGAGACATGGACCTGGTGGAGAGGGTCTGGAAGAGGTTACAGCAATGACCTGAGGGCTGGAACATCTCTGCTGTGAGGCCAGGCTGAAAGAGCAGGGGTTGTTCAGCCTGGAGAAGAGAAGGCTCCAAGGAGACCTTACTGCAGCCCTTTAGTACTTAAAGGAGCCTAGGAGAAAGATAGGGACAGAGATTGTAGCAGGGCCTGTAGTGACAGAACAAGGAGTGATGGTTTGAAACTAAAGGACAGAGGTTTAGACTGGATAGGAGAAGATTGTTCACATTGAGGTTGATGAGACCCTGGCCCAGATTGCCCAGAGAGGTGGGAGATGTCCCATCCCTGGAACCATCCCAGGTCAGGTTGTTTGGGGCTGTGAGCAACCTGCTCCAGTTGCAGATGTCCCTGCTGACTGCAGGGGGTTGGACTAGATGAGCTGTAAAGGTCCCTTCCAACCCAAACCTGCCTATGATTCCATGAGATCTTCACCTGCTGGGCTGCCTCCTTCCAGCTCCTTCTCTCCACTCCTACTGCTCCAGGACAGACCAGCACAGATACCTGGGGTGCTGGGCTCTGCTGCTCTGCCTGGATGACAACCTCCATGCCTCAGTTTCCCTGCCTGCAAAGCAGCAGGAGCAATGCTCTGTCACCTTGGCAAAGCACTCACAGAGCCTTGCTTGCAAAACTGTCCCAGTTATCACTAACTTCCCTTCCTTTGCCAGGGAAAACTGAAGTGTTTTATGCTCTGGTATATAGTTGCTGCAGCCTGAGAGCTGCAGGCTCTGCTCTTCTCACAGACCTCTCAGGGTTGTGTTCCTTCACCAGGCTGTTTTCAGCTGTTTCTTCTCCCTGCAACCCCCTGACAGGTATTGGAAAAGAAGCTGAGAACAGTCCTAGCAACCCTTCCCAGTTCCTGGGACAAGCCAGACTTGAAGGAGACTAAACAGGAGTGAGTTTCACAGGAAAACAAGCAGAAATCCATTGGTCACTGCACCAAAGAGGGGGAAAAAAAGATTCAAATTTGGGCAAAAGTAGCCACTCTGTGTTAAAAATCAACTCTTTCCTGAACAGAGCAGGGAAAAAAAAGAACAACCCCATGCTGCTGTATTGAGCTGTGACATATGGTTACACAACTAGAAACCACAGAGGGGAAAATCATGTTTTCTCTTTCATTATTTATCACTCTCTAACTGTCTCCAGCTGGGTGAGTAAACAGCCTCATTGGGCTGTAATGAGAACAGCCTGCTGCCACCGTGCTCTGCAGGCTGCCAGAGCCTCAGGGCTCCTGTGCCAAGGAGCTAGAGGCTCCCTAAGGATACCAGTCCCCCCCTCAGCTCACCTCAGTGCCCCTCACACCTCATGGCCTCCATCAGCAAGTGCTAGGAGGTGGTGGGATGTGGACACATGGCCCCAGCACCCGCAGCATCCGGTGAGTGCTAACCAGACGCAGGCTTGGAGCGGAACGAAGCAGGCAGCTCCTGCTTCTGATTCCAGGGAATTATTTGGCCAATTTCCCCCTCCTGAGCTGTGCTGCAAATTGACTCCTAAGTGTCCCGTGAAATGGCTGCATAATTTGTACATTTGGGTGCTCTGCTTTGCTTCCTTCTCCACCTTGCTGGGTTTCCAGGCAGTTTCAGCAGAGCATCGTTAAGGTTGGAAGAGATCTCGAAGCTCATCAAGTCCAACCAGCAACCTGTCAGCACCATGCTGCCAAACCATGGCCCTAAGGACCACAGCTAGATGGATTTTTAAACCCCTCCAGGGATAGTGACTCCACCACTCACCAGCTTTCTCCCAGGGTTTCATTGCAGGGTCCATGGGCTCTGCTGCTCTCTGGATGCATCTTCTCTCCCATACTAGCATTCTCCATCACCTCCCCAGGGAGGACAGGCTGAGGCAGTTGGGGTTGTTCTGCCTGGAGAAGAGAAGGCTTCAGGGAGACATCCTTGTGGCCTTTCAGTACTTAAAGGAGCCTAGGAGACAGAAGGGGAGAGAGTTCTTAGCAGGACCTGTTGTGACAGGACAAGGGGTGATAGTTTGAAACTGAAAGAGAAGAGATTTGGGTTAGATGTTAGGAAGAAATTCTTCATTCAGAGGGTGGTGAGGCACTGGAACAGGTTCCCCAGAAAGGCTGTGGATGCCTCATCCCTGGCAGTGTCCAAATTCAGGTTGGATGTGGCCCTGGGCAACCTGCTGTAGTGGGTGGCATCCCTGCCCAGGGCAGGGGATTAGAGCTGGATGATCTTGAAGGTCTCTTACAACCCTAACCATTCTGTGATTCTATGATTCTCTCTCAACCAGCTCCAAAAAGTTAAGTTTTGCAGCTCTCACCTCTCTGGGTTTCAGACCTGAGGCCATGATCCCTTCCCACACCCCAAGCCCTCCCCAGGAGGAGCCATCCCCAGGAGACCAGCATGGAGCCTGTATGGATGCAGGGCAGCTGGCCTCCACCTCCTGAATCCCAGTGCATTTCCCCATTTGCTTTACTGGGTAGGGGGAGGCAAGGATCAGACTTTAAGATTCATATCCCCCTGATTAGGGCAGGCTTTGGATTAGGCTCTGAATTAGGTCAGGGTTGGGATGTTTCAGCCTCCTAGGGTTGCTTTCATCTTTCCCTCCTGCATCTTTCCTGGGGTGCAGCTGGACCTGAGCCTCCCTGGCCAACGTGCAGCTCCTGCACAGGAACCAAAGCTCTAGTTGCACACACAACATGGAGATGACCACCACAGCCCAGCCTCAAGCAGCCTCTGTCCCTGCCCACTCCTAACACCCAGCACCCAGCTCAGGACCCTCAGGAAGGTGAAGCCATCGAGGGCACTGTGTCACACAGAGACACCGCATCCATCTGAGCCTTTGCAGGGGAGAAAGGTCTCAGCTAAGAGCCAGAAAGTCCTTGAGCATCAGCAGCAGTGAGGAGTGATTTCCCAGGAAGATTAACCCATTTCTCAAGCCAGGGACAGCAGCCATTCCCTCTGTGTTCTGAGCAGATCTGAGTCCTTCCAACAAATGAAAAACTATTAGTAAACGGAAGCATTTTTAATGAAAACTGACCCAATTTTGATGCTGCTTCTCCTCCCACCTCAGGACTAGTCTGTGCCAGAGTTGGAGTGAAATTAGGTCGTTGCTGAACAAAGGTCATGAAAGAACATGCAAAGCTTCTCTGTGGGAAACCCTAATTTTGATGGCTTTTTGTGACTGTCCTCCCAAAGAGAGTTCTGGACAGTGGCACCTGGAGCAAAGCACCCCTGTGGCCACCCAGTATGCCCAGTTGGGTGCTGTTAACAAGTCCAGCTTGAACTGTTTGCACATTTCACCCCTCCTGGACCTGCAGTGAGTTTGGGGGAAATAAAAGAACCTGGTGAGAACCTGAGGGGTTTTTTGTTTGGGTTTTTTTTTTCCCCCTATAAAATCTTTACGTTCTTCAAAGCTGGCTACTGGTGCCCTGCTGCAGGACAGGGATGTGGAGATATGTCCTCAGGCTGCACCTCTGCTTCAGCCCAGCACAGGAGCACATCCTCCCATCCCATTGACTGAGCCCTTTCAGCAGCAGCCTTGCTGAACCCAAGCTCTCTTACAGTAACTACTCCCTCAGCTTTCACAATCACCTTCTGATGATCTCATCCCTGCCCATTTCCCTGGGAAGGGATGGCAGAGGCAGCTCCTTTCTGCAGAAAACCACTGCCAGCTTTGGAATGATTGTGCCAGGGGAGGTTCAGATTGGACATGAGAAACAATTTCTTCCCCAGAAGGGCTGTCAAGGCCTGGCCCAGGCTGCCCAGGGCAGTGGTGGAGTCACCATCCCTGGAGGGATTGAAAAGCCATGGAGCTGTGGTCCTGAGGGACATGGCTTAGTGGTGACCTGGCAGTGCTCGTTAATGGTTGGACTTGATGATCTTGAAGGTCTCATCCAACCTAAATGATTCTATGGTTCTGTGCTGGTCAGGCTGAGACAAGCACAAGCACTGCAGCTCTCCTAGCACAGATGGCCTGTACCTGTGGGTCACAGTGGTGACTTGTGTTCCCCACATCATGTAACCAATGCTGTGGCTCTGGGAAGCTGGAGCCAGGTGGTGGAGGAGCTCTCGGGGGAGGAAACAGAGAGAGAAACCAAACTCTGGCCCCAAACACAGCACTTTGTGCTCCCTCCAGAGAGTGAAAGGGGATGGCTTCCTCCTGCCCTGCCTTTGGGGGCTGCTTCCCTCTTCCTCCATGTCCTGTCCTGCTGCTGGAGGCCAGATCCTGACCTGCAGAGCCTTCATTCAAACCCAGGTTTCCATCCAAGTGCATGTCAACTGCAGTACCGACTGCCTCACTGCCTTTCACTCTTCTCTTCCCCCTCCAACTCCTCTTTTCTTCTACTTCCTTCTCCTCCTCCATTTTCTTCTTTTCTTCCTCTCCTTCCTCATCCTCCTTCTTCTTTTCTTCCTCCTCCTCTTTCTCCTTCTTTTCTTCCTCTTCTTCCTCCTCCTTATTCTTTGTTTCCTCCTCCTCCTCTTTCTCCTTTTCTTCCTCTTCTTCCTCCTCCTTCTTTTCTTCCTCTTCATCCTCCTTCTCCTCCCCCCAGCCACACCATTAGCATCCTCCCCATGTAAATGTTAATGAATTGTCATCAGACCAAAGTAATCACCAGTCAGCAAAACTTAATTTTACCAAAAGACAAAAAGAGGCTTCGCTCTAATTGATGGAAAATTGGTCGTTTCTTGTCAGGTTATTGTTCATTTCCCACCCACTAATGACTCTTGCTCCCACCAGCCCTGGAGCCCAGTGAGCATCACAGCCCCAGCAGCTCTCACCCTCAGCAGAGCCATTACAAACCCTGAGCTGAAGAGGAATGTTTGCATTGAAGAAACTTTCCAACAGCAATGGAATTGGAACTGCCAAACAGAGTGAGGAAGACAAGAAAGACCTAGAGGCATTGGAGTGTGTCCAGAGAAGGGCAAGGAGGCTGCTGAGAGGTCTGGAGAATGAGGAGTAGCTGAGGGAACTGGGGTTGGTTAGCCTGCAGAAGAGGAGGCTCAGGGGAGACCTTCTCACTCTCTACAGCTCCCTGAAAGGAGGTTGGAGCCAGGTGGGGGTTGGGCTCTTCTCCCGGGTTACCAGTGACAAGACAAGAGGAAATGGCCTCAGGTTGCACCAGGGGAGGTTTAGGTTGGATATTAGGAACAATTTCTTCCCTGAAAGAGTGGTTAGGCATTGGCCCAGGCTGCCCAGGGCAGTGGTGGAGTCACCATCCCTGGAGGGGTTTAAAAACCATCTAGATGTGGTCCTTAGGGACATGGTTTAGTGGCATGGTGGTGCTAGGTTGATGGTTGGACTTGCTGATCTTAGAGGTCTCTTCCAGCCTCAATGATTCTGTGACAAGCCAATGTCCTGCCCAGTAGCCCCAGGGGGAAGCACCAGCAGCAATGGGAAGCACTGAGCTGTTTTCACCAGGGCTCCCAAGCAAGCACAGTGTTGATAAGAGAGAGATGATCACATCTTTGGGTGCCTCTCTGTTTTCATCACCAAGATGGGAGCCAGATAAAAGAGACTGGAGCCCTGCTGTCAACCCAGTGAAGCTTTGCTGAATTCATGGACTCAGACATCAGAACTGGCTTCTGCTGACCCAGACACTGTCCCTTCATCACAATGTTCTTGGGATAAAGGGGGAAAAAAACCCAAAGATGGAACATTTTCTTTCCCTTCACCACTGGCATCCCAAAGGAGAACAGACCTGCCTCATGCTATCCCACTGCTCTTTATGGATCATACTGTAGCAGTGCCCAGGGATCCTGGTCTGGTCCTATCTCGTTTGCTATCACCTAAAACACACCCAGAGGGTGTATGTGGAGTCACATCCCTGGTGCAAGGCAGCCCCTGGGCTCCCCTGACTGCTCCCCAGGCTTGGTCTACACAAGCTATTACGGTAATTTGATAAGCCAGTTCTTCGTGATATGAATCTTTGACTTCGTTAAAGGGAGGAGGGAAAGAAAAAAAACCATCACCACCACCACACCATTGCATTTTGATGGCTCCCAGGGACAGTTCATTAAGCAATCAACTCTTCTAATGAAATATTTCTTGGTTAAAATATTCATTGATCCACAGCAGGTTTGCAGGGCGAGAGGGAAGGACAGGAAGGACCTCGTCCCAAATGCTTTCCTCTTGAGTCTTCCCAAGCACACCCTTCAAACTTTGGCATTGCAACCATGGTCATTCACACAGCAGCCCTTGGCAGAGATCCTTTGGGAAGCTCCAGGGATCTGGGATGCTCTGGGTGCTGTATCTTCCCCTTCTTTATCACATTGGTATGCCTAATGCTGGCTGAGGATTTCCACATCAGGTTTGGGTCTACTCCTGCTTGAGTGGAATACTTCTTGCTGTGGTGGCCAAGTGCCATCGTGGTAAAGATGGGGAAAGTTGGGCTAAGAGTGAGTGGAAATGGGCAGCTAGGGAGCTAGCTAGCAGCAGTTGTTAGAGGGAGAAGAGGAGAGTCCCAAAGAGAGGGATTGGTTTCCCTGGCAAGGGGTTAGGACACCCCTTTCCCCCCATGGAGCAGCTCAGCAGAGGATGTTTTACATCCCAGATGCTCTGGCCACAGTGTAAGAGCAGGGAGGAGGGAGCTCGAAGAGCCAGGGTGGAAAGCACTGGCAGGAGAAGAAAGAGAGGAGGGGAAGAAAAAAAAATATATCAAAGAGTGAGAAGTGAACAACTGCAGACAAAGCACCGGCTCTGGCCTCCCCCCTCCTTTCTCCAGCCTTACACCATGAGTAATCCCTGCTGCTCAGCACCCTGACGACTCAGACGAGGAGTCACCACGTGCGGGTAGGCTTCTCCCTGAAGGAAACAATGCAGACAAACAGGGTGAGAGGAGAACACAGACGTCCTGCTTGGGATGAGTAACCTTGCTGGAAAAGCAGATAAAGGGGGAAAGAAAAAACAACAGGGAAGAGGGGAAAGGGAAAAAAAAGAAAAACCAACCCACAGCATATACCAGGGGTGGGGGGAGGAAGGAACCAGGTGGCCTTGTGTCTAGGCATGCTGGTGGCTTGGTATGGAGTGGAATGGAATGATGTAGCATGGCATGGAATGGAATGATATGGCATATCATGGCATAGTATTGCATGGCACAGTGTGGTATGGTATGGCACAGCATGGTATGGCATGGCATGGCATGGTATGGTATGGCACAGCATGGCACACAGGCTTCTGAGCAGGGGCTAGAGCTCTCTTGGGGATGGCACAGCACCCTGCAGCAGGGCCACCTGCAGCCTCTCCACTCGCAGGCTCCTTCCCCTCCTGCACTGAAGCTTTCCAGGTACAGAGGAAGATTGGTCACTGCCTGGAGACTCCCCCACACCACATCCTTCTCTCCGTGTGTGGGAGCAGCACACACAGGCACTGGAGTTTTCACCTCTCTACTGTCCCTCCTTCAGCTGTTTAGCTTCAGCTCACTGCTGGGCTAAGTCTGGTCTGTCTGTCCCTCCTCTGCCTGCACAACTAGGGGAAACTGAGGCACGGCACAACCACAAGCCAAAAGGGCTGCAAAGCCCCTAACTGGGCTCTCAGTCTGTGCCTAGGCTGCTGCACCCCCAGCAACATTTCCCCTAATGTCTCTAACTCTGTGTGCAGCTCTGGAGCAGAGCCACCAGCCCCCATGGGTGCCAGGAACCCCCTTCCTCGGGGGGGGCTGCCCTCCTGGGGTGACACCATGAGGGTTTCCTGGCCCAGGGCAGCAGGGACAGGCTGGCCAGGGCAAGGGGGAGGAGGGATGCAAGACCCCAGGGCAGAGAGGAGCCTGTGGCTTTAAAAGGCAGCCAGGAGCCTCTCATCACTTACAGTAACTCAGTGCATCACGGCTTTGCCTTACGCAAGAAGCGAGTGGGGTCCAAGAGCTTGATGTCGGCCACAGCCCTGCCAGCAGCACGTCCAGGCAAAGCCAGATCCTTCTGGGTGCTCAGCGACCTGCGAGCGTGGGCTGAGCAGGGCATGCAGCCACACCAGCAGCCTCCCTCAAGGGTTCTGGGGGGGCGGGGAGGGGGTGGTCTACTTGGGACCCCCAGCTTTGACCCCCTGGTGCTGGCTGAGGATGCAGTGCCCAGAGCTGTAGCTTTATCCCAGGGAGAAGTAATCCTGCATCCTGGTCATCATCCTGCCATGATTCCCCAGGAGGGCACCTGGGTGCCAGTGCTGCTGGTGGTTCAGACCCAGAACCCCCAGGGAGGTGAAGGAGTGGCTGCTGTAGCTTCACAGGGTGCTGCAAGAAGGCTGGTGTGTTTGGGGTGGAAAAGCAATTCTTCTGCTCCTCTGTTGACATTTCCACCTTGGAAGGGATGGGAACTTGGGGCATAGTTGGAGCTGTGTCACAGCACAACTCCCTCCCTGAAGAACTTCTCTGGAAGGTAAAAGAGTAACTTCCTCCCCTTGTTCTCCCTATCTTCCCATTCCTAGTTTTTTTCTTTCTCATCTTTCCATACTTTCATTTCTTTTCTTGTCTTTGTTTTGCCTTGAAAGAGGAAGGGAAAGAATCTGAGGCAAGGCAGGAAGCAGAGGAGTTCAGAGAACTTGGTCACATCACCAAATACAGATGAGCATCTCTAGAAAAGTCAGGTTTGCTTTTTGAACTTACCCTTCCCCTTGAATTAAAAATAGAAAACCAAGATGTTTTCCATGCCCCATTTGCCAGAAAAGGCCAATCCTGTGGCAAACAGGCTCTGGATCCAGCTCGAAGACAACTTTCCTGGAAGACTGAGGATTCTGCCCACGAGGGAGCTGCTTTGCCTTGAGTGGGATTTAGGACAAACCCAAATGAACCTTTTCCACAGCAGATTTCAGCTTTCTGTCAACCTTACAGCAAACTGAGCCTGTTTCCATTCCAGGCAAGCACAGGATCAAACCCCTTTTGGTTGCAAATATCCACTTCTTACAGGTTTTTGATACTCTGTTTAGAAAAGCAGACACTTTCTGGAGGAGGAAAAAACAACAACTTGGCCAGGAAAACCAATTTCCCTCAGGGAAAAGTGATTGCAGAGGCAGGAGAGTGAGGATGAGCTTGGAAGAGTTGGAATGTGTCATTCCCTAGCAGAAAGGATGGACACTACTTTGGGGTCCTGTCACTTACCCCACACCACCTCCTGCTCCTCCAGCCACGTGTCTCAGGGCTTTATAACCAGACGTGATGCAAAAACGTTTCATCCAAGTGCTATAAATCCTGCTGCCTCCCTGACACCCTTTTGGAGGTGACACATGCCTGAAGCTTTGCCTGTTGCAGAACAAAAGGAAGTTTTTCCTTTCCTTTTTTCCCCTCTCTTTTGGGAGTTCTCACTCTCTCTCTTGCTGTCACCCTCCTGGGAATCTCCTGCAGCATCCCTGATATCCCCGTGGCCTCCAGCTTTCCAGCTGCAGCAGGGATGAGCTTAGTCCCTCAGAAACCAAACCCCAGTGCCCTCCCAAAAGCCCAGGGTACAAGCCACCTCTCCTCAGCTCCCATTCCTCCTCACTCCTATTATTATTATTATTATTATTATTATTTTATCCCCTGGCTGACACAGATGAACAAAGAAAGATCTTTGGGCCAGGCTCAATTCACAAACTCCCCTCGGTGGAAGGAGGCTGCCCATGTCTTTTTGTGCAAATCCTCCCTGCTCAGATGCTATTTGATGTCTTCAAAGGGGCTATTCTTATGTTGAGAAAAGAGGGCAAGCACAGGTTTGACAAGTGCTCGTTGCTCAAAGCTATTTTTCACTCAGAAAAGTGCCAGTTTGGGATTAAATATATATATATATCTATATATGCTGGGGTTTGGGTTGGGGTTTTTTTTTTCCTAGGCAGATATTTGGGTGAATAACTCATGAAGTCAGAACATTGGGTGTTAATTAAGGTATAAATTTTGGGCAGGTGAATGGGAAAAGAGCATTCATGTATCTGGGAGGGAAATAAAATTCCTTGAACCCACAAAAAAGATGCCTGGAGAGAATTGTCTGAACTGAGCTGGGGGCAGGGAGAGGCTTGTGGTGACTTGGGCTGGCTGCTGTGGAGCAAGGCTGCCTTGGGGGAGGAAAGGGGAAGGCATGAACCTCTGTGGGGCTGTCCTTCAGCGTGTGGGGAGCAAACCCATCACAGAGCTGCCAAATCTTCGTGCCAGGAGGGATCTGGTCTGAGGTGGGGAGGAATCAAAGTTGCTTAGCATCCCAGGTGGTATCCGGCCCTGAAATGGGTTGGGTTGTCCTCAACACAGAAAGGCTGGAGAGCTTCCCCTCTTTCTCATGCTTTATTAATTTTTCTGAGCTAAATACAGGCCAAAATGTCTGGACAGCTGTGGCTAGGGGGTGCTGGGAGATGGCAGCCTGCTGGCTTAGCCAGTCCCTGAGGGAGCTGTGGTGGGTGATGCCAGAGGGTGCATCAGCCACCCCAGACATGGATGTGAGGAGTCATTCACAGAATCCCAGAATCCAGCATGGTGAGGGAAGGGACCTCTGGGGATCAGCCAGTCCAACCCCCCTGCTCCAGCAGGGGCACCCACAGCAGCTTGCGCAGGGTCACCTCCAGCTGCCTTGGGAATCTCTCCACACAAGGAGACTCCACAGCCTCTCTGCAAAGCCTGGGCCAGGGCTCCAACACCCTCAACAACAAACAAGGTTCTCCTCCTGCTCAGCTGGAACATGAAGTCACCTCCCCACAGCACATCTGCCATGGCTGCTGGTGGAAGGTGGAGGATGGCAGAGAGGGAAGGCTTGTTCCACACCACAGATGCCAGGCTAAAAAGTCTGTTCCCATCTTTCTGATAACCACTGGAAGGTCACAAATCTCCTGCCTGGGATGGAGAAAACACTGCTGAAGGCAAGGGAGCAGGGTGAGGGCTGGCCAGAAGTTTTTTATCTGCGTTTTGATGGCGAGGGGGAGGGGAAAGCTGTCCCTGCCCAAAGGAGAACGTGCCGGCAGGAAGCAGGGCTGGTGCACCCCGCTTGTGAGAAACTCTCCTGGGGGGGCCCCTTCCAAGAAAGTCAGGACCTGGTTCTGCAGAAGTGGGTGTGAAGCAAAGGCTTATCCGATGGGAGCCCCAGAGCTGCCTGAGAACAAGCCAAGCCCTCTGGAAAATCCCAGACCTCCACAAGGGTTGGGTTAGGACCTGGGTTTAGGGCTAGGTGCAGCTCAGGAGCCAGCCCTGCCCTTACCCTCATCCTCTTTGTCCTCTCAAGGGGAGATGTTTGGGGGGGGGAGGGCAAACCTAATAGGTTTGCTGTGATCTTTGCTGGGGCCACCAGAGTTTGTAGCTGGGGGGAAGCAGCTTTTCCCTCACACTGGAATTCCCAGACACAGACTTTGCATTCAGGAATTATCTTTTCTTTTTAAAAAAAACCCCTAGTTTTCCTGCAAAAAAAATAAACTAAAGGAAAAACCAATCCAGGTGGATCGAAATACTTTTATTCTAGTTTCACTTTGTAAAAGTATTTTATCTGTCCATAAAATGGAAATGGCATTAAAAGGTACTTCTGAAGTCAAAGCAAGGGAACACAGAGTGGTCACACTTTGGTACTATTGAAACCCAAGAGCTTCGACACTTCACGGAAAACTTTTATTTGACTCCTTCCAAGTGAGATATGGATCATCCAACCCCCAACTAGATGCTTTGGGGTTCAGCATCTGGGTGATGGTGTGGATTCAGCACCCGGATGATGGTTTGACTCCTGCATCACGGTGAGGGTTTAGTGTCTAGCATCTGGATGATGGCCTGGGGTCCTACGCCTGGGTGATGGTTTGAGGTTCAGCTCCCTGATGGGGGCTCCGCTCCCCCAGGGACTCTCTGGGGACCCTCTCCCTGCGGTGGGACGTGATGTGGGGGTAGGACAGAGCCGGAGGGGAGGAAGGGAGAAGGGGGTCACCAGCTCAGCACCTCGCTGTTCCCATCCCTAAAATGGAGTCAGTAACTACCCTGTCTCTACCCCTAGCGCCCCGGTGCCTCAGTTTCCCCAAGTCATCGCCGTGCCCGGAGGGGGAAACACCATCCATAGCAAAAACCAATTAGCGCAGGAGTTAATGAGCAAAACACAGAGTGGGGGAGAAGGGCAGATCCTGGGGCATATCACACTGGGATGGGGGGACACTCCCCATCCCCTCCCTCAAAAAAGAAAACCCCTCAAGGGCAGGGAGGCGAACGAGCACCCCCAGAGAAGTACCGAGTGGGGGGGTAGCGGGGAGGGG
>VWZX01009666.1:1003939-1070888 GCA_013399015.1 Galbula dea
CCTCCCCACGTACTCTCGTCCCTACCGGCAGGTCCGTGCCGTGTCCCGTTCCCCGATGCGGCTCCGTCTCTCAGCGCTCGGAAGTTTGTTGCGGCGTCCGGACAAAGGGAAGCAGGGCTGGGGGCTCGATGAACCGGAGGGGGTCTCGGTGTGCTTGTGGCTGAGTCCTCGCTACTCCCGGGGCATTGCCGGTGGTGGGCACGGGGGTCTCCGCCGCATCCCTCCCGTCCCCTAAGCCCCTCCGAGGTGTTTCACCGGTCGGTGGAAGGCAGGGAAAGGGCAGCAGGAAAGGGTGTCGGGGCACCGGGAAACTTGCTCTGCAGCCGAGAGATCTGCGCTACTGGTACCGGCTCTAGCCTTGCCGTGGGGTCCCGCACCCCAGGCACCGGGAGGCTTCGCACCGCTTGGGTTATACTCAGTCCCTGCCCTGCCAGCCAGCAGCCCTTGGGCTCCCTTTGTTGGTGCTTCCCATTTTTCCTCCCCATCTTTTCTTTTCTCCCCGGCAGTTTGGTTGGGATTCCGGGGGAGGTTTGGGTGGGATTTTTTCCCTTCCTTTTTGCCTCCTTGTTGCGTTTTAACTCAGCCCTAGCCCCACTGCTCTGTGCCCAGGAGGGGCCCAGCGGGTACCGCTCCCTTCTTTTAAGATAAAATAAGTAAGTGATCCCAAAGTTGGGAAATTCCTGGGGAGAAGCAGCCTTCACCGTCCCTGTCAACCTGCAGCCCGACCGAGCATCTCTCCAGCAGCGCCTTGGGAAAATCCTCCACCGGCTCTAAAATCCTAACCCAAACTGCAAGGTGAGGGGAGAGGAAGGACAAGCAAAGCAGCTTGGGATGGAGCTGGAGAATATTCCCGAGCGATTCCCGCAGGTTTGGATTCCGGAGCGGGAGGGATACGGCGGTGCAGCCAAACCCTGCTCCGCGTTCTGCCCGTGCCTGCGTTTCACCCGAAAGTTTGTGAGGGTTTGGTGTCTCTTTGTTTGAGAGGGAAGTGAGGTTGGGATGGGTTTTTCCAAGGGTTTCAGGGGGGTCTCTGACCTCGCCACGATGCCCACTGCCCGCGGGAGGTCCCGGCAAGATGACTAGGACCCTGCTGGCAGCGGCTGCTAGGCATATCAGCAATAATAATGTGTTTGGAAAGAGTTTTTAATGATGGAGCTATCATCTCCTGGAAATTCCAAAATTCCCGGGCAAATATCATTTAGCCAAGCTGCTGGTGGGTCACTGGGAGCCCTGGATCAGCCTCTTTCATCCTGTTCCCAGCCCCGTCGTCTGCCTTCATTGCGAGATGCTCTCCCGGTCCCGGCGCTGGCAAAGTTCGGGGATTTTCTATTCTTCCCTGCTCCGGGTGATAAACAAACGCGGCTCTGTCTCCTCTCCCTTCTCCCCCTCTCAAAAGAAAAGGCACTTCAGAAAGTGCTGCGTGAGCAGGCGGTGGCTCTGAAGATTTCTTTTGGTGGTAGGAAATCTGGTTGGAGTTGGCAGCCGCGTTCCGAAGGTGTGCGTCGGGGAGAGACAAGTGGAGTGCAACTGGGGCTTGCTTCTTCCATTTGGGAATCATTCTTTTGGGTTTGGTTTTTGCTTTAATTTATATTGTTGTTTGGTTGTGGTTTGGTTTTTTTTCTTTAAAACCCCTAAACCAGCAAAGGGCTGTCTCTGTCCCATCCTCCCCTCCTGTACCCTTTTTAATCCAGATAAAAACATGCCTAGGGAAGAACAGGAATAATTCCCAGGCAGCTACAAACTTCACTTTGCTCTGAGTCGTGCTCGGGAAAGTGCCAGCTTTGAAAACTTATTTTTTTTATTGTTCTTAATATAGTCCTAGAGGAATTTGTGTCCAAATTCCTCCCTGGAATCACTCCTCTCCTTCAGGGCAGCTCTTCCATCCCCGCTCGGTCTCCATACCCAGAGATGTGCCTTTTACCGTGCTCGGAACCAACTCGGCAGCGGATTAAGACCTCACTTCTCTACCAGCATTGTAAAGCTGTGGGGCACACAATAAAAATGTTATTAGTTTCTGTATTAAAAGGTTGAGTTAGTTTTAACCCAAACCAGAAGTCAGAATTCAGTTTTACAAATTTTCTTCTTGTGCATTTAAAAAGAAAACCAACCCAAAAGGTGTGATGCTGGAGAAGAGGCATTTGATGTTAAATCAACCCAACATGTGTCTCACCCAGGCAGAGAGAGACCCTGGTCCTGGTGTGCTCGTGTCGATGTTGTTCCCTTTCCTCCCTCCCCATTAAATGGAGCCAAGTCTTGAGCTCGGCTGAAATCTAACTCTTCATTTAATTGTTAATTCTGGTTTAAATTCCACCCCACCTTAAAGTTTATCCTCCCCCCCCCCCAAAAAAAAAAAAAACACAACCCCAACAAGCCCCCAGGAGTAGGTGGAAAAAAAAATAAATCATTGCAGTTGGAAAAACGATATCAATTTTTTCCTCCTCTTCCAGGTTGCTTAAATCAAACTGGGATGGAGGGATCCAGGGAGGAAAAAGGGACAAAATTCCCTGTGCTGAGCCAGGGAGCTTTTGTCAGGGCTTGAAGCCCTCGGTACCTCCCTCCTGCCTTTCTTTTGCCCTTTGTGGTGCTGGGGGTGAGGAGAGGAAAATCTTTCCCGAGCCCTTCCCGCTCCCTCTGCTCCCATTCCCGAGCTTTCCCACTCTCTCTGCTCCCAGCAATGGTCAATCAACCTCTTCTGAGACAATTCCTAATTTTTAAAATATCTTTTAATTTATTGGTTATTGCAAGTTGTTTTGTTGAGGGCTTCCCCCCCACCCCTAAGCTCTATTTTGCTGGGGCTGCTTCTGGGTCGAGCATCGCTCCCGTGATAAAAACCAAACTGGCTCCGTTGCGCAGCGTGAAGTTGGGCTCGGTTGAAGCTGAGCAGAGGGAAAAGTGGGGGGAGAACGGGATCAATGTGGAAAATCCTCCTCTTAACCTGTGCACCCCAGGAATGTCACCAAACAGAGGTTAGGGGGAGCGGTGGGTGACCCCCGCTTGCCAGTTTGGGGCAGGAGAAGGTGTTGGAGAAGAGCTGTGGAAGGGCTCTGTGTGCTGGGGAGGAGGTGGAAGGCTGAGCAAAAAGAGTGAAATGAAAGAAAAAGGATTGAAGTTGTTGCTGGGGGGGGGAGGTGGGGAGGAAGCTGATACTCTGACCTGGGGGGAAGAAAAAAAACCAACCCAAAAGAATATAACAAATATCTGTAAGCACCATGTCCATCTCCTGGGCACCTCCCCGGGAGAGGAGTCCCCGTCGGTCTTCCACCGTCCTTCGGAAAGGGAAGATCTGAGTGTGTGGAAAACACACCAAAACCCAAAAATCAATCTGTGCAATGGCTAAAATCAAGTGACACTAAAATATCTCCTGCAGGCCCTCACCCTTTCTCTCCTCATAACCCGACAGGAATGCGAGTGCACTCAGTTGTGAAGTTGCTGCCCGGAGAGCTCCGGAGCTTTTCTTTTCTGCTGCCGGAGAGGGGGATGATGCTTGGAGCCTGCTGCTGTTTGTGTCTGGCTGTGGGGCTGGGGGAAAAGGGGGGGTGAAAGCTCAGGCTTTCAGAGGCTTCTCCTGTTTTATATTATTTTATTATTATTATTGTTATTATTATTTTCTCCCCTTTCCTCTTTTCTTGTTGCTCCGGAGGGAAGTAGGGGGAGCGAGTCGGAGGAGGAGAGGTACAGTGCTGGGTTTGCCTTTGTAGCAGCAAGGTGGGGGGCAAGACATGCCCCTGGCTGGGAATGAGGCTCATTCTTCCCACTGGAGAAAAGAGGGAGAGCCCAGAGATCCTCCCTGGCTTTTCTTCTGCTCATTTAAAAGTAATACACTATTAATTTATGGCTCTTTGCAATGCGAGTTTCCCGCTGCGGAGTTGGGCTTTGGGAGCCTGAAGTATTTAGGGAAATTCTGGTATTTAGGGAAAGGAGAACTGAGATGATTTTTTGTTTGTTTGTTTTTCCCCCTTCATCCCCCTGCCCCATGGTGGTTTTGAAGCATGGGAGAGCTCCAGGTTGTGGCTGGCAGGTGGTTTGTGGAGGTCTCGTGGGGATGCTCCCCGCTGCTGGCAGCCCAGCATCTCCCCGGGGTACGGAAAGGGTCCCACCTCCTCCTCAGGAGCTATCCTGGGTTTAGCCTCCACTCAGTACTGGAGCTTCTGGAATGACCCTGCTGCCACCTTAGCATCACCTGCCACTGCTGGAAGTGGAAAGTTGAAATTTCCTGTCCTGTCTTCTTTGATTTCCAGCTCCTCCGGCACAGTCGTGGAGGTTATTCAGAGCTCAGTCCTGCACCATGAGCCTCTTCCCTGCGGAGGGACAAGCTCTGTGTTAGCAGGAGGAAGGAAGGAAAAAGGAAGGAACTAAAACTGGAAACACACTTGGAGCTTGGAAACACATGTGTTTGCCTCAGCAGAGTAAAAATCCTCTGTGTGCTACTTTGGGTGCCGTGATGCACCTGAGAGGAACGTGGGAGTAGCTACTCACTTGAAAATAAAACCAAGGCCGTGACCCTGCTTTGGCAGCGAGTTGCCATCCGGATTGTGACCCTCTGGGGCTGGTCCTGCTCACCCTCGGAGCAGCCACGGGGGCTCTTGCCTAGTGAAGCTCGCTCCTCTGCCAAGGGATGGGAGAGTGGTTGGTGTGGGGCAGGGCTGGCACCCATCTTAGCATCTGGCCAAACCTTCCCTCTCCTCCTGCTCGCTGCTGCTGCACCTTTACAAGTCAACTAGAACTTGCAGATCAGGATGGGGTTGGGCACAGCTTGGAAAACTTCCTAATTTATTTCTTTCCTTCCCTTACAGCAAGTGTTCTCTGTATAAAATCCAGGAAAAACACTGCTTCAGGCTTTTCTATTTTCTTTTCTTGTTTTTCTTTTTAACTTTTCCTCATTTTAAACCCCTTTTTGGCAATTGCAGATGCTCAAACATGTTGCTGGTAATCAAACTGCTCGGGACCCAACCCTGTTTGCGAGTGGCACAAGCAGCAGGGAAAGGGAAGAATTAGGAGGCAGAGGCAGGGGAGGAGGAGAGCTGCTCCCTTCCGGAGGTCGGCAGCATGATGCTGTAGAGGGACAATGCACCCTGTCTGTCTGTTTGTCTGTCAGCCACGTTCTGATTTCATAAAGATCCTGCTCTGGAGGAGAGATTAGCTCTGGGGTCGGAGCTGGAGGGAAGGCAGGAAGGGATTCCGATGCCTTGTGCCGGCAACAGACGGGGCTGGCTCTAATGGTACCGGGATAGCCGGGCAGGAGAGCCCTGTGGCAGTACAGGGGCAGGAGCCTCTCTTCTTTTTTACCTGTTTAAGGGGGAAAAAAACCCCAAACAAACACAAAACCCAACCCAAAATCCACCCCTGTGTTTGCAATCTGCTCTGCTGGGCTGGGGTAAAGCGAGTTGGGGTCGGGGTTTGCCAGCTGCAGCCGACGCTCGGTTTTCATGGGAAAAGTCTTTTTGTGGCATGTTCTGGTGGAAACCTTCCTCCTCCTCCTGCACTCCCAGGGCTGGATCAGCAGCAAAAACATGGCTTTATTTTTTAGCAGAATAGGGAGTGGAGGGTAGTTGTGGGAGGGAGGAAATTTCACCTGGTCCCGTCTCCACCGAAGGCTTTTGGGTCTGTTTGTTGGAGATGCGATAAAACAACTTTTTGGGGGGGAAAGAATATTCTCAAAATCATGGAGAGGTGCAAAAAAAATTCTTTTTAAGGTCCTAGAGTAGGAAAACAAAATATAATCTGGTGAGGGGCCCTCGTTTGAGGTGATTTGGAAGCTGTTTATTCTGCCTCATTGGCAAATGTCCTCCACGTGACCGACTTCGGCGGGGAGCTGGCACCGGCCAGCTGGGAAACACGGATGGGGCTGGCGGGGAGCTGGGGACCTGCCATCCCCCGAGGAGGAAGATCCCTATGTGATGGGTACGTGCTCTGTGTGTGTGTGGTGTGAGCTGTTCAGCAGCTCCCAAGGCTTGGGGAGATGCCATCCTCGGAGGTGTTTTCACTCTGCCACCGATATTCCCGTTCAAACGCCAGGCTGCATCAGGGATCAGCCAGGATGAGCTGCTCACCTGGAGCAGGAGGTGTTGAAACAACTTCTTTCACCACACCTCTGCCAGGTCCCTGCTGGAGCTGGATTTATCTAGTGGGGTTTAGCTGCACCCAGGCTAATAAAGGCATAAAACATCAACGGTGCCGACCGGGGTTGGGCAGGGCAAGCTGAACGTCGTCGCGCTGCAGAGTGGCCTCGGGGACCAGGAGCCATCCAAGCCCTGAGCCCAAACCTTCTGGCTGTTCACTGGCTTCCTCTTGAGTCTTGAATTAAACTGTAGAGTTTAGGTGAGTGGTTTTTCTTTTTGCCTGTGAATCTGTGAGCCAGGCGCTGTCCTGTATTTGTTCGTCTGTAGCAAGGGTGAGGACCATCTAGGAGAAGCTGTCACGGGCTTGGGAAATGATGTCTTCAGCCACAGGAAAAAGGGACAGCAGAGAAAGGCTTGAGGTAGGTTGCTTAATGCAAAATATAAGGCTAGGACTTGTGCTGATGAGTGAAGGATGTGCTGGGATCCTACTTACCCTGGAGCATCTTCTGGTGGCCCTCGGCTTTGGTTCTCTGCCAGCAAGTTGTCCACTGCAGCCTGTTAGTGGGAGGAATGTGCTTGCCCAGTGGGTTTCTGCTCGTGCTTCTCAGTCCAGGGGGTGGCTTGCTGGTGTGCTGGAGCTTGCACTGGCCTTGGGGCTCACTTGGGTGCCACCTCTCTCGTGCCAGGATCGCAGCACGTTGCTTGGGTTGGCCGCTGTAGGATGGATGGGGTTTCTGGTCTCTGGCATGGGTGATTTGACCACACGGTCCTGGGTGCTGCTGGGAGGATGCTGCTGGCAGCAAGAGTGTCCCCAAACCCCACTGGGACGTGGGGCTTTGGGGATACATTGGCTTCTGGCTTCTTTGGTGGCCTTAATCCCTGCTCCCAGAGGGTGGAAATGCCTGGCCAGAATGGCAGGGGACATCTCATTGCTTCCCAGGAGGGGGAGAAGATGTCCCAGTGCAGCTCTGGCAAAAGGCCTTGGGGCTGTTTGGGGCTTGAGGTGGTCTCAAGGGTGTTGGAGGAGCAGAGGGGACAATTTAGGACAAGAAGTACCTGCTGGAGATGAAGTTTCTTGTTGAGGATCCAGAGTTTTTGGCTGAAGTGGGCTGGGGTTTGGGCAGGGATGGTGCATAGAGACCTTGTACTGGGAAGGGAAGAAGCCTTTCCCATAGCCTGGGGCTTTCCTTATGGTGTCATATCCCCTCTGGGTGCTGGCAGCCACCTTGCTATGGAGCTGCACAGTACCAGGAGCCCTTCCCCAAGGGCTGCACTGGCTTTTGGGCTGCTCCAGCTGGAAAAGCACATCCCAAACCTCACTGTTCCTGAACACAGTGTGGAAGCAGCTCAGGACCTTGGAACAAACCCAAAATGCCCCAAAACAACCTGGGTTGTTTTTGTTGTTTTTTCAATTAGCATCTTCCTCTACTTCTCCCAGGGGAGTTCCATCCACCCAAAACAGGGCCAGCACTGCTGAGCATCCTGTGGCCCCACATCACTGGTCCAGCTCCCAGCTGAGGAGGGGCAGGAGGAGGTGCTGAGATGCTTTGTGCCACCCACAGAGTTTCCCAGTGGCCTGGGTCCTTCTTCCAGAGTCCAAAGTCCTCTGGCTGATTTCCACCCCCTGGATGCAGCCAGGCTGGAAGATGGGAGGGAAGTTCCCTGGAGCATGGGGTAACTGGGATCTGGAATCCAAATACAGCATCCTTGGGCCTATTAAAAAGAGGAAGAAGGAGAGAAAATAAAGACAGGGTGTGGGGGGAAAGTGTCCTATAACTTTTGTGGCAGGAAATGTGGATTTTGGAAATGTGCTGTGACAAGCATTAGCTGCAAAAAAACCCTCTCTTCTTGTGCTGAGATGGATTTGGGTGGGGGCAAGGACGTGGGGTTTATGAAGTGCTGTTTCCAGCTTCGCTCTTCTCCAGGGTTGTTTCCAAAGTATTTACTCTCCCCTTGTACTTCCCAACCTGCTTTCCCTGCAGCCAAGTAGCTTCCCAAGCAGGGCAGTGCCATTCTGCATTTCCACAGCAGGGTCCCAGTGGGATGTGGTTTGTTTTATGGGCAGGGGAGGGTCTCCCCCTCCCCATCTCCTGCTGCTGTGCTCCACACTCAGCTTCGGCTCTGCCGGGAGTAGGCTTTGGGGAGCCAGGCTGTGACTGCTCTGCCTGCCACAGATGTTCACTCTTAATAAACCCAAACCTCAAACTCGACAGGATCTCTCATTTGGGAAACAAAAGGGGCATTTATCCCCTGCTGTGTGGGTAAATCTGGGGCTGGGGGGAAGAGGAAGAAGAGGAGGAGGAGGAGGAGGGTGCTGCTGCTGCTGCGCGTCCCATCGCTCCCAATTTGTCTCAGCCTCTCCGCGGTCTGGGACACTGCTGCCTTGCTCCTGCCCTCCAACCCCCTAGTTGTTGATTAAACCATCAAAAGCACTCACTCTGCCACCAAGTGCCATCTAAGAGGGTGCTGGTGATTTGCCCAAGGGCATGGGGTCCTCTCTCTCCTGGGAGCTAGGCTTGATCACCTGCTGGATACAGGGCAGGAGGAGGTGGCTGCTTCTCGAGTGCCTGCAGAGCTCCAGCAGATCCTGTGATCCAGCAGCAGCAGGGGTCAGGCCATGTTTGTGCAGATCTCTGCTGGCTGATGAAGCCCCAAGGAACCAGGAGATGGCTTAGGAGTGGAAGAGCAAAGGTTCCTGACGTGCACTGGGTGCAGAGGGACCTGGTTTCTGGCTGGGGCATGGACATGGGGGCTGCAGAGTGTGGGACATCACTGTTGTCTGCAGGGTGGGTGAGCAAATGCCAACCACCAAGTCTGTCCAGTCTCTGGAGGCAGCTGTGCAGTCTTGGGGAAAACCTCCCGAAATTTGGGGGTTCTTGTGCATGTTGGTGAGGAGAGATGCCCAGTCAATGTGCTCCTGAGAGAAACAGGTGAAGGAAGATGTCCTCAAACCCACCCTGGTGAGGGGTGGGGGTAGAACATGCTGCAGAAACCCCAGTAAGAGATTCCTGGCTGAGCTCTGCTCCTGTGGAGCCACACGAGGTTCTTTTGCTGTAATGACAGGCAGAAGACTTATGCTGAAATGAAGGTCTGAGTTTCCTCAGCTCCTGGACCAGCCTGGCTCCTCTTCCTTGGTCTCTGCCTGCCTGGAAGGATGCTGGGGGCTCTCTGAGTGTGGCAGGCAGTCAGGGTCATTCCCTGCTTGCTCAGCTCTCTTTGGCTTCTTCGTGCCTCCCCTTTTAGAGCAGGTTTTTATTCACAGCCAGTATGGCAGAGGCTGCTGTTAGGGCCTCATCCAAAATCCCTTGAAGTCCTTCCCTTGCTGCTGGAGGGCTCAAGCCCTGAACAAATGGCCCTTTTCCTTGGGAAATGGAACTGCAGCTCCCAATCTGGGTCAGACTTGGGGACTGTCAGAGCAGCTTCATCTGCAGCTCAAACCCTGCCTTGTTCTCACCCCACACAGGTACTGCACTAGGGCTGATGCCTCCATCACCAGCTGTGGTGCCAGAGCTGTTTTCTCTGCGTTCTACAGCTGGTGGTGGTAAAATACTCTGTGCTGGCAAGGCCAATCCCTTGGGAAATGCAATGAGATGGAGTAGAACAGGAGAGGGAGCTCCTGGGGGTGTGGATGCTGCCTTTGGGGAAGGTTGGTGCCTCCTGGTCACCTGTGTCCCTGCTGTACCAGAGTGGTGAGTGCTGCAGGGGGGAGTGTTTGTGCTGCTGAATGTCCAGCTGTGGACTGGGGCTGCTGCAGGAGCTCTGGCTGGGAGAAGAGAGTGGGACAGACTTCTGGGCATCTCCTTTCATGGCAGGATTGGTCCTTTCTGTCAGCCATCTCTGCTGATCCTTCTTCTTGCAGATACAGATGCTCTGGGTATCATCCTGGGGCTGGGAACCAGCAGGGAGTCACTGGGTTTAGCCTGGAGGTTGCAAATAATAATTGGTGGTTTAAAATTGCTGGCAGCAGGCAGGAGCCATGGTCAGTGGTGGGGTTGAGGCTGGTGGTGCTGAAGGACTGGGCAGGGAGGTGGGTGGTGTTCCTGGGGTGCTCGGTGACCCCAAACTGTGCCTGCTTCTTGTCTTACCTGATGCTATATCCCAATGCTGTTGCTTTCCCTCACCACAATGAGATGTTCCTTGCTCCAAGGAGGAAGGAGGACATCCCTAAGTTGGTGTCCTGTGTGGGGTGCCTGGTGATGACCCCATGGCATCGTGTCCTACAGCCAGTGAGTGCTTTGCAGTGAGGATGTATCTAACACCACGTTAATGGTCATAATCTGCTGGTTTTGCATGGCTCTGGCTCTCCCAAGCCAGCAGGAAGGTGCCAGTGGCTTTCTGGGCCACTGCAGCATGGCCACTTCTGGCTCAGAGCATCAGCAGCCCCCCTGGGTGCTGCTCTGGGTGTCATTGCACCCTGAGCTGGGCTCCTTCAGGAACCTCACTGTTCTCGGGAGGAAGCATCACCTGGTGCTTGGGATGAGCAGGGATTTGAGAGGCTTGGATCATGATTCACTTCACCCTTCCATAGCTCTGTCCCAAGCCATAAGGCAGGGAGGGATGTGCTGCCTGGATTCAGGCAGATGCTGTGTCCTGCTATGGTCTCTGGTAAGGGCTGAACTCTGGGGGGACACAGAGCTTGGGAACCTGGATGGATTGGCATGGCCTGGGAATGCTGTGGGTGGCACCAGAGGGATGCTGTGGGACCAGATCACCTTCCCGTGTTGGCAGAGGTCCCAAGGGTTGATGAAGCCATGGAGGTGGCTGCCTTCCCAGCAGGAACAGAGCAGGGAAGCTCCTGCTGCCTCCACAGCTGTGAGTGCACTGGGCAAAGCATCTCCCTCTGGAATCCTTAGGGAAGGCTGCTGGAGGGGGTTGCCATCCCTGGGAAGAGGATGTGGGAGCTGATCTTGGCTCATCCACGTCACACAGAAGCAGCATAGGGTGATCTTTTGGCTTTGACACAGGCTCTGCGTGGGGAGATGCTTCCTCCACGCCTCTCTGCTGAGCCTTGCTGTCTTCCTCAGCACCCAGAATGTTAGATGTGTCTTCCCAATCCCTTCCACCCATCTTCAGGCCAAGATTCCAGGACATCCCAGCTTCCTAGAGCACAGAGCTTCTTCCTGGCTTTTAAGAAAGCCCTGAAGAAATTGCTCCTGTTATTCCAGTGGCTGCTGTAAGTAGAGATGTCAGAGCTGCCAGCAGCCAGATGTGTCTCCAGGGCTGTGCTTTGCTCCATGTGGGTGCTGAGGCTGTCATGGGTGCCCATACTGAGCAGGAGATGTTGACTCCATGTGAGATGGAGCCAAAATAAAATCAGGAATGCTGTTTGGAAGTGCTGAGACTGGCTCTGGCTGTGGCTGGAAGATGGAGCTGACCTCAGGTCATGCTTTCCTCTGATTTGGATGGGATAAAAAATGGGATTTGGGACCAGGAGTTCAAAAATACCCAAGGATAGTTCTGCCCCATCACCTTTTTTTCTTCTCCCTCCTGGTGAGCAGCATAATTTCTGGGTGGAAACCAGGCCTCTTCCTGCACAGAAATGGGATTTGCAGTGGAAAGCACCAGTGTGCAGCAGGGAGTGTGTTAAACAGAGCCTGCTCTGGGGGAATTGTTGCACAAACATGATGGAGTCTGGGAAAACTTGTGGAGTCTGAGTTCCTCCCTCCTGTTCAATAGTCCCTGTGACTTTTCTTTTTATCCTCCCCTTTGGATTACTTAAAGGGCAGAAGAAATTTTGAGCAAGCTCCAGTCTGACTTCCCACAAACTGAGCTGGAAAATTGCACTCAGGGTCTGACATGGGAACTCATGTCCCAGAGCTGAGTCCCTCACACCAATGGCTCTGCCATTGCTCCTTGTCCTGCTCCCATCTATCCTTCACCTGCTCCAGGTCATTTTCTTCCTCCCCAGGTCTGCCCTTACCCTTTTGCAGCCTCCCCTGAAGGGATGGGGCAGGGGGAGCTTGGCTTTATTTTTAAGACCTTCTCCCTTACATGCATCTCCTTGCTGCGAGCCTTCCTCCACTCTGGTGCTGTCTTTACTCTTCCCAGTGATGATGCTGTGAGCATCTTTCTCCCAGGCAAGCTGGGACACTTCCCTGCAGCCTTCCTCTTCCTCAGCTTGCCTGGGGCAACGTCCTTCATGGCTCTGTCTGAGAGCAAGAGCCCTCCTCTTCCTCAGGTGCCCAAAGGCTCTGGTAGGCAAGGGGGTCAATGGGGATAGCTGCAAGCAGGGTCAGGCTTTTTGCACGTGTGAGGCATGGGGGGGGGGGTGTGTGCATGGCATGTGTGAGGCATGGGCTGTGTGTGCATGGGGTGTTGTGTGTGTGCATGGCATGTGTGAGGTGTGGTGCATGTCCCAAGCAGGCTCAGGGCTCTGCTGCTCTTGGGATGCCACAGCAGAAAGGCTGAGTGAGAGCTGCACTCGCTGCGGGGATGAGCTCCAGATGAAGTGTGTGAGCTGAGCACATGGGAAGGAGACTGAAACCCGAGTCAGGATGTGGAGGGAGATGATGGAGGAGCCTTGGCAAGATGCTGGTGGGGTCCTGGCTGCTGATGCTGGGCAGTGGAGTCAGGGGGGTGATGGCACAGGCTGGGCAGTGCTGTGTGAGCGTGCATGTGTGCACAAGCAGATGTGTGTGTGTACAAGGTCCCAAGGGTGCCAAAGAGGTTGTGGAGTCTCCTCCTGTGAAGAGATTGCAAAGGCAGCAGGAGGTGATCCTGGGCAAGCTGCTGTGAGTGACCCTGCTGGAGCAGGGGGGTTGGACTAGATGATCCCTAGAGGACCCTTCCAACCTCCACCACACTGAGGTTCACGGAGTGCACTGATGTGCACCACAATCCATGCTGCTGTGCTAATCCCTGGGCTCTGCTAGAGCTGTGGATCCATCCCATCCCATCCCATGCCAGCCATGGGAGGGGCTTTTAATTATTTTACTGGAATTTTGAGAGGAGGGAGGTGTTTGTGCTGAAGTTCCCTCGTGTCTGAAATCCCTCATCCAATGTGGAAGTGCATTGCAGCTCTTGACAGCAAGTTGGGAAATCAGATATTCCTCCAGCTTTTTTTTTCCCCCTAGGTGTTTAGAGTCTATTTTTTTTGTTCCCTATGATTTATTTTTTTAACCCACCCTCTTCATTATCATTTTTGTTAATTAGATTGTGCTGGGGAATGGTCTCTATTCAAAAGAGGGGAAGAAAACCTCTGAGATCCCTTTCTACAAGCGTGTGTGCGTTCAGGGAGCAGGGGAGGGGGGAAGAGGAAGAGGGGAGAGCAAAGATGCTTGAAAGAAATGATTTTAAAAATAATTTCTTCATAAAGCTCTTTAAAAAGCCCAACCCAGGTCCCCTTAGCTCCCCCCCTCATTAAACCATTTGAATTTCCACGTTAACTGCTTGGTGCTTCCTCAGCCCCTCAGATGATTAGAAAGGGATATTCATTTATGCCTTTTAAACGCCGCCCCGATTAAAATCAGAGAGAGCTGTTTCTTTTTCTTTTTCTTTTTCTTTTTTTTTTTCCCTTCATCAAAATCTAACATCCTTGAAAAATTAATTTGATGCCTCTTGTTATCAATTAATTGAATCTCGTTGGGAGAGAGGCTGCTACGGCGGGTGGTTGGAGCTGGCCCTTCTCTTCTGAGTTGCTTTCCCCCTCTTCTCTTCTTCTTTCTGCTGCTGCTTCCAAACATTGTGACATTATAAAACTCTCCCTTTTGCTTTTTAATATATATATTATTTTTACTCATAAAATAAATGAATAAAACTTAGTCACTCTTCCCACCCTCCTCCCCCATTCCCTTGAGTTCCTTTTGGATGAAAGACTCTTCCCCCCCTCCCTTCCCCTTTCCTTTCTCTCATCCCTCTCTCCTCTAACTTCTGAGGGAGAGAAAGAAAGAAAGTTGAGGCTTTAGCAATTTCTTGCCAACCAGAGTCTGTCTTTCTTCCTTTCTTTAATGGGGGAGATTGGATATTTCATTTGAATCTCCCTCTTTTCAATTAAAAGTGCACAGCTCCTTCTCTTCCAGCTGCTCTATTCTCCTCCTCTCTCCCTCTCAGCAGCCGGAGAAGCGATTTTCCTTTCTTTAATATTTCAGCTCTTCCCTCGAGACAAGTTGCCTGCATGAGGGTTTTTTTTTTTTAATAGACTTTTTCTCCCTCTATTAAACTTTTCCAATCTTCATCCCTTGATTTTTTTTTTTTCCCTTCCCACCTCTTTAAGCAAAACAAAAAAAAGAAGAGAGAGGAAAAGTTATAAAACATAGAGAACTAGGTCAGTCAGGAACTTCTTGAAATAACTTCAAAAATTAGGTGTTTGCTTCATTTTTACTCTGCTTGGAGTGAGTCTACCTGGTGACTTTGGGAGCCAGACTCTTCCCTGGTGGCTCTCTATTTGATGTCCCATTGTGAATTTGGGGTTGGAGGTTTTGGAGGTCACTTGGTGATACCTGGAGGATGTGCTGAGGAGGGAAGTTTGTTTTCTTGAAAGAACAGATCTGCTCTGGACACTCCTTGATGTCCACAGGGATGAGGGATGGAGGTTTGGCATGGTTTCTCCCTGGGCTTCCCATGGCTGATTGGGGAACACATTCCCCTGGTCTGATGCCCTGGGCAAGGGGTGATTTGCTGCCAGGGCCACTGGTGTGGGCATCTCTCCCTGTGCCATGTGCTGGCCCATCCCATCCCATCCTGATGAGGAGGTTTTGTGCCAAGCTGGATTTGGGGTCCAACAGGTGAGAGATGCCATTGCCTGTTTCCAGCCCTGCCTGTCCTATCTTGGATTCCTCTTCTGCTCCCATGTGGAGGGAACATGCTGAGGATTTTGGGGGTGCTCTATGGGAGCCTGGGGAGAGGATGAGCCCCTCCCCCCCGGGTGAGGGGCTTCATGGCTCTGCCTGCACGTTTTAACTTTGAATTCCCTTTTAGAACACATGGAGTAGAAGGCAAGCAAGGTTTTTTGAGGGGAGATGAGAAGTTGCAGTTTGCTTTAATCTCCCTCCCTGCTGCCAGGGCCAGATCCTGGTGGCAAGCATAGCTCCATGAGGACATCCAGGAGCCAGGGCTTTGACCTCCTCCTCTAGCCTTGCTGGTCACAGCGTGCATCCATCGGGACCAGCACCTTGACCCTCAGGACCCTCTGTGGTGGCAGAGGTGACCCATGCTGGATGCAGACCCCTGGCACCTACCAACTGGGTACCCATCAAGGGTGCTCCCAGCTCGGGGTCCCCCCTGAGCCCACCCATGTGGTTCCCAAGCAAGCGAGGCAGGAGCCCCCCGTGCACCAACCACGTCACGATTTAATTAGAGGTCCCTGATTAACAAAACTTGGCGTTCGGCTTCCTCCTGCCCTCATCTTTCCTGGCTCCGAATCAATGGCTTTGATATGCTAATTAGGGAGTAATTTAATTTCAAAAGGCCGCAATTAACAAGGGTGTTGTGGACATGCTGTAGTTAAGCGGGCGTAATCTAATTTGCATTAGTAACAAGCAGGGACTAATTAGAAGCTTAATTAGACACTTAGACGGCTCTTGTGTTTACTTTCTTAATGAGATGGAGTGGGGCTTTTTCTTCTTTCTTTTTTTTTTTCCCCCCCTTTTATTTTATTAATCTTTTCAAGAGCACAGTGATGGAGCAGCTGGAGGGATGGCACCCAGCACGTGCCCAGCACTGGCCATGCCCACGGTCCCACCAGCCCCCACACCCACACCAGAGGGATTTGATTATCCCTGAAGGTTGGCAAGGGATGGGAAAGGTGCCAACCAGCCATCAGCATCTCCTGGGGATACCCCATCTCATGGCTCACCAGGGGAGGAGGATCTCCCCTTAGATTGGTGATGCTCAAGGTGTCCTCACTCCTGGATGGGTGTGAGCTCCCAGGGAGCACAGGATGCTCCTAGGATGCTCACCAGTATCTGAGCAGGAGTAGTGCCATGTACTGCTGACCTGCATGATATGGTCCCAAGGGCTTGTTTTCCCTGTTGATGATGCTCTCCTGGCCCCGTTTTTGGGGAGAAAAACCTCACTGTGCTCATTCTTGTTTGGTTGCTGTGTAGCAGCAAATGCTTTCTCCTGTCTGATGGTTGCACGGTTGCTGGTGCCCCTGAGCATGGCCAGGGTGGCAGTGGCATCGTGGCAGGCAGGCCATGGGGAGTGAAGGGCTGCCCAAAGAAGAGATGAAAGTGGGAGATGAAAGTGCCCAGAGGTGAGATCCCATTAAAGCAGTGCCCAGGCTTAGCCAGTCCTTGAGTTCTGTAAATCTCTTCTAATTTATAGTAATGCTCTAGGTTCGTTTCAGCTCCCCCAGACTTTTATTTTAATCCCCTTTCCACATTTCCATGTGTTTATGTGTTAATTAAAGGGTAAAAAGCCACTCTCCAAGCAATCCTGGCTGCTGCTTCTCTTCAAGCCAAAGCCTTTTAAGATTAGTGAGCTGCTTCCCAAAGCCTCAGCGGTGCCGGATCCGGATGGGCAGGTTGCTCAACTTTCCATAGCTCGGAGCAGATCCGGTGCCTGGGATCCAACCTCTCCAAGTCTTCACTCCTCCCAGCTGTGCAGAGGAGCATCCCACAGCATTTCCGACAGTCCATGCTCCTCCACCAGCTGCTGGTATCCACAGAAGAGGCTTGTGCTGGAGGGAGAGCACTCACCGTGCTGTGGGGCAGCTCCTGATCCCCTCCCAACTCCTTGTGAGGCTGGAGCTGGGAAGAAGGGTCTGGAAAACTGCTTTGAGGCTGAGATGGTGTCACAGTAGCAAGGCAGTGGTGGAGTCATCATCCCTGGAGGGATTTAAGAAACATCTAGATGTGGTACTGAGGGACATGGCTTAGTGGCATGGTGGTGCTAGGTTGATGGTTGGACTTGATCTTAGAGTTCTCTTCCAGCCTTAATAACTCTGTGATTCTGTGTGGTGTCACCTGTGCTGATCCTGTGCAGTGCTGGGGACTTGCTCTGCTCATGGAGATGTGCCAGGGAACATTGTCCCACCACTGTTTCCCACTGTTCATCCTCTTCCCCGCCACGGTGGAGGTTTTGAGCTGGGAATGCTCTTTGGGTTTGCAGCTGGGGAAACTGAGGCAAAGGGGCACCTGCAGCTGTCAATGTGGGGTTGAGGATGGGGCTTGGGGACAGGGACCTGCTGAAGAAGGAAGGAGGTGCCCAAAATGCTGGGTCCCTCTGCAGTCCTGTTTCTGCCATAGCCCTGGAAGGGCAGCTCAAAGTTAGGGAGCCTCTGAGGACCTCAGTATTGAGGGTATTTAAAAATAGGAGAAGCAGCTAAAATAGATGTTGAGGCTCTTGCTGCTTTGGAGCTCGTGGTCTTGGCTGTACCTGTTTCTGTGTGTCCCAGGGGCTGAGAAGTGCTGGTTAATTTTCATGTCTGTGGAAGTGAGTCAGGTGGAGAAGTGGCATCACTTTGGGTGGGGCTGGATGCCCCAAAAGTCATCAGGAGTTTCTGAGGAGAAATCACTCTAAATGCTTCATCTCCTCTTCCTGTTCCTAAAGACTTCCCATCCTCTGGTGCAAATCTTTGCATTTAGTCTGCTGGCTCACTCACCTCCACTGTCATCCTCCCCTTTCTGATGGCACTCAGGAAGGCTCCATGGTGATGCCAGGCTCCTTGATGATGCTGAGCTCCATGGCAGTGATGCCAGGCTCCATGGTCATGCCAGGCTCTAGGATGATGCTGAACTCTGTGGCTGTGCCAGGCTGCTTGGTGGTGCCAGGCTGCACGATGACGATGCCAGGCTCTATGGCAGTGATGATGCCAGGCTCTGCACTGGTGCCAAGGCTCCATGACAATGCCAGGCTCCTTGATGATGCTGAGCTGCATGGTGATGCTGAGCTACGTGGTGAATCTGGGCTGCTTGGTAGTGCTAGGCTTACAATGATGATGCTGGGCTCTGTGGTGGTGATGATGCCAGGCTCTGCAATGGTGCCAGGCTCCGTGGCAATGCTAGGCTCTGTGATGATGACAAGCTCCATGGTGATTCTGAGATGCATGGCAGATCTGGGCTGCTTGGTAATGCCAGGTTCTGTGATGATGCCAGGATCCATGGCAATGCCAAGCTGTGTGGTGATGCCAGGCTCCACTGTGGTGCTGAGCTCCGTGTCAGTGCCAGGCTCTGTGGCAGTACCATGCTCCATGATGATGCTGGGCTCCATGGTGATGCTAAGCTCCATGGCAGTGCCAGGCTCTGGGATGATTCCAGGCTCTGTGGCATGACACACATGTGGTGCTCCCATGGAACCCCAGGGAGCATGGCACACACGTGTTGAGCACACACAGACTCAACAGGAGCCGTGTCCAACAGCCTGGCCAGCTGATCTGCACCCTCCCTTGCAGGGAAGCTCTGGGCATCCATCAGTCTGTTAATTGTGCTAATTAGAGAGTATGGAGGTGTTAATTGGAAACCCTTGGTATCCTGCCTGTTTGGGGGTGGGAGGGGTGTCAATAAAACTGAATTGATGGCTTGGCATGGTCCGTGCACTGTACAGGTTAGCAGCAAGGCAGGGGATGTCACAGCAACGTTGCCACTCAGACGAAGCAATTGTTAATTAAAAAGGCAACGGTAATTAATATGCTCTGATTGCCATATGGCACTGCTAAAGGCAGGGGGATTCGTTTGCTCCGTTTGTGATTCTGTTGCCTGTTCTTTGTCCTGCGAAAGGTGCGCAGTTAAGGAAGAGAGAGGGGGGAGAGGGGAGGGGAAAAAAGAGAAGGCAGAGTGATTTGTTGAGTGAAGTGATTTGGAGTCTGCAGTGGTAATTAGCAATCCATTTGCACAGCTTCTGGTGCTCCTTGCCATTAGAGGGGTCTCCTCCCCTCCCCTTTTAAGTCAAAGCAGCCTTTCCCACTTTATCTGGCTGTTGTATCTGCTGTGGTGGCTGGCTGGACGCAGATTCTGCCTCTATGTCCTGGGGGAAGGTCTGATCCTGATGAGACTCTCTGGGCACCGGAGTATGGAGAATCCCTAAAACCTTGGATGTGTTTGAACTCTGAAGAGATGAAAAGAGGGAGCAGGGATGCTGCAGAGCCCTCGTGGCCGTGTGTAGGGATGCACATGTGCTCTGGTACTCGTAGCCCATTCTGCAGCCGTGTTTTGCTCTTCCCAATGCAGCTTCACTCATCCCAGATGAGTCCTGGCTGGAAAAGTGCTTGTTCCCAATTTAAATCAACTTTATAACCTTGCAGATCCTGGCTTCATTTTATTTTTTTTTCCTTTAAGGTTTTGTAAAACTTTTATATGCATGGAAAGATTTTCATTATTATTATTATTGCTTGCTTTTATTACTTCCCTTGTAGTGTTGGGAGCTCAGACACTCCACCATCCCAGGCGGGTTTGTGAATGGGAAGTTGCCTTCTATTAGACTTGGAGAGGGAACCCAACTGGCCTGGTGTTCCAGGCAGTGGCAATCACCAGCTGGACCCCAGCACCAATTCATCTCCTCCAGCATCCCTCCTCTGACAAGAGCCAGGGACGATGGAGCAAGCCCATGGCTATAGCTCCTCCACCAGAAGAGATTTCCTCCTAATTCCCAATAGTTAAGCTTCAATTTATGCCCTGAAGCCAGGAAAGTTTGATATCCTTTCCAAAACTCTTTTTTGGGGGCTTTTTTAATACTTCCTCTTGTAACTCTGGATATTCTTGTTCTCCATATAAAAGTCAAATCCCTTTTTGAATCCTGCCGAGGTGCTGCCTTGTGACTGCCGGACATGGGCAGGGCCTGGCTTTCACCACAGAGCCACACGAGGGTTTCAGAGGGAAGATGAGGAAAGGAACAGCAATAGTTTACTGTTTCTGCAGGTTCTTGTCTGGGATTGTGGGAGAGAAGGAGCATATGTAGCTTTTGAGGGAAAAAGGTATCTGTCCTTTCCTTCTTTCCATCTTTCCTTTCCTTCTCCTTTCCTTCTCCTTTCCTTCTCCTTTCCTTCTCCTTTCCTTCTCCTTTCCTTCTCCTTTCCTTCTCCTTTCCTTCTCTTTTCCTTCTCCTTTCCTTCTCCTTTCCTTCTCCTTTCCTTTCCCTCTTTATTCCTTTCCTTTCCCTCTTTCTTCTTTCCTTTCCTTTCCTTTCCCTCTTTCTTCTTTCCTTTCCTTTCCCTCTTTCTTCTTTCCTTTCCTTTCCTTTCCCTCTTCTTTCCTTTCCCTCTTTCCCTCCAGCTTTTTTGTTCTGAACACACCATCCACAGACAAGCATCCCATCCTTTCCCAATCCTTGGGAAGCTTCTCTGACCATGTCCCACTCTCCCCTTGCCTCCTGCCATTCACCCACCCTTAGAGCCCAAGTAATCCGGTTAACCTTGAATCCTTCCCGCAGCCACCGGTGTGTCACCCTGCACGGGTTTGGTGGCACCAGGATGGCAGGAGGGGAGCCAGCAGCTCCACATGGGAATTAATGTCAGTCAGATCCCCTGCGGAAATGACTTTTGAAATGCATATAATCTCTAACATGCAAATGAGAAGCTTGCTTCACCCTGTTTAATATGAATGATCAGCTTCTGAATAGCTATTATTACACGCCACATTTCAGCAATTATGTTGTTCCCGGTTTGTCTTTCTGTCTTTTGGGGTGAGGAGGGGAAGATAAGGGGGGAAAAAATGAGGAGAAAAAGGGAGGAACAGTATTTCTTCTCCCTATCCTTCTTTCTTTATTCCCCTTCTGGTCCAAGTTCTGTGAGCGGTGGTGAGTGAATGCTGATCCTGCTCTGGCACCCGCCGGCAGGGAAGGAGCTGGATGGAAGGAGATAAAACTGTTCCCTCTGCTTTTCCAACAGCAAAGTGTGTGCTGGGAGGGAGGGTGAGACCCTGAGCTCTGGTGGCTCTTCCTGACCACCCTGTGGCTCTGTGTGGGTGTCAGAGCTGGATGGAGCTTCCAGCACTGGCACCCTTGCCAATGTGAGCTCAGAAGCACGGGCCCAGGGAGGAGCCCTGAGCTTTGGACAGTTAACAGAATCCCCAAATCCCAACAGTGTGGGAGTTAGAAGGGACCTCTGGGGATCATCAGCTTTTCTTCCTGCCAGAGCTGCTCCTGCAGTGCCCTCAGCATCCTCCTAGCCTCTGCTGGACTCTCTCCAGTAGTTGCTTGTCTCTCTGGAACTGGGGAGTCCAGAACTGGACCCAGGACTCCAGCTGTAGCCTCAGTAGGGCAGGGCACAGTGGAAGGACTTCTGCCTGGGTGATGGTCAGGGAGAGCTTACGGGGATGAAACTCACCCATGGAGGCAAAATGTTGTGCTGGTGCCTTGTGAGAGGGAAGGAATTGCGTGAACTGAAGTCAGAGCTGCAAAATGCAGCTGCCAGGGGCTTGTGCAGGGCTGGAGGTGTGATGGGAGTCGTAGCTCCTGCATCCTGTGGTGAAGGGTGAAGTGCCCAGCTTGGTCCTTGGAGAGCATCCGAAGGGTGCAGCAGGAGGAAGAGGTGCTCAGAGCCATCTGGGAGAAAGGGAGCATTTCCCAAGGGATGTTTTCTGGAGTTCCTCTGTGCTCTTGGTTTGCTGCATCTCTGCTCTGAGATTCCAGCAAATTTTCTGCCAGGTCATTTTTCCTTCTGGGAAGTGCTGGTTTTTGCTGGGAGCTGAAGCACTTTGTGGAAACATGTCAACTTTGTGGAGCTTTCCAGGGTGAAGTATGCAGTGCAGGCTCCACATGCTGGGTGGGAGCCTTCCTGAAACTTCAGCTTTGCTGCCTCCAGCATCTCAAAAATGAAACATTTCAGGATGCTGTGAAGAATGCCCAGATTCCTGGGGTTTTATGTCTTGCATCAGGCTGGGAGAAAGCTGAAAACATGGTGTTTTCCTGAGGAGTGGGTTACACTTGCTCTGTCTTGGTCCTGTACGAGGCTGGCAGCATGTCCATGGCAGCACCAGCTGCTGCACATTTAGTTTTTGGAGTAAACTTAAACACAACTAAAACTGGCCAGGGTTTGACATCCCACCCCTGCACCTCCCTGCCAGACCTCACAGAATCACACACAATCCCAGAGAATGGTGTGGGTTGGAAGGGACTCTGGGGATCAGCCAGTCCAACCCCCCCTGCTCCAGCAGGGTCACCCACAGCACCTTGCCCAGGGTCACCTCCAGCTGCCTTGGGAATGTCTCCACACAAGGAGACTCCACAACCTCTCTGGGCAGCCTGGGCCAGGGCTCCAACACCCTCAAAGTAATGAAGTTCCTCCTTATGTTTAGGTGGAACTTCCTCTGTTCCAGTTTGTGCCTGTGCCCTCTTGCCCTGTACCCTCGTGGGGACTGGATATGGGGCAGGGTGGGGGGAGTGGGCATGGGGCAGGTGGAGGTGGGGATGGCACCCAGGGATTTCAGCCTCTGCTATCTCCTCCTTCTCCACAGGTCCTGCTAGCAAGTCATGATGGTTGAATCTGCCTCGGAGACGATACGATCTACTCCCTCTGGCCAAAACGGGGTCAGCAGCCTCAGCAACCAGCCCGATGGTGGTGGTGGGGGCGGAGGAGGGGGCGGTGGCGGGGGTGGAGGACGGGAAGGAGCCACAAGTGCAGAGACCAACGGCGAGATGAGCCCCGTGGAGCTCCTGCACTTCCAGCAGCAGCAGGTAGGAGGGACACCCCCTGCTTCCTTCTCTCACCTGCCTTACCCAAGGCAACGTGGAACTGGGTCCTTCAAGGGTTGGGTTTGGGGGCAACTCCTGATTTTATCCTTCCCTTATCCCCAGGAGATGGGTTGCAGCAGACTTGGTCATCCCTGTTGAAGTTGGGGTGCAGGTGCTGCCCCAAAAAGCAGGTGCCTGTCATTTTGGGGTGCATATCCCTCAGGAGATGGAGCCTATCTGTCCATGGGTTGCTCTCTGCTGCCCTAGAGATGGCTGCATTTTGGGGGGGGTCCTGCCTGCACTGGTAGGCTCTGCCTGCTCTGTCACCTGTAGGTATGAGGACAGCAGTGCAGGAAAATGGGGTGAATTGGGAGAGCAAAGACCTGTTAGGTGTAAAATAAGGAGCAGGTTTTCTCTTGAGTGTGTATTTGGTTATCCAGGTAGATCACCAGAGGTCATCCCTTCTCTGGGGTTCCTAGTGCCTTCAGCTGAAGAATTAGCCTCACAGACATGGCCAGAAACACGTGTGACCAGGACATGTGCATGGAACAGCTCTGTCCTTGAGCACATGTGTGTGTACCCTAGGGTGCCTGGGCACAGGAGCTGTGTGGTCCACATCTCCCCTCACACCAGGACAGCTGTGAGAAGAGGAGGGGGAACACGTGAGTGTGTGTGTGTGTGTGTGTGTGTATGCCTGCAGGTTACCTTTCAAAACAAACTTTGGCCAAAAAACCCATAAATTTTCCTCCTTGGATACTAAATAAGGCAATGATCCCTGCTTGGGCTGGAGCTCACCTCCCCTGAGCCATAAATTCCTAGCGTGAAAGCTGTAAAAAATTGCTGTGTCTGATACTTTTAGTGGTGAGTGCTGTAAATCCATTACCTGGATAACAGCCGTTTCTCACGCAGTTAAGCCCCTGTTCCCCTGATCTGAAGGGTAATCATGCATGTAATGCTGCTGAGAGTCACCCCTGCCCACGCTGCCTCCCCTCCCCCAGTTCCACTGACTGGCAGAGGGGTAAGGAGGAGATGCTGCTTCTTGCAAGGTGGTTGTGGAACAGGGTTATCTCCTCTGGGAAAGAAGGAGAAAAGGGTTGTTGGGGTTTCCTTTGTAATGCAGAGTGGTGTTGCTGTCGGTTTATCTCTGTGGATTTACACCTAGGGAAATCCTGCCCTGCCCATGTTTCATTCCCACCCTTTAGAGGCTCAGGGGAGACCTTCTTGCTCTCTGCAACTCCCTGAGAAGAGGTTGGAGTCAGGTAGGGGTTGATCTCTTCTCCCAGGTTACTAAGTAATAGGNGCAGCCTGGGCCAGGGCTCCAACACCCTCAAAGTAATGAAGTTCCTCCTTATGTTTAGGTGGAACTTCCTCTGTTCCAGTTTGTGCCTGTGCCCTCTTGCCCTGTACCCTCGTGGGGACTGGATATGGGGCAGGGTGGGGGGAGTGGGCATGGGGCAGGTGGAGGTGGGGATGGCACCCAGGGATTTCAGCCTCTGCTATCTCCTCCTTCTCCACAGGTCCTGCTAGCAAGTCATGATGGTTGAATCTGCCTCGGAGACGATACGATCTNGCAAAGACCTGTTAGGTGTAAAATAAGGAGCAGGTTTTCTCTTGAGTGTGTATTTGGTTATCCAGGTAGATCACCAGAGGTCATCCCTTCTCTGGGGTTCCTAGTGCCTTCAGCTGAAGAATTAGCCTCACAGACATGGCCAGAAACACGTGTGACCAGGACATGTGCATGGAACAGCTCTGTCCTTGAGCACATGTGTGTGTACCCTAGGGTGCCTGGGCACAGGAGCTGTGTGGTCCACATCTCCCCTCACACCAGGACAGCTGTGAGAAGAGGAGGGGGAACACGTGAGTGTGTGTGTGTGTGTGTGTGTGTATGCCTGCAGGTTACCTTTCAAAACAAACTTTGGCCAAAAAACCCATAAATTTTCCTCCTTGGATACTAAATAAGGCAATGATCCCTGCTTGGGCTGGAGCTCACCTCCCCTGAGCCATAAATTCCTAGCGTGAAAGCTGTAAAAAATTGCTGTGTCTGATACTTTTAGTGGTGAGTGCTGTAAATCCATTACCTGGATAACAGCCGTTTCTCACGCAGTTAAGCCCCTGTTCCCCTGATCTGAAGGGTAATCATGCATGTAATGCTGCTGAGAGTCACCCCTGCCCACGCTGCCTCCCCTCCCCCAGTTCCACTGACTGGCAGAGGGGTAAGGAGGAGATGCTGCTTCTTGCGAGGTGGTTGTGGAACAGGGTTATCTCCTCTGGGAAAGAAGGAGAAAAGGGTTGTTGGGGTTTCCTTTGTAATGCAGAGTGGTGTTGCTGTCGGTTTATCTCTGTGGATTTACACCTAGGGAAATCCTGCCCTGCCCATGTTTCATTCCCACCCTTTAGAGGCTCAGGGGAGACCTTCTTGCTCTCTGCAACTCCCTGAGAAGAGGTTGGAGTCAGGTAGGGGTTGATCTCTTCTCCCAGGTTACTAAGTAATAGGACAAGAGGGAATAGCCTCCAGTTGCACCAGGGGAGGTTTAGTTTGGATCCCAGGAAACTTTTCTTTCCTGCAAGAGTTGCTAGGCACTGGCCCAGGCTGCCCAGGGCAGTGGTGGAGTCATCATCCCTGGAGGGGTTCAAAAAACACCAAGATATGGTGTTTAGGGACATGTTTTAGTGGCATGGTGGTGCTAGGTTGATGGTTGGACTTGATGATCTCAGAGGTCTCTTCCAACCTTTAATGATTCTGTGATTCCTTTGGATTCTTGGTGTAAATATCACAGAATCTCCTGAGTTGGGAGGGACCTACCAGGACTATCAAGTCCAAATCCTGTCTTTGCACAGGACACCCCCAAAGTTACCCCACGTGTCTAAGAGCATTGTCCAGATGCTTCTGCAGTTCCATGAGGGCTGGTGCCAAGACTTCATCCCTGGGGAGCCTGTTCCAATGCTCCACCACTCTCTGGGTGAAGAACCTTTGCCTAAGATCTAACCTGTATCCTGGGAAACTTGCCAGCACAGGGCATTATTAAAGCAGAGGGTTTGGTAATCTTCCAAAACCAATTGACATCTGCAATGACAGCACCTTGGGGGGGGGGGTGATGGAAAAAGAAACCATCCTGAGGACTATCAATTTTTATGCTTCAAGGGACAGGCTGAGCACCAGCTGGGGTCAGGAATAAATGTCCCCATCTAGAGAGTTTTGCACAATTAGGTGCTTTATGAAGGCTTGACACCATCCTCAGGAGCATCCAGCATTCACCCCATGTTGCAGGCAGGCTCTTGGACCACTGGGTTATTCCCATCTGACAACTCCTCCATCCCAGCTCCCAAAAGGTCAGCCCTCAATCCTTTAATTTATTTAACTATATGAAATCCCCAAGAAATACTAAGAAGCTTGGAGGGGTGGAAAGCCACTGCTCAACCACCCCATGTGGGCTTGAAGGGTTGCTGGTGGCTGAAAACTCTGTATCTATAGGGGTTGGCTTGGGTGCTGCAGCTTCTCAGGGTGCTCTGCCCCCATTTTTGGTACCTTTTGGTGAAATGAGCTGGTTTGGACCTTCTTTGGTCAAAACCCTTTTGGAAAGGTGAACCCAGAGAGGCCTGGGGCTTGTTTGCAGAGACTTCTCTCAGATTAAAACCCCTGTCTGAGGATGCTGCCTGGAGGAGAGCGCTCTGGGTGGGAGCTTGAGGGGAGGTGTGTGTCTCGTGGGGTGCTCAAGGAGCCCCTTTGAGACCATTCTGTGGCCTTTGGGGAGACCCCAGAGCACGAGGACATGGTTCTCTGACTGCAGCAGCCCAACTTTGCCAAGACAGAGGCTGCCGACCACGGTGCTGTCACCATCCCCACCTGCGCCTGGTCCCAAGCCACGCAACTGTGGTCCAGAGAGTCTGGAAGTGGAGGAGAGCAGGAAGCCAGTGGGCTGGAGTTAGGGAAAGGGCATTCTCCTCCCCTCCTTCCCTCCCTCTTCCCAAAGCCCAGGGGATGGTGTGCAGGTTAAATCCCTGGATTTCAATGGCAGGATTCAGTTGAAAAGCTTGAATAGCGTGCGGCCGCATTGTGCCGGGGCTTGGTGGAGGGGAGAGGTCGGCTGGGGGCATGGGAGGGCTGCCCCCAGCCAGGGGCTGCCACCACCGTTGCTGTGGGAACGTGGTGAGACCTCCAGCGAGCTGACATCCTCCAAGAAGGCTCCAAAGGGCCCCCTGAGGCCTCAGTGCATTAATGAGGTTTTAATGTGGGGGCTGGCCCCTGGCCACGTCAAACCCACCCATCCACCCCTGGTAATCCTCAGGGGGAGGAAGGCTGGGCAGGAAGTGGGGGCAGGGGGGTGATGGAGGTGTCACATCCCTGCCAGGGGAGAAGGGTGATTAGGGTGTCCCATGTCCCTGCCATGGGAGAAAGGTGATGGAGGTGTCACATCCATGCCAGGGGAGAAGGGTGATGGAGGTGTCACATCCCTGCCATGGGAGAGGGGTGATGAAGGTGTCCCATGTCCCATCACAGGGAAGGGTGATGGAGGTGTCACATCCCTGCCAGGGGAGAGGGGTGATGGAGGTGTCCCATGTCCCATCACAGGGAAAGGTGATGGAGGTGTCACATACCTGCCATGGGAGAGGGGTAACAGAGGTGTCACATCCCTGCCAGGGGAGAGGGGTGATGGAGGTGTCCCATGTCCCATCGCAGGGAAGGGTGATGGAGATGTCACATCCCTGCCATGGGAGAAGGGTGGTTGGGGTGTCATGTGTACCATCACAGGGAAGGATGATGGAGATCAGACATCTGTGATTGAAGAAAGATGATGGAAGTCTCTCATCCCTGTGATGGGGGAAGGATGATGGAAGTCTCACATCCCTGAGATAGGAGAGGGATGATTGGGGTGTCACACACCCTGTGATGGGATTAGGATGACCAAGGTGTCACATCTCCCATCTCAGGGAGGGATGAAGGAGATCTTGCATCTCTGTGATGGAAAAAGGATGATGGAAGTCTTACATCCCTGTGATGGGAGAAGGATAAGAGACTCTTTGGGTAGTTGGGTGTGAATAGGGGTGGAGAGGCACTTCTGTGCCACAGGAAAGACACAGTTCCATGAACCATGTGATCACATCTCCAATATATTGTGTGATCTGCTATTATTAGGGTATTTAAGATAAAAATGAGACCTGAGCACTTAAGTGAAACTCATCTCTCTATTAGGCTCCTTGATTTATATTTCATAGTTTACCAAGTGCAAATGCAGGAGGAGATTTTCCTGGGGTTCTTTTCCTGCCCCTTCTTTTCCTGTCCCTTCTTTTCCTTCCCTGGGGTGTGCTCATCAGGAGGCAGTTCCCTGCATTCCCCACAGGTGGAAATGCCTTTAACCCCTTGCCTGTGAGGACTGAAGAGTCAAGAGTGGAGGAATCAAGCCCAGAACCATAAAGTGTGTGCAAGCAAAAGGGAGAGACCAGCTGAGGCTGAGAGGGAGGCAGAGAGCTGGGTGTAAAAAAGGACTTTTTCCTTACTCCCCCATGAAGAATTGGGTCATTTTTGGTAATTTGGATCTCTTGGAGCCATTGGGTTCTGGTTAGGCCAGGCCAGGGCTGGGCTGGGTGGAAGTGCTGCTCAGTATGGCATCATTTACTGTTAATAACCAGCTAAAAATAACCCTCTGTGTGTCTGTTGTTTGAATAGCTCTAATTCAGGAATGTGACTAGGTCATTTTTATGAGGTTAGTGTAAAAAAACCTTTTTTTGGATTCTTTTGGAACATTTTTTCATCCCTTCCCAACCTTTTTCTTCCTTCCAAAAGGAGTAGAGGGAGAAGGGAAGACACAGCCTCTTTCCAGCTCCTCTTTCTGCCTCTTTCCTTGGTTTCATACCATTTCTTAGGATGGTTTTTCACTCCTTGGAGGTTCAAATCCCATGCAAAGCTTTGATCCCATCCAGGTGGAAAATCCCTTGGTTATTTTGGGGCTGGGGAAGCCACTTCCCTGCATGGCAGGATGCTTTTTGGCTGCAGCAGCTGGAGCATCCAGGCACTGCTGGCTGTAATTAAATACTGGCCCCTCATGAAATGCCATACCTGTAGGAGAAGGTCCTGAAAGAGTAACCTGGCTGAGATTTGCCTGTTGTGCTCTTGGATTTTTTTTATCTTGATGTTTTATTTCTGGGAGGCTGGGGCTTGTGCTGGTAGAAGGAGCCCCTGGATGTCTCCAACCTCACCCAGTCTTTTGGAACCTCTTGACCTATTTCTTTCTACTTTGACCTGGCAATGAGAGATCTTGGAGAAGCTCAGCTTGGGCAGGTTTTGAGGAGGAAAAGGCAGCTAGGCAGGGATGAGGAGTTAAGGTAGAGGCTGAAGTGTGAGCCAGGCATCCTAAAGCTACCCTAGAGCACAAGTGTTGTGAGGAGTAGCTGAGGGAACTGGGGTTAGTTAGGCTGGAGAAGAGGAGGCTCAGGGGAGACCTTCTGGCTCTCTGCAGCTCCCTGAGAGGAGGCTGGAGCCAGGTGGGGGTTGAGCTCTTCTCCTAAGGAACAAGTGATAGGACAAGAGGAAACAGCCTGAAGTTGTGCCAGGGGAGGTTCAGGTTGGATATTAGGAACAATTTCTCCCCTGCAGGAGTGGTTAGGCTGTGGTGGAGTCACCATCCCTGGAGGGGTTGAGAAGCTGTGGAGCTGTGGTGCTGAGGGCCATGGCTTAGTGGTGACCTGGCAGTGTCAGGTTAACAGTTGGACTCAGTGACCTTAGAGGTCTTTTCTGACCTCAATGATTCCAGGATTCTAAATGATCCTGGTCACCATCCTCTTCCTCAGCCCTGAAACATGTCCCTGCTGCTGCTCTGGGGGAGGGTGAAGCCAAACAGCATCAGCTCTGGATGGAAGCATCTGAGACATTACAAACTTTATTTTAATGGGATAATTTGCTGATCAAAGAGAGCCATCCAGGAGCATGATGAATGGGGCACAACTCATTCATTCCTAATTATGGGGAACATGCTAATGACTCCTGGATTACACCATGCAGCAGGACACCAGTTTGTTTAAAGAAAATCATTTTTCCTTTGGTTCCCAGAGCCAGGAGGTGAAGGCTCAGCCACTCCTACATGGGAGACTTTCCTCCTTCTGCTTTCCCATCTGGGAAGCATCAAGAAGAGTGTGACCAGCAGGTTGAGGAAAGTTCTCCTCCCCCTCTACTCTGCCCTGGTCAGGCCACAGCTGGAGTCCTGGGTGCAGTTCTGGTCTCCCCTGTTCAAGAAGGACAGGGAACTTCTAGAGAGGGGACAGAAAAGGGCTACAGGAATGCTGAGGGGACTGGAACACCTCTCTGATGGGGAAAGGCTGAGAGAGCTGGGGCTGCTTAGCCTGGAGAGGAGAAGACTGAGGAGAGATCTGTTCAATTCTTATCAGTACTCCATGGGTGGGGGTGAGGAGACTGGGGCCAGGCTTTGGTCAGTGGTGCCCAGGGACAGGACAAGAGGGAACAGGCACAAACTGGGACAGAGGAAGTTCCATCTGAACATAAGGAGGAACTTCTTTACTTTGAGGGTGCAGAGCCCTGGCCCAGGCTGCCCAGAGAGGCTGTGGAGTCTCCATCTCTGGAGCCATTCCAAAGCCACCTGGACACCATCCTGTGCAACCTGCTCTGGGTGACCCTGCTCTGCCAGGGGGTTGGGTTAGATGATCTCCAGAGGTCCCTTCCAACCCCTAACCTGCTGGGATTTCCTCAGCCTTACAGGAGAGACTTTCTTCCTTCTTTCCCATCTCCTCAGCCTAAGGAGAGCTTGTGGGTGATGCCTTCCTTACTCATCCTTATGGAAAGGTTTATCCTCCCAGCCCTGGCCTGCTTCTCCTGCCCTGTGGGCTGAGAGGACCAAATAGAGATAACAGAGGGGTTTACATCCCAAAATTCCATTCTCAGGACTCCACCTACCTTGTGCATCCATGCAACAGGTTTGGAGTCCCAGGCACTGCCAGACAGAGCATCCTTGTTTGCAGGAAATGCTGCTGGGGGGTGGGAAGGGAGGGAGGGAGAGAGAGAGGGAAAGAGGAAGGGAGGGAAGGGGCAGCTCCAGGGAGCTGGTGGAGAGGAGAGGCCCTTGTGTGCAATTGTAAGGCCATGTCATTTTTTTTTTTCCCCTGTAAATCTTGTAATTTCGTGCTTCAGAGCACAACAAAGTGAGAGAGCCAGCAGGGAGTGAATTAAATTCCCCCCTGAGAGGCAGTGTGGGGTGGGCTGGTGGTGGTGGGGCTGAGCCAGCTGGGCACCCATGAGCCAGCCAGGATTTGGGTTTAAAAAGAGAGGTTGTGGGAGAAGTCCTGCCTAGTGCTTTGCCTGGGTGCTGGTGTTATGTCTCTTCTTCTTTTCTCCCTCTGCTGTATTTGCCATACTTGCTGCACTGATTTTCTCTGGTTGTGCTAGGGCAGGGATCTGCCTCCCCAGGTCACCTCTGTGAGATGATGCTTACAGAGAGCTGAGGAATGTCACAGGGTGCAGCTGGAGAAACCAAATCCAGGCAAACCTCTGTCCAATGGATGTGTGGAAAAACAGTTGAAGCTCAGGCAGCAAGTCTGCACCCATGGGCACCCCCATCCTGGGATGGGTGCCTTGGACCTGACAGCTCTGCTGCATGCTGGTGCTGAGCAGCCCTCAGTGGAATTCCTCCACCCTTGGCTTTTCAATGGAATTACTGTTTTCATCTCCAAAAGTAATTAAAATATCAGACCTTGAGCTGTCATAACTGTCACAGGGTTTTTGTATTCACATTACCCATGCACATCTAGTACTGTTAATACCAGGGAAATAACATGCCCATGGAGAAAGGCATCTTGTGCTGGGGCTGTCTCAGCTCTGGAGCTTGAACCAGCAGCCATTCCCAGCAGCAGGTTGCCATCTTTGTCCTTCAGGATTTTAAGTTTTCAGGCATTTCCATGAAGTGAGTTTCTAAGTGAGTGGTCATGCAGCTCCTGAACATCCCCAGGAGCCAGCCAGGGATGCTTGGGGAAGAGGTGGTGAGCATAGGGCAGTGGTGACCTGGCAGTGCTGATTAAGGGTTGGACTTGATCTGAAAGATCTCTTCCAACCAAAACTACTTGAGAACTCAATTCTCTGATTTGTTAGGCCTTGATTGCCTCTCCTGCCTCTCAGCTTCCTGCAGGAAGCTCCTTTGCTTGGCTTAGCCACACACCAGTGCTCACCCATGAGCAGCTCTCCACCAGCTCCCACTTGCTCCTCTCTCTTCCTTGTCTCTTTGCAGGATTTCCTTTAGTTTCCCCTCCTCTGGCTGCTGACCCTGCTGTGCACAGCTCCTTCATGGTTCCTTGGTGCCTGCATATGTTTCCCCAAGTGATTTTTTGATCCCTTTCTGTTGGTTTCTGTTGTGTGACTTCCCAGCAAGACACCTTCACCCCTGCAGTCAGGTTAAAGAAATCCAAAACTCCTCCTAGGCAAACACCCATGCAAATAAGCAGGTTTCATCTCTCAGGTGGCTTGTGTGAGTTGCTGAACTCCTCCTGCATCACCACAAACTCCATGGGTCATTAATTCAGGGGTTGATCCTGCACTTGGCCTGACCTGAATCTGGGTGGTGGTGGTTGCTGGGGCTCTTTGATGCTCCAAGTGTGACAGGCAGGTGTCAAATTAAATCTACACAGTAGCTTTAGACACAAAGGATGTCACCTGCAGCAAAAAGGTGATGGTGGCTCCATGCAAGGCTGGAAAAAATTGGCCAGGAGCCTCCAGCAGACCTTTGGTTCAGTGCTGGTCATGGCTGTGCTGGGGCTTGGGGAGGCTGTGGATGTCCCACATGAAAACCTGTGTGAAGATGCTGGACTTGGTGACCTGCTGAAGGTGGGATGGGGTTTTTTGGAAGAGGATAGGCTTGTCCCCAGGTCCCTGTGGCATTCTAGAGGGTGAGGGAGAGCAGTGGTCTGTACTGGGGGTGTACTGGTCATACTGGTGTGGCAGCAGGGAGTGGTGGGGAGCGCTGCCCTCCTCCTGCATCACTGGCACCCTGTGAATCAAACCCCTGGGAGAGGCAGTCCAGCTGTGGAGGGGGAGCTGCCTGGAGGAGGAGGGAGGAGGAGGAAGAGGGCAGCCTTCCTCCTGCCCACCCTGCTGTGTCTCTCTTGCAGGCTCTCCAGGTGGCACGCCAGTTCCTGCTGCAGCAGGCCACGGGGCTGAGCTCCCCCAGCAGCAATGAGGGCAAGCAGCCAGCGGTGCAGGTGAGCTCCCCCCTCCCCAGGACACCTCTGTGTGCATGTGTGTGACCCCAGCACCCCTTGTTGGGGAGGGCTCAGCTCCAGAGGGATGCTGTGGGCAAGCACAGGTGAGGACACACATCACCTGCATCTTCCAAATGGTTAAAGCACACCAGGAGCACCCCCTCCCCCCCCCCCAAAGAGTTAAATCTCCTTGTAAACCTCTGGATATATCTTGGGGACTTCTTATTTGGCAGGGGGATGTTGTGATCCCTGTGGCTTGCTGATGTGGTGGGGAAGGGCTGGTAAGGACTGGGGAGAGAAGGTCACCTTGGGCCACCAGGGTATGTTGCCACCATACCCTGGGACAGCATTTTGGGTAGGGATGTGCAGAGTTTCCCAGCATTAAGGCACCCGAGGATTGATGCTGGATGCTGTGAGTGAGGTGCAGGGGCTGGGTAGGAGCCAGTCTTTTAGGGCAGGTCCTCCAGCATGGGACAGAGACCCATCTGGGGTAGGGGTTTTATGAACCTAGCAGGAAAAGGGAGCTTTGGGTGGGCATAGCACCCTTGGCTGGCATCCTGCTCCCATGGAGGGGGGTGGGGGACACACACAAATCCCTTTGCTTTCCTGCTGCCTGCCTGTGCTAAAGGAAAGGGGCAGAAGAGGGGTGTGAACCTGGAGAGAGGGAGAGGCAGAAAGAGGCAAAGCCCATGCAATGGAAAGTGACAATTTCAATGGCTGTGTGGAGGGGCTCTCCCTTCAGGCTAATTAAATTTATGGAGAACAGCAGGTTACCTTATTAGAGCCACGTGGGTTTAATTAACAAAGGCAAGTAATTAGCACAAGCACTCTCAGAGCTGGAGGTCTTGCTTATGCCAGGCTGAGCCAGTAAGGCAGCAGGAGGGTGGGAGAGCCAGGGCTGGACCATCACCAGCTCCTCTCCCAGCCTGGAGAGCTGAGGCATGGCTGAACCTCAGCTAGAAGTCCTGTCATGGTGCTGGCAGGACCAGGGTGGGCTCAGGGGAGCCTGGACTCCCCCCACCCACCCCTGCTGTCCCACCAGGTTGGGAAGCCACAGCTGGGTCCAAGCAGTGGGAATTAGTCAGGGTTTCTGTGGCATGAACAGGGAGCTTTTTCCAGCGGTGCTGGCAGGAAGGAAATGCAGTCACTGCATGGAAAATGTCTGTGAAGGACAAAGGCAGTGAGGGTGAAGTCAGATTCCGGTAAACTGGTGCCTTGCACCCTTCTGTAGGTGCATGCCCCTGCCTGCACCTCTCCTGCCTGCCTGTGCTTCTTCTCCTGCCTGTACCTCTTCTGCCTGTGCCTCTCCTGCTTACACTTCTCCTGCCCATGCTGCTTTTCCTGCCTGTGCTTCTCCTGCCCACACCTCTTGCCCTACCTGCCCTTCTCCTGCCCATCCCTTGCTGCTCTCCCTGCCTCTTCCCCAGCTGGGATGCACACACACTTCACTCACTCTCCACTCCCTTCCCTTCCCATTCCCCTTCTCTGCTGCTCCCTCTCCCCAGCCCATCTGGCCGGTGGCTTTGCAGAGTGAACTGGATCAGCTTTCCTTTCCCCTCCTCCCTTTTTTTTTCTTGTGTTGCAAAAGGACTTGTGAAAGTTGTAGACGTGAGTCAGAAATAGCTCATAACTCAGCAGCGACTGGCCTCTTCCTCCCCCCTTCCACCTCCCCCCTCCCCTCCCAGCCCAGCCGGCAGCTGGAGTGGGATCTGACCGAGGGGAGATAGAGGATTAAGCAGACTCCTTTGAAAGGAAGTTTATCTAACAGCAGTGGTGTGGATGAGACTGGCCAGGACGGCTGGAGGAGGAGAAAGAGAAAGGCTGGATCCCGGTGCAGCAGCTCCTGACTGGGGAAGGAGGGGGAATGAAACAGGACTGGGGGATTCATTGCAGTGTTTGGGAACTGGGGTGCCTTTGGGGTGCCAGCCTGGACCCTCCTGGGCTTTGCCTGTGGATGTGCAGCTGCACCACAGCCCACCCCCCCACCCTCCCAGTGTTTTCCACATTTCTTTGGTATTTTAGGCTGGGGGGAGAGGGATGGGAAGAAGCAGTTTCAGTGGTCTCCCCTCAGCTCCTGGCCCTCAAGTCCCAGGCAAAGTGAGCAGGAGGGTCCCAGCATCCCTGTGAATTCCACATGTCCTTGTGTTTGCCTCCTGCTGCTGGGGCCAGGACGTTTGTGGGGCAGGGAGCCAGCAGGAATATGAATGACAGTCAGCAACAGCATGCTCCTAAAAACAACCAAGGAGCTGCTGGGCTCAGGAGGGCTCTTGGGGTGGGTTTATTTTGGAGTAGGAAGCCTCTCTTCCCCACGAGTGCCTGGAGGAGGAGGTGTATGGAGAGTCTCAGAGCTGAGACCCAAATTACAGCTGCAGGTAAAAACGGTGCCAGAAAATCCCACCCGGAAACATTTCTGAGTAGTTTGGATTTCTCTTTGCAACTTTAAAACGATTAGAAACTTGGCAGATAGAAAAAGAAGTGGTGTCTTTGAGGGCTTTTGCTGGAGATACTCCTCTCCTCTGTGAGGCTGGTTGAGAGCAGTGGATCGTATCCCAGGATCTTCCTAGCATGGGGAGATGCTGCCGGTGTCCGGTAAATGCAACAGCACGAGGTGCTGGGGCATGGTTTTAGTGCTGGAGCATTTCAGCCTGCTGAATGATGGGGTCCCTTTGCCTGGAGCTGGGGCAACTTGCTGAGGTTCAAAAGGCTCTGGAATGGGAGAGGGGCTGAAGGGGAGAGGAGTTTGGAGCCAACTGCAGGGAAATTGCTTTTCTTTTGTCTGCTGCGGCGGGGAGGGCAGCGGAGCGGAAAAGTGTATTTTGTTGATTTGAAACTTGAGTGAAATGGGTAATGAAGACAGATCAATACCAGCCCTTCTGTGGTCCCTCTCCAGGAGAAAAAAACAATCCAGCAGCCTGTCGGTCTCCCCTTGCAGCATGCTGGATTTTTCCATTTGAACTTGTAGCACTGCTGTCAGTTCCTGCTCCCTTCCACCATGCTTCCCCTTTCTCCTACCTGGAACCCCCAAACTGTGCCAGCCCAGAGCCCCTGCCACCTCTGCCATCCCAATCCATCATCTCCTCCCAACAACAGCCTCTTGGACTAATGGGAGAGCAACAAGTCTCTTGTATCCCTGTGGATTGCATTGGTGTGATGAGCTCTGCCAGCACCTCGTGCCCATGGAGGAGATGTGGCTCCCCTAGAGACCCTACCCAGGTGATGCTTCACCCCGAGCTGAGGAGGGGGCTGCCAGGCAGCAAGAGCTCCAGCCCACCATCACCTCACCATCATGAGCATCTCCCAGACAGCTCCCTTCCAACTTTTAATGGTGCAATTAGTGCCTCCCTGGTGCTGACCAGGACCCAGGGGTTGATTTCTCCTTTCCTTTGCCTGCAGCTGAACATCAGAGGTTGGTTGTCCTCCATGCAGCTACACTGGTGCCCCCTCGCCTGCTCATCCCATGCTGATGCCCTCCTGCTATCCCCACCCAGGGCAGTTGCTCCTTTGGTGTTAAGGCTGTTGAAAGTGCTCCTAGAACTATAGACTTCTTGAGGTTGGAAAAGATCTCTAAGATGTTCAAGTCCAGCTGTCAACCCAACCCCACCATGCCACTAAACTTCGTTGCAAAGTGCCACATCAAGATGTTTTTTGAACCCCTCCAGGGATGGTGACTCCACCACTGCCCTGGGCTAATGCCTAACACCTCTTTCAGGGAAGAAATTGTTCCTAATATCCAACCTAAACCTCCCCTGGCAGTATAAAATAACCCTACAGCCTCAAAACCCAACCTGGCACACGCAGCTGGAGCTCCCTTACAGCTCTGGGTTTGGTTTCTCCTCTGACTCTGGGTAGATTTTGGTCCATCGTCTCTGTCCCATCTTGGTAGGGTCCAGATATGGTGTGGTGTGAGTGGAGGGTGAGTAGAGAGGTTGGGCAGTGTTTGTGTGGCCCTGTGCCACCCCATCAAGGCGTTTGTAACCAGAGCTGTGGTGACACTGCTGTTGAGTGGCATCACTGCATGGCCCCAGGCGTTCGAAGCTCTTGCAGATGTTCTGAGCCAGCTGAGTCTCAGAGCTCACCAGGGGATGCTGAGCACAGCATGGATGTGCCTCTGTCCTTGAGCTGGGCTCCAAGTGAAAGGTTTGCTCTCTCCCAGCTGCAGCAGGGAGAAGTGGGTGCTCTAGTGGAGATTTGTCCATTCCCTACTCCAAAAACCAGCAGACTCAAAGCTGCTTTTGGTGGTAGTTGTTTCCCCTGTTCTGTTCCTGGCTTCCCTCACTGACCTCCTTGACATGTTTCTGTTGGTTTGGGAGTTGAAAAAGGGTGTTTTTAAAACGAAAAGCAAAGCAGCACAAACATGGTTGCTGTTGTTTTTCACTGGGAGTTAAGACCTCAGGGTTAGACCAGTGAGAAGGATGTGCAGCACCTTGGGCTCTGCAGGAAGCATCAAGCACACCAAGTAGCTGGTGTGCACCCAGGATCTCACCAGGGAGAGGTTTGCTTGTCCAGGCATCCCCAAAGCTCCCCTCCTGGGTCAGCAAGGACAAGATTTGGGCTGGGACAGGAGCTTGGATGTGTGGTTTTAGGTGTGGACCTGGAGATGCTTCTTCCCATAGCAGTGGCAGCGTGTTGTCCCCGGGGACACGGCGTGGGTGAGTGAGGGCACAGCTGGGAGGTGAAGGTCACTGCAAAGATGCTTGGAGGCTGAGCAAACAATAGGCTTCTGGGGGATGTCCCAACTCCTGCTCTGTGCCAAGCTGACTGTCTTGGGAAGGTCAGAAGGGGGAAATCATCCCTCTTATGGTGATGAGAGAGCCAAGCCTGGCCACTGCACTCTGCCTTTCCTCCTGGCTGGGAGTTGCAGTCTGCTTCCCGTTAAAAAAAATAAATAAATAACTAAATAAACCCAAACCCACCCAAAAACTCTTGAGAAAAAATGGCAATAAAAGCCTCTCTCTCCCATCCTCCTGCCTCACACCCAGCCAAATCCTTGTCTGGCTCAGCCAGCTTTGGCAGAGGCTCTGTGTTGAGTTTCCCCTGTAATCCCCAGCTCGTTTTCCACCCGCTGCCGGATGAGGAGCCGAGTCCATCCCATCCTCTGGCACAGAGGGATTACAACAACCAGGACTGCTTGGAAAATCACCCCCTGGAGATCCTGCTCACTGGCTGGAGCCACAGAGCCCAGGCTTTCCGGGAGGCAGCCCGAGCTGTTAGTAAGCAGTTTTGTGGAGTGGCAGTCGGCCAAGGAATGAGTCAAAGTCTTCCTGAGTCGGTGTCTGGCAGATGCCAGCTCGTGACGCGACGTCGGCCAGGGACCAGCTGCTGCTGCTGCTGCTCCTGGGGCTGGGACCTGCTTCCTAAGGGATTTGCTGGGTGCTAAGGTGTCACTGGCATGTGAAGAGGGTCCCTGGCTGTTCTGGCGTCCAGGAAGGGATTGTGATGTTGGGTGGATGGGATGGAGAGGAGGCAAGTGGTGCTGCTAACCCTTTGTACCCTCCCATGCCGCTCTGTTCGGTGGCTTTTGGCTCTCGTGTGTGGTGTTGGTGGCTGTAACCACCTGCATCTCAGATTTGGAGGTGACCATTGCCCAAAGCCTCTCTGTTACCCAGGAATGCCAGGCTGGCCTCATCTCCAGCAGCAAAGAAACTTGCACACCCTTGGTCATGGTGTGGTAAGACTGAACCATTCTCCTTAGCATCCTGAGGGGTTCATGCGATGTTGTCCCCTCCCCATTAGCAGATCAGCTGCCAGCAGGTGCACTGTTTCCATCCCTCTCTTGTTTTCCTGGAGCAGAAGCTGTCACCATCCCCAAGAGAGGCAGCTGGGGCTGTCACCAGAGCCTGGGCTGGAGAGCCACAGCACCCTGCCTTGCTGCTCCACTCTGGGGTCAAGCCAGCTGCCAGCAGCAGCACCACAACCTTCTCAGCACCCTGCAATGGTGACGAATGGCTCCAGGAGGAGCAAAACTTGCTCTAAATGGGGATTTCCCCTTTACTAAAGAAAGCTTCTGCCCTTGCTGGAAACCTTAGCTGGGGGGGGGATGTTTTCCATACTAGGAGAAGTTGTCCATGTGGCTTTGGTGTCTGTTGGGGCTTGGGAAGATGACAAAGCCTGGATACCCACCCCAAGAGCTGTTGGAGGGTGTCCAAAGAAGGGTAACAAAGTTGGCAAAGGGTCTAGAGCACAAGTGTTGTGAGGAGGAGCTGAGGGAACTGGGCTTGGTTAGTCTGGAGAAGAGGAGGCTCAGGGGAGACCACCTCACTCTCTGCAACTCCCTGAGAGGAGGCTGGAGCCAGGTGGGGGTTGGCCTCTTCTCCCAGGTAAGAAGCAACAGGATGAGAGGAAATGCCTTCCAAGTTGCACCAGGGGAGGTTCAGATTAGATCTTAGGAAGAATTTCTTCCCTGAAAGGGTTATCAAGCAATGGCCCAGGCTGCCCAGGGAGGTGGTGGAATCATCAAAAACCATGTGGATGTGGTGCTTGGAGCCATGGTTTAGTGGTGAGCATGGCAGTGTTGGATGGATGGTTGGACTCAATGTTCTGAGAGGTCTTTTCCCACCCATAATGACTTCTATGAGCTGGCAGGGTTCACCCTATTCACACCTCACCCCTTGGCAAAGCCAGCACCAGTTCCCCATGGCAGCTCCACCTCTGAGCAGGGAAGAGGAAGAAGACAGGGGGGGAAAAAAAAAAGGCAAAAGAAAAAAAAACCAAAAAAGCCATTTAACACAGACAAAGGTTGTATGAAAATATAATTCTGCTTTTGTTAGCAGCCATCAAACTCTCCAAAAGCATGGCTTTTGTTTTCTTGTAAGGTTGTGAAAACCTCGTGTCGGATCGAGAGCTGGGGCCCTCTCGACTAATCGCCTCTCCTTTGTGTTTTTCGATTATAGGGGCAATTAGTGTTGTCAAAACCTCTGGCAATTCTCTTTGCTCTTGACAGGATGTCAGTCCGTTGGGCGAGAAATGGAAGGTGTTAGAACTCGCCGGTAATTAGGATGCCTCCCATTTGAAAATGCCAGCGAACGGCTCCGAGCCGTACGGCAGCGGTGGGGTGAGGGGGGGGGCGGCAGGGAGGCTGCTGGGCTTGAGAGAGGGGAGGGGGAGGGTGATGAGGAGGAGCAATTAATTAGGGGCTCTCATTCCGAGCACGTTGCCAGCTTGATGAATTGGCGAAGAGAAATTAGCAGGATGCTTAGCTCCTGGCCTGGTGGGTGCACAACCCTGCTCTGTTCTCCTCTTGTGGTCCTCAGCGAGCCTTCCTCCTGCCCAGATGTTCACTGAGGGCTTTGCACAGCTGGCTGCGAGCACCTGAGCACCCAAAGAGCCACTCCTAGGTGGTAGCACCTGAGCACCCAAAGAGCAGCTCCTAGGTGCAGGCTGCTAGCAGCTGAGCACCCAAAGAGCAGCTCCTAGCTGCTAGCAGTTGAGCACCCAAAGAGCAGCTCCTCTGTGGTGCTGCTGCCTTGTTGGGCTCTCCTGGCTCTCCAGCAGGTATTGGTGGGTGCTGGGGTCCTTGTAAGGCTTTGTAGCAGAGGAAAGAGAATAAGTTGAATAAATATAATAATAAGAGAATAAGTTGAATAAAGAATAATATGAGCAGCAGCTGAGGGAATTGGGCTTGGTTGGTCTGGAGAAAAGGAAGCTCAGGGGAGACCTTCTCACCCTCTGCAGCTCCCTGAGAGGAGGCTGGAGCCAGGTGGGGGTTGGGCTCTTCTCCTGGGTTACCAGTGATAGGACAAGAGGAAATGGCTTCCAGTTGCACCAGGGGAGGTTTAGATTGGAGACGAGGAAACATTTTTTCCCTGAAAGAGTTGTTAGGCATTGGCCCAGGCTGCCCAGGGCAGTGGTGGAGTCACCATCCCTGGAGGTGTTCAAAAAACATCTAGATGTGGTCCTTAGGGACATGGTTTAGTGGCATGGTGGTGCTAGGTTGATGGCTGGACTTAATGATCTTAGAGGTCTCTTCCAACCTTAATGATTCTGTGGTCCTGTATCCTCCTGAGCCTCTGCTGCTGGCTGAGCTGGTGCAGCCAAAGTGCCCCAGCAGCAGCCATTGGGTGTGAACATGCAGCAATTAATCAATAACTCTGAGATGAAGGTAGCTGGGGGGGGAAGTCACCAGCAACAAATGAAACTCATCCTGTTTGCAACACCTCTCTCCAGCAAAATGCTTGAGTAAACAGTTAAACCTTTGCAATCTCCCTTGAAGGTCAGCATGCTCCAGCCCAGCCAGGTGCCCACCGCTGACAGGAAGGACTGCACAGGGTCATCCCCAGGCTCCTGTCCCTGCTCTGTGTCCCACTGGGGTGGCAGAAGTGGGGGAGAGACAGCCCCCAAGGTGGGCAGCAGGTCCAGACTGAGGAGGCTGGGCATTGCTGGGGGTCTTGGGGAGGAAGATCTGGCAGGAAGCAGGCTCTCATTTGGACTTTGCTGGGTGCTCTGAAGCCGATTGCTTTGTTTCTCTGCCCCTTTGTTTCTGAGGTCCTGAGACTCTGAAGTGACAGGGTGAGAAGCTGTCTACTTTGGGTCAAAACTGGGTCCTTGTCTTGCACCAGGAGACTGGCTCAGGCTCTGCCACATCCCATGTGTTGAGGAGTTGCCTCCTCCTGAGGTTCCCTCAAAGAGCCCCAGGGTGCCAGGCAGGAGGTGGCTGGTGGCTCACCAGCTCTCCTGCTCCTGACCAGCAGTGGTCATCTGCTTTCCTAGGAAAAGGGTACCTCTGGGAAGAGTTCTTCAATTACAGCAGAGCCATTATTACCCTGCCCAGAGCCTTGGGAAGGGCTTTGAGCTGCTGGGATCAGCACAGGGCTGGGAGAAGGCAGCTCCTGATGGCCATGGTTGGGAAGGCAGCATTGCTCCACCTGGGCAGGGCTGGGATCCATCACTGACACCTTCTCCAGCGTCATGCCGTGGGGGTGTGGACCCATGTAATGATAACCAAAGGCAGGGGCTGGCAGGTTTTCTTAGCCCTCTCTCCACTTGGCATGGTAATTAGGTGAGTTACTGGTGTCAACTGGAGGTAAAGCTTTGATGTATCTATGGAAAACCTGGTAACCTCTTCCTCCGTGCCCTGCTTTGCAAAGTTGTTTGGGTGATCAGTATCTTCCTCACTTCCCTTGGTGTTTCCCCTCCCCTCTGCAATCTCTGGGACCCCAAGGGAAGGAGCAGTGCCCAGCACCTTTCCCATGCTTGCAGGAAGGGAGGGAGCTGTGGTTTGGAGCTGGCTGCCCGTGTGCTATGGCTCCTTTTGATGCCTGGTTCCTCCAGCTAAATTGCATGTAAAGAAGACCCTGCAGGCACAAAGCATCCTGCCTTCAGGATAAGGGGAGTTCATGGTTTAGGAAGCTTCACCCAGGTGCCAGAGGCACTGCAGAGCACCTCTGTCATCACCATGTCCTTGGTGGTGGCCTCAGCATGCCAGGACAGGCTGGTGGCCACAGGCTTCACCTGATGGTGACACAGGGATTGAGAGTGTGGGGAATACCTCAAGAGAGCCTGGGGTGTGGGGGCTGGGAGGCACTTGGAGTCTATCAGGGTCTGGGGATGGTTTTCCAGTGTTGGAATTGAGAGTGGTGACATGTCCTTTCTCTCCACAGGTCCCTGTGTCTGTGGCCATGATGTCCCCACAGATGATCACGCCCCAGCAGATGCAGCAGATCCTCTCCCCACCCCAGCTCCAGGCTCTCCTGCAGCAGCAGCAGGCAATAATGCTGCAACAGGTAACACTGGTGGTCCTGGGCTGGCTGTGTCTTGGCTGAATCCAGCCAAGCACTTTCCCACTGGTGTCCATGACTGCTGGAGCTTGCTGGGTACAGGCAGATGGGTCCTTTTCTCCTTGGGCTCATGTGTTCCCCTGTATTTCCCTGGGGATTCCCAGCACGTACAGCACCAAGGGATAAAAAGAGCTGCAGGTGCTAACAGTGCCAGCAAAGCTGGATGCTGCTGCCCCAGTCAGGGTCTGAAAGCCCAGAAAGGTCCTGTACAAGGGCTGGTTTGGGGCTCCTCAGCTTCCTGGGGAGAGAGTTGGGGTCATGGTGGATGCTGTTGGCTGCTGCCTGGGCTTTGGGGGAGGTCCTTGGGTCAAGCTCCAGACCTGAGTGTGTAGGTTTGCTTCTGATGACCCTGCTCAGCTTTTCTGTCAAATGGAAAAGGAACAGGGAGGGAAGAGAAAAGGAGAAGGGGGGGAAAAAAAACTCAACCAAAAACCCAACCAAACCTCAACCCCTGAAACAAAACAGGTCTGCTTGGGTAAACACCTCCTGCCACCGGGAGGGAGAGAGAGAAGGAGAAATCCCACAAGCATCCTCCACACCCTTCCTCCTGCCTCCAGTACCTGTTTACTCCAAACAGACTGATAAGGCTTCAAGGTTGGCCCCAGGGAAAGAACAAAGGGTAAACACTAGCCTGGGTGGGTCCTTCTCCCGAGCCTCTTTGGAGCCGGATAGAGAAACACGTTTGACTGCAAATTAAACAACCCAGGCCGGAATAGCTCACATTCTCCACCAGCAGAAAACCAAACATCACACCTCTCACCCCTGACCCAATGTTCCTGCAGCCTCGCTCGACCATGTTGCAGAGCCCTGGCTTTGATTGGCGCTCGGGTAAACACCAAGCCCCTTCCAAACCTGTTCACCGACAGAAAAAGCCAAGTTGCTGCTGTCAGCGCTGTCAGCCCGAAGCTGATAAAGGCTTCCCAGCGTCCAAAGGGGCATTCCTCAGCCCCTCCGCCGGGGGGTAGGGGGGTGCTACAGGATGGCTGGGGCTTGCTGACCTCCCCGTGCCTCTGCCTCCTTCCCTCACCCCTTCCCCCGCACCCAGCAAATCTATCACCAACAGTTTATTTAGGGGCTGAGTGGAGAGCTGGTGTCAATGCCAGAGCAGGTCCCAGTGCTGCTTCCTGCAGTCTTGGGACCTTCTTTGGTGGCTTGTAGCCAGGCTGGGGTGGTCTTCCCTCTTTAGTGGCCCAGCAAACCTCCCTGTTTTGAGTGGGGTGCTGCAAGGAGCTGGGTTTGCCTGTGCTTTCCCGTGGTGCCCATGAAGGGGGATGCAGGTCTGAGCCCCCAGCACTCGCAGGGTTGCAGTGGCCAGACCAAGGGCCACGGCTGCTCCTAGCCCCTTCCCAGTTCCTGTCTCACAACGGTTGCCCGGGGGAGTTGGGCTCCCACCATGCCAGAAATGGAGTTTCTCCAGTGCTGAAACACTGCATTATGTGCCAGAGCCCCTCTCAAAGGGCTCACCCACCTTCTGCTGTTCCATGTGCAAACCAACCCCTCATCCTCATCAGTGCAGCTGCAAAGTCCCTGGGATACACAGGAACGACTGAGCTGGGGAGGTTGTGACCCTCCTCCCTGGGGCCAGGCAAAGTGGAGTCTCCCAGAACAGCCAGTAGCAGGAAGCCAGAACAACCAGTTGGCATTAAACCAAACAGCAGGTTTGGCATTGGTGGTGTTGGGGATTTTACTGGCTCTGGGAATCCAGAGATCTTAGGAGCAGGTACCCAAGGTGTCTTCTGCAGCCATGACTCCTTTGGTGGGTTCTTTTCCTCTTATCCTGCAGCCAAGAGTCTACCCTGGCATGGCTGCGGCAAAGCCCAGTGGTAGGCAGGGAGATGTAAACAGGATATTCCTTGCTGCTAATCCAGGCTCCTCTCTCCCCTCCTTTCCCTCCCAGTTGCAGGAATACTACAAGAAGCAACAGGAGCAGCTTCACCTGCAGCTATTGACGCAGCAGCAAGCCGGAAAGCAGCAACCCAAAGAGGTGAGCTCACACAGATAGGTTCTGGGCCATCAGATCTGGCAGCAAATCAAAGAGGGACCAGCACAAAACAAGGTGTGCATGAATGCCAGCATCCAGGGCAGCTAGCTGGGAGCCAGCAGGGATGGAACATGGGGACATGCTGCTCCTGGGAGGTGCTGAGGTGGTCGGTCTGGGTCGTGTCAGGCTGTGTCTGGGAGTTGTTGTTGTTGTTCCTCCTCCTCCTTTCTGTCTGTGATCTGGCACATGCACCGAGTTGCGTCGTTCTCAGCGCCGTGTCCTTGTCAGCACATCTGGAAACTATGGGGAGGGTGTGGGGAGTGGGAATGGCAGGGAGTGTGGGATGGCAGCTCCAGCAGAGTCAGCAGACCCTCCCTGGCATGAAGGGGGGGGCCAGTCGTGGTCCCCTCAGTACAGAATGAGGGCTCTTCAAATCCTCCTTCGTGGGGGGCAGAGGAGGTTTGGCTCAGCCCTTGCTTGATGTGCTGGCACTGCCAGGCTCTTGGAATGGCCCAGGTTGGGCAGCCCAGTCCTGACTGAGCTGGCACAGCAGCACCCTGGCAAGTTAGGCAGGCAGGACTAGGCAAGTGGGAGCCCAAAGCAGGGCTTTTTCCTGCCAGGAAAGGCAGTTCTGCAAAACCCAAGTGCTGTGTGTAATAGCAGTGCCAGCAAAGGACTCTTCCAATGGGAGATGCTCAGGCAGGGGATGCTGTCAGATCCTCTCCCACTGTGACCAGTTTGGCAGCAGTGGGCCCTTCACTGGGAGGTGGTTGCATGGGGGAGAAGCATTTCTGCTGGTGTGATTGCATCAATCTGGTATAGCTGTCTTTACACAACAGGTTTTGCTGTCCTTTCCAGTAGTAACCTACTCCAAGGTGGTGTGGCTGTAGCAGCAGGGCTCAGTTTTTTGGGATGTGCCTGTGCACAGAGCTGGGGGTTGATCCTGAGAGCAGCAGACAGGCAGCACCACTCCCTCCCTTCCTTTTTTCTTACATATTCTTACCCCTCTCTCTCCCCAGATCAGTGCACGTGGTACTGTGTAGGGGAGCATTTTGCACTGTGTATCTGGCATCACTTCCCCCTCTGTTGGGCATCTTTCCTTGGGCTGGGACATGAAGCTGAGCCACTTGGTCCCCAGCCCTGGCTGAGTATCAGTAGCAAGCAGGGGAATGGGGTGTCAGGGGCTGTCCTTTGGAATCACTCCTGAAATCCAACCCCCTGATAGACACTCGGCAATTCTCAGCACTTCAAAACTCAGCTTCCTCTTGAGGAAGAAAGGTTTTAAGCCCAGACTGCACTTTGGGGAGAGGGAGGGGGGGATGCACAGCAACACACACACTGGTGCTGGAGGAATAGGGCAGCTTGAAGAGCTCAGAGTCAGGCCAGCACCCACTCGAGCCTTCAATAGGCTTTGACCCAGGCTTTCACTGCAGGGTGTCAGAGTATTTATGCAGCGTGTGCGGGGTCAGGCTTTATCAGAGCCATCTCCCAGGAGCTGGAGTAGCTCCTCATGCTCCAGGAATGGGGGAGGCATAAATCTGAGCTTCCTCAAGGACTTCTCCTCTTGGCTGTGGCAATGTTAGAGCGCAAGCAAGGAGCAGGGATATAATTAAGCTCTAACAAAGGGTTTGCTTAGCAGGCTCCTGCTCTGAAAAGCTCCTGTGAACTTTTAATTAAATGCTACAGAGGAGATGAGAAATTTATCCACTAAGAAAGTCTGGAGTGGCCAGCAAGGTGAGGGGGGGAAGGGGCATTAGGTGCTGCTAAAGGGGTGAGTATCCAGCTCCTAGCGTATCCATGGCCAGGAAAAAGAGCAGAGGGGATGTCAGAGTGTTTGACCTCAGCTGGGTTTTGGAGGGTTGGCTTCACCCCATGAATTTGGGTGGCTGCTATTAATAAAGCAGCATGTGTGTCTGCTGGGAATGGCTGGGACACAGGGAATAGCTGACATGGCTGGGATGCCACACTGCAAGAGCAGCTCTTGGCTACTGTTGGCTCCAGCATGGAAATCCATGGTAGAATTTAATTCTGGCCCCACTGGAAGGTTTGTAAACCTGCCCCAGTGCCTTCTGCTTCCTCTCTGCCTCAGTTCAAGGACTTGCCTCGGTGGAATTGTGAGTCAGCAGCAAGTCTGCAAGTGTGGAGTGGGAGCAGCAGGTGGGAATGGGGAAGGTGCTGGGAGTGGGTGGCAGCATCTCATGGAGAAGAGGCTTAGATCTCCTCAGGAGGAGCAGCGAGCTGGAGGTGTGTTGTGTCCTTCCCCAGGGAAGGGGAGAGCAGGAAAAGAGAGAGTGTGGAGAATGGAACCGTGTCGGAAGCGGCTGTTGGCAGCATCCTGTCCTGGAGGATGCAAGGGGTGCTCTGTGGCCCCGGTGCTTGGGGGTGTGAGGAAGGGGCCCAGCATGACCACACAGCCATGCATCCCACCAGGATAGGGCTGAGCTGCAGCCCAGCCCCATCTCAGAGCATTTTCTTGTGTTGGGGTGTAAGGGTGAACCCCTAGCAGCATCCTAGGCCCAGGGCTGGGAGGGCTGCTGTTGTGGCACATAGCTGGGAAGGCTCTGGGCAGCACCCTCCTGCCCTTCACAGCAAGAGGCAGCAAAGCCAGTGTCTGCCATCCCCCTCTTTCTCCAGCTCCTTTGCCTCTCCAAGCCCAGCAGAGACCCCAGTATCCCTTAGGCACAAGGCCACTAGGTCTCTGTGTGCCCCAGAGCTGCTGGAGAAGGGGGAAGGATGATCCCTCTCCTGAATCTAGCTGGGCCAGGGAGGGGGTTGGAGGAGAAAGGGGGAGGGGGGAGGGAGCTGCTTGCCACCTAACCTCGGTGTCAGCTTAATGAACTGCTCCTGTCAGTCCCCCATGTCACGCTGAAACTCCTCCTGATGTGCTCATAAATCAAAGTGACGGCAGCTCTTACCCCCGGAGCTGCACCCAGTCAGCTGCGGCTAATGTACGGCGAGCGCAGGCGAAGCTCTGCCCCCCGAGCCCCCACACTGGGATAGGAGCTGCTGGGACTGGGCTGGGGGATGTGAGGGTCAAATGCGAGGTCCAGCCCTAACACAGAGTGAGCTCCTCCAGTAGGTGCTGAGGGATCACCTCTGGGAGGGACTCGGCCAGCTTGGAGCTTGCCTAGTGGAGAGGAGCTGAGCGAAGCTTGTGGGGTGGTGGCCAAGGAGAGAGGATTTTGGTAAGGCTGGGGCTGAAATTCAGGCTCTCCCCACCCTGCCTTCTCCAGGGCAACACTCCTGACTTGGAGTCCCCCTGTGCTGGTGGGTGGGTGCACCTCTTGACCCATCACAGTGCAAAGTGCCTCCACTCAGGAGTGCAGCAAGACTGGGGAGGAAAACATCTTGGCATGGGCTTGGCCAGTGTGCTCGGTGTGCTCTGCTCTGCTCTGCTGAGAGCACTTCTCTGGTCAGGATAATGGATCACAGACTCAGAGAATCATTAAGGTTGGAAGAGACCTCTAAGATCAGCAAGTCCAACCATCAACTTAGCACCCCCATGCCACTAAACCATGTCCCTAAGGACCACATCTAGATGTTTTTTAAACCCCTCCAGGGATGGTGACTCCACCACTGCCCTGGGCAGCCTGGGCCAATGCCTAACCACTCTTTCAGGGAAGAAATTGTTCCTAATATCCAATCTAAACCTCTCCTGGTGCAGCTTGAAGCCATTTCCTCTTTTCCTAGCACTAGTAACCCGAGAGAAGGGACCAACCCCCACCCGGCTCCAGCCTCCTCTCAGGGAGTTGCAGAGAGTGAGAAGGTCTCCCCTGAGCCTCCTCTTCTCCAGACTAACCAAGCCCAGTTCCCTCAGCTGCTCCTCACAAGACTTACTCTCCAGAGTAAGCTGGGGCTGGGGCTGGGGCTGGTGCTGGTCAGCAGAGCACATCCAGCTCCTGCTGCCTGCCAGCCTGGCTCCTCACAACCTGCAAACAATGTCTGCACAAACAGAGGGGTTCAAGGGGTTATGGAGATGCCTGCCCTGCTAATGAGGCTGGGCAGGCCTGGGGCAGCTCCCCTCTCGTGGCCAGCTCGGATTAGCAGCTGCCTGTCCCCAGTCCTAATTGAATTCTCTCCCCTTCAGTTAATTCTCATGGATTTCTTGGTGCCTCCCCAGGGTCCTGTCCTGCCTAACTAGTTTAGGGCTGGCTACATCCCTCAGAGTGTGGCTGGCTCCTGGGGATGGGTGGGAGAGTTGCCTACCTGAGGGGTGCTAATGACTGGGATGGAGGAAACTGTAGTGGTGCTGGGCATCTGCTCCCCTGCAGACAGTTGTCTTCTGCCTCCCACCAAAAAGGGGCTCATAATGGTCATTTGGAGACTGTTTCCCTGCTTAAAGGAGGGTCCTGTGCATCCAGGATCCCTTTTGGGTGCTGGGAGCCCACTTTCCATCGGTGATGCTCAGTGTCCATGGAACCTTGTCCTCCCCCCAACCCTGTAGGACCCCACAGCTGGGGTTGGGGTGTTCATCTACCTCACAGGCAGAGCTGGATCTCTGCTCTGAGCTCTGCTCACTCCCTTTCTTTTCCAGTGCCTTATTTTTCCCGTCCCCTTTCCTTTCCTTCCCCTCCTCTTCCGATAGATCAAAGCCTCCGTCCGGCTCGGCCGCAAGCTGAGCATGCACAGCAAGCCTAGGAGCAGGACAGAGGCACTCAGAGCCACGGTGCCACCACCACAGGCATCCCTCAGTGCTGCTGCCAGGCACATTGCCCTCCCCTGCGAGCTTTCTGCTGCAAGGCTTGGAAATAACAGGCTTTGATTTCTCCCTTTTGTCTCCTGGCAGCCGTTAGGGAACAAGCAGCTGGCCTTCCAGCAGCAGCTCCTGCAGATGCAGCAGCTCCAGCAGCAGCACCTGTTAAACCTGCAGCGCCAAGGGCTGGTGAGCCTCCCACCAGGACAGGGCACCGTGCCTCTGCAGACCCTGCCCCAAGGTAAGGACCCCTATCTGGGCTGGGGAGGGGGCTGGAGCATTGCTTCTCTTAACGTGACCCTTGAAAGTTTGGGGCCTGATTGCATTCGTGGCCAGAGCAGCCTGGGAGAGGTTGAAGTGGGTTGTATGCAGGATTGGGTCCTCAACTTCCTTTTGCAGAGGGGTTTGGAGAGCCCAGGGCGTCCTTCCCTGCAGGACAGCTCTGTGGGACTCCTGGGGTGCTTGTTTGGGGCTTCCCAATGGAGCCATGCAGCTTCTCCTCCCTGGCTGTCGGCACAGAGGGATGTTCCCAGCTTTAGGTGATGATTTCCTGCTCTTTTCCAACCTAAATGGTTCTGTGATTCCATGATTTCCTGGTGACCAGTCTGCACTGGGCTGCCTGTGCTTTGGGGAGCTGAGCTGTGCTGGCTGGGCAGGGAGGAGCCCGTGGGGGTCCTGAGGCAGCCTGGTGAGTGGGTGCTAGTGGGTGCTGCTCCTCCTCCCTGCTGACAGCAGGTGCTTTCTCCCCATGCTCTAGCTGTGTGCCCCTCAGACCTCCAGCAGCTCTGGAAGGAGGTCACAGCTGCCCAGCCTGTTGAGGACAGCATTAAGCAAGAAGGTCTTGACCTCACCACCAACACCTCCAACTCTACCTCGTTTTCGGCCGCCAAGGTCTCGCCTCCCATTTCCCATCACCCTCTGCCCAATGGACAGAGCACCATGCACACACCGAGAAGGGACAGGTAGAGCTGGCTCAGGCCCTGGGACCTTGTGGTTTTACCCTTGGAGAGGTGGAAGGGGCTGGGATCCATCACCTGTGGAACTGGCAGCAGGGTTGGGGACAGTTGGAGGGTTTGCTGCGGACATGGAGGACAGGAAGGCATCAGTGTGGGGTCACCTGTGGGTCCTTGAGGGCTGTCCCCATGCCCAGGAACACTGGAGCATCGTGACTGCCCCATCTGACAGTCCCTTTCCATCTCCTGCAGCTCTTCCCATGAAGAGACCCCTGGCTCCCACCCGCTCTACGGCCACGGAGAATGCAAGTGGCCTGGCTGCGAAACCCTCTGTGAGGACTTGGGACAGTTTGTCAAGTAAGTGCACCTCGTTTTGGGGGGAGATCTTCCCAGCAGAAAGGACAATCCATGCTCTCAGGCCAAAACAGCATGGAGCTGGCAGAGGGGGAGACCATGGAAATGGGTCCAGACACCCCAAAGTTTGTCTGTGTGGAGCCATACAATAGGAGATCACGCCCCAAGCCTTGCTGCTGGAGGAGAAGAGACCCCATGGAGTCAGGCAGGAGAGGGCAGGAGTGGGCAGCAGGGGAGGGGAGGTTGCTGCTCCCCTCCTGAGGATGAGGGGGGGAGGAAGCAGATGGCAGCGTGGCAGCCTGCTGACACTGCTTGTGGGCTCGGCGCTGACTGATTAACTCTGCTGTCGAAGAGCCCTCTGCTAGCGTCAGGGTCAAACAAATTGTTTTCACGCTTCGTCAGAGGTTTACTTAATTAGTTCATTTGCAATTAGATCTCTTTGTAGCCAGGATTTTTAGCAAAGACATCAGAAGAAACTGACGGGCTGGCTTGCTTGCTTGCTTGCTTGCTTCTTCCTCCTCTCCCCCCTCCCTTCCCCAACCTCTCCGGCTCTGGCCTCGGCACAGCGACACCGACACGCACTTCGCTCTCCATCGGGGAGATTTGGGGGTGGGGGGGGAGGTTCCAAACTGATCCCATCCCCTGCCATGCACTCTGGCCTGCTTCTGGTGGGAGCATCCCTCAGACCACACCAACCTCCTCGTTCTTAGGGAAGGAGCTGTGCAGAAAGGTCTTGTACAGGAGGATGAGGAGGAGCAAAGGTAGCCTGAGGAGGCTGGAGGAGCGTTGCCTGGTGAGGATGGAGTGAGCAAATGAGTCAGGCTCCTGCATCCTCCTTCCTCTGCCTCTGACTCATGGAGTGAACCTAGATAAGGTATCTCCTCCTGCCTCTCAGGGCATGTTTACATGGCATGGGGCAGATGAGCAAGCTCTGGTTTGGAAGCTGGATGTAGATCATGGTGCCAGGAGAGCCTTGCTGTGCCAACTGGGTCCCTGCATCCCTGCCACCTTCAGCACACCTAGTGCTTGCAGGAGTGAGCTTCCCTAGGGACAGCCTCCCTGACAGCACTAGTGAAGGGTTTTGTCCTCTCTTTGCCACTGGGAGTGTCTGTCAAGGTAGGGGACAGAGAGATGGAAAGCTTCCAGCTCCCAGAGGCTGAGCCCAGCTGAAGCATGGACCTTGCACTGGTGTTGAGTCTCCTCTGAGCTTCACCTCCATGGGATATCTTGGAAGGCCACAGCATTGGGATGGAAAGGGGGCAAGTGTCCTTTGAGCAGCAGTTTCTAAAAGCCTGTGAGGGCTGGTGGGAGATGGCTCTGCTCCCACTCAGCACAGCCTAGGTTCTTGGTAGGTTTTTCCCTGGAGATCCAGACGTGCTCTTGGTCTGCTATGTGGGGAGAGGAGCTGGTGGCTGGGTCCAGCTGCAGCCCTGCAGCAGAGCAAGGCTGAGACACCCCTGAGGTTTGCTCACATATGGGCTTGGCAGCTGGTCCCAGTTACCTAACTTGTTTTTTGCAAGTTGGGGCTGGAAGTGTCTTGCAAACAGTCAGGTGAGACTCCTGACATCTTCTGTATCCAGAACAAGGGTAGCTACTCCTGAGGCACCTTCTCTTGAGATGTCTCAGCAGAAATATCTCCATCTTGGTCCTGGAGAGCCCTGTCCCATGGTCCTGGGACACTCAGAGTTGGATGCCACCATTCATGGTCTTCCTGGGGTGATGCTGGTATGGTTTGCCCTGCCACCCAGCATACACCCTTGACCTGTCCCACTCCTCTGGTGAGGACCCCCCTGGGTTTGCATCTGCCCCAGCAAGGACATGCAATGTCTTTGGGGCTGGGTTCATCCCCAGGCTGCTGCTTTGCTGGGTGTAGGGGTGAGGAACCCCCACTAAGGCAATGCTGGGATGTGTCCCTGGCTCTGCAGCAAGTGGTGTCCCCATCACTGGATGCTTGCCTCTGCTGGGAGCCCTTCCTCTCCCTGAGAAGAAGGGAGGGCAGCAAGGACCAAAGCTCCTTGTACTTCTTCAAGTGCCTTATAAACATAGGACATGAAAGCAGTAGGATGAGGAGCACCTTGGAAGTGTTACCTCCTGCCTTTGGGGCTTTCGTTCGAGGGTGTAAGTGCACCTCCATAATGCTGCCTTTGTCCTGGAAACCTGCTCCTCAGGTCCTCCTGGGCTTCTCCTGCCAGCAGCCTTCTCAAGGACTTTCCATCCACCAGTGGCTGCTCCTAAACACTTGCAGGCTGCCCTGGGCAGGGCTGGTTATCTACAGCCACCCTGCAGCTTGGATTCAGGGAGGAGGCACAGCCCAATTTGCTCAGCCACTTTTGTGCCTCAGTTTCCCTCCTGCTCATCACACTACTGGAGCATCCCTGATAGGGGCAGTGCCTGACAGGCATCTCTGGGTATTGCTGCAGGTCAGGGCTGGTCCTAGGTGTGGTCCTGGTGGAGGGGCCACGTTTTGGGCAGGTCTAGGCATAAACCTTCATGTTCTCCTCCCCAGACACCTCAATACAGAACATGCACTTGATGACCGAAGCACGGCCCAGTGTCGAGTCCAGATGCAAGTGGTACAGCAGCTGGAAATACAGGTGAGTCCAGCTCCAGCCTTGAAGGACAGGGGTTTAAAAAGCCATCTCCTTTCCAACTCTGCCCACCATCTCTTGCCTGCTCTCTGCAGGAGGAAATTAGCAAGCTTGGGAACCGTAGGGGGATAACCAACCACCCCAGGGGCTCATTTTAAGCATCCTTCCCCAAAATGCTGCCCTTGTGCTGTATCCTGGGGGTGATCAAGACCTGGGGGACACTCAAGCTGCTTCCCCCTCTGATCCCAGCATTGCTGCATGATTATGAAGGGACTGGAGGAAGGCACAAGCCATGCCTCCTTCCCAAAGTGTCCCTGTGGGTACCAGGAGATGGCACAGACCTGGAAGGCACATTCTGTCGGGGGGTGGGGAGCATGTGCCCACAAGCAGGACATGAGCTGTGCCCCAGTTCTCATGCCCTATTGTGCCACCCCAGTGAGAGGCACAGGTCTGCTGGGCAGTTTGGAAATCAGGCCACTTGATTTTGGTGGCTGAGCATGGTCTTTAGAGCCCAACTTCAGGATGCTATTTTTGGAAAGGCAGTTCTTCCCTGGTGCCTTTCTCAGCATCTCTGGCTCCCTGACATGTCGTGCGTAATTTGGCTAATGGAGAAAGGAGGTGGGGGGGGTTAAATGGGAAGAAAGAGAGGGTTTGCATCTTGGGGCTGGAAAGAGGAGGAAAGCAGGACCCTCTGGCAGAGGGTTGCTCACCAAAGACCCCCATGACAGTGTCTGGGTGCTCAGCGAGGGGCTGGGAGGAGCTCAGAGTGGTTTGTGCATGTCTGCGGGTACCATCATGGGAGATACCAGAGCCGGGAGGGCGTGGGCCATGAGATGCAGCAACCTTGGGGGCCTCCCCCCAGAGTTACAGTAACTGGGGGAGAGGGGCAAGTGGACAGCAAGATCCTCCCGGGTGAGGAGGCTGCAAAGCGAAGCCGTGTGCTTGCATCCTGCTCTCCAGCCCCTCGCTGCAGCCAGAGGTTGAAAGTAATTACTGGGGCTTAAAGAGGGAAGGGAAAGGAAGGGCGGGGATAATAAAGCTGAAAAGCGAGCAGAAAGCTGCATGTGCAGAGAGGAGAACCTGCCACTGGAGCTACCAATTATAAAGTTTTCAGCGTGGAGCTCCTGCTGTGCCGGCAGAGAGTGTCTGCATCACGAGGGGAGACCTGTCAGCTCTAATGAGCACCACGACAGCACGAAGGCATCCGAGCTGCTCCAAACTTGCAGCAAACTCCACTCTGGCTCCTGCCTTTAACTCCTTCCTCCCTCGACTCCTAGCTCCAGCCCCTGCCTAGGGAGGGGGGATTGGTTGGTGGGGAGCTGGCAGCATGCAAGGATGTGACCGAGCCCCTGAGCTTTGAAGGGTGGTGGAGGCAAGGGAAGGTGATGGGAAGGGAGTGAGTGTCAGATCCCATCGCCTCTGTTGGGCTCAAAATCTATCCTGGTGCCACAGTGAATATTTCACCCTTCTCCACACTGTGGGGAGGAAACAGGCAGGGGTGTGCAATTAAAGCAATGTTGCAGGATCTGGGTGGGTGGCTGGATGGACAGAGGGATGGCTGGACAGACAGGGGGATGGCTGGATGGACAGGTAGCTGCTGGGGAGCAGGAGGCAGCAGCAGCTGGAGGAGGGTAAAGGGGATGGGACCAGCTGGCACCAGAGCACCCAGAGAGGAGAGTGAGGGCTGCAGAACTGGGCTGTGCTGGTGGGTGGCTCCTTGAAGGTGTGAGGAATGTTTCTGTTTCACCGTAGATTCTTCATCTGGCTGCACCCACAGAGCTGGAGCAGCAGCAGCCCCTGTGCTCCCCGTGGTGTGCCGTGTAACGCTCCTGCAGAGCCACAGTCCTCTCAAGAGGTGGCTTCTCTGGGGATGCTGGGTGCTTCCTGCCCCCAGCCAGGATTAGGGCTACCAGGAGCAGCTCCTCCAGGCTGTGGGCACCTGCCTGGGTGACTGCCAGCACTGCCTGACTGTCTCCCTTCTGCTTCTTGCCTCCCACAGCTAGCAAAGGAGAGCGAGCGTCTCCAAGCAATGATGGCCCATCTTCACATGAGACCTTCAGAGCCAAAGCCTTTCAGCCAACCTGTAAGTGTGCATCCCCCTCCTGCCCTTATACATCCCTGAAGCCACTCTGCTCTCCTCCCTTTTCCCCTCCCTGCCCTGTGCATGGTCACCACAACCCTTCATAGCCCAGCTGGATGAGCTTCCCAGGGTGGGCATGCCCTGACCACCCTCTGGCACACGTAGCCTGGTCCTTTGTGCTGTTGCAAGGCATCAGGTGGGAGTGAAATGCAGCCTGCATCAGCGTGTTGAGCAGCTGCAGCAGCTCTGACATGTAGTGTAATGTATCATGTTTTGTGGGTGCATCCACATCCCATGGTTGTGTCCTTTCCTGAGGCTTCATCCCTATCCCATGGTTGTGTCCTGTCCTGAAGTTGCATCCCTATCCCATGGTTACATCCCTGTCCCGTGGTTGCATCCCCATACCACGGTTGTGTCCTGTCCTGAGGCTGCATCCCCATCCCATTGTTGTGTCCTATACTATGGTTGCATCCCCGCCCTGTGGCTGCATCCCATTCTGTGGGTGCATTGTCTCCTGTGGTTGCATCACAGTCCCACAGTTGCATCCTCTCCTGCAGTCACATCCCCATCCCATGGTTGCATCCTCTCCTGCAGTCACATCTCCATCCCNCCCATGGTTGCATCCTCACCTGCAGTCACATCCCCATCCCATGGCTGCATTCTCTCCTGCAGTCACATCCCCATCCCATGGTTGCATCCTCTCCTGCAGTCACATCTCCATCCCATGGTTGCATCCTCAGCTGCAGTCACATCCCCATCCCATGGCTGCATTCTCTCCTGTAGTCACATCCCCATCCCGAGGTTGCATCCTCTGCTGTGGTTGTGTCCCCATCCCATGGCTGCATCCTCTCCTGCAGTCACATCCCCATCCCATGGCTGCATCCTCTCCTGCAGTCACATCCCCATCCCATGGCTGCATCCTCTCCTGTAGTCACACCCCCATCCCACGGTTGCATCCTCTCCTGTGGTTGTGTCCCCATCCCACGGTTGCATCCTCTCCTGCAGTCACATCCCCATCCCATGGTTACATCCCATCTCTACCTATCCCCCCACGCCTCCCCCCCTGCAAGCCCTTCAACCCAGCTCAGCCCCAGGGAGCTGCCGCCGTCCCCTGCCTTTCCCGGTGCCTAAGCACTCATCCCTCACTCTGCCTCCTCTCTGTGCAGCTGAACCTGGTCTCCAGTGCCACCCTCTCCAAGAGCACTTCTGACACGTTCCCCGACGGTTTACCTCATCCCCCCACCTCGGCCACAGCCCCCATCACCCCCCTGCGGCAGGGTCCTTCTGTCATCAGCTCTTCCACTTTACACAGCGTGGGACCCATCCGCAGGAGAAACTCCGAGAAGTTCTGCACCCCAATCTCATCAGGTGAGCTCTGGCTGTGAGGCTTTGCTTACCCTCCATGGCCTGCTTCTCCAGGTCCTGACCTGAGTCCCTTCACCCTTCCCTCCTCCCCCATGTCTCATCCTCCCTCCAGAACTTGCACAGAATCACGAGTTCTACAAAAACGCCGACGTCCGACCACCCTTCACGTACGCCTCGCTCATCCGGCAGGTGAGTGGCTCCCTGGGCCCTTGGGGTTCAGCTCTGCACCCCCAGACCTGGGCAAAGCCAGCTTCTCCCCCACCTTCTGGGTCCTGGAGGAGCCCCTGTGCTCACCAAACCCCCCTTTTTGCCCCTTGTGCCTTGCCGTGGGATGGGTATCAGCCTCCTTGTGGGGGGCATCGTGAGTGCTGATGCTCAACAAACCCCCCTTTTTGCCCCTTGTGCCTTGCCGTGGGATGGGTATCAGCCTCCTTGTGGGGGGCATCGTGAGTGCTGATGCTCAACAAACCCCCCTTTTTGCCCCTTGTGCCTTGCCGTGGGATGGGTATCAGCCTCCTTGTGGGGGGCATCGTGAGTGCTGATGCTCTTGTCCCTTCTCTGGTGTCTCAGGCCATCCTGGAGACCCCTGACAGGCAGCTAACCTTGAATGAAATCTATAACTGGTTCACGCGGATGTTCGCCTACTTCCGGAGGAACACAGCTACCTGGAAGGTGAGAGCAGTCCTGCTCGGTGCTGTGGAGCTCACCCCATCCCATCCCCACTTAGAGATCACCCCATCCCACCTAGGAACATCTCATCCCCCCTGGGTTCACCCTATCCCAGCTGGGGCTCACCCCATCCTATCTAGGGTTTACCCCATCCCACCTAGGAGCACCCCATCCTGCCTAGGAACATCTCCTCCTGGAGATGAGCACTGTCCTTCTGCACTGGGCATTGGGGAGGCCACACCTTGAATCCTGGGGTCAGTTTTGGGCTCCTCACTCTAAGAAGGACACTGAGGTGCTGGAGTGTGTGCAGAGAAGGGCAAGGAAGGTGGGGAAGGGTCTAGAGCACAAGTGTTGTGGGGAGAAGCTGTGGGAACTGGGGTTGGTTAGCCTGGAGAAGAGGAGGGAGGCTCAGGGGAGACCTTCTCACTCTCTGCAACTCCCTGAAAGGATGTTGGAGCCAGGTAGGGGTTGGGCTCTTCTCCCAGGGAACAACCAACAGGATAAGAGGGAACAGCCTCAAGTTGCACCAGGGGAAGTTTAGGTTGGATATTAGAAAGTATTTCTTCCCTGCACAGGCTGCCCAGGGCAGTGATGGAGTCACCATCCCTGGAGGGGTTCAAAAGCCATGGAGCTGTGGTGCTGAGGGCCATGGTTTAGTGGTGACTTGGCAGTGTTGGGTTAATGGTTGGACTCAATGATCTTGGAGGTCCTTTCTAACCTTGATAATTCTATGATGTGGAAAGATTTTGGCACTGAGGAGCTCTGTGACACTGGCCTGGGCTGAGGGGGGTGAATTTTGGGGCAGCTTCTTGGGGCAGTGTGTGGGGGCTGAGGCTACTCCCAGCTTGGTTCTTTAGAAATAGAGACCTGAGAAAATGCATCTCAGAGGAATGAGAGATGGTTGTGAGAAATAGCAGTTACTGCCCTGACTAGAAAAGATTTATTTCTTGTTTACTACTGCATGTGTTTACTGGGACAGAGCTTCCTCCTGCTCTGGGCAGCAAGAGCTGAAGTGGCAGAGGGAAGCTACCACTGAAGATAAGTCAGAAGTGAGATGGAAGTGAGATGGAGCAGTTTAAAAGGGTTAAGGAGGAATTGGTTACTCTGGAGCTCAGGGCCCCCGTGTGTTGCTGCTGCAGACCAGAGCTCAATGCAGCAGAGCTTTGCTTCTCCGTAGCAAACTTTGAGTGAAAAAAAAAGGAGGTTTGGCTGTGAAGCAAGCTGGGTGGCCACTGGCTCATCCTGAGCATCCCACACCCGGATGGCAGTGGGAAGGAGCAGGACAAGAGCTATCAGAGGTGCCTGGGCTGTGGTTTTGGAGCTGGTCACAGCCCTGTGACAGTCTGGAGTGCCTCTCCCGGCACTGTGCAGCACTGCAGGCTGGGACCAGCACTGGCACCAGCACCCGTGGCCACCCCTGGGGTTGGGGAGAGGGTGAGGAGTGATGGGGAGCATTGGGGGCAGAGAGCCCACCACAGCTATCACTGCTCCCAGGACAGCATCTCACAGGAGATATCCAGGACAGCCCTTTCCCTACTCTGTGCCTCAGTTTCCCCACCTGTGGCATGAGATGATGGCAGGTGCCAATACCTGTTAGTAGTTGAAAGAAAGAAATGTTTGGGGTTTTCCTTTGTGGCTTCCCCAGACCCTCTGTTACCCAGAGGTAGAGTTGGTATCTTGGAGGGGCATCCCCCAGCCCTTCTGGTTCCCTTTTTGCTGCTCTTTATTATTCCCTGTTCCACCACCCAAAGTGATGGCAGGGGCTTAAAAAGAGGGAGGAGAGGATGGTTTGCTTCACAACTTGGAGTATCCAAGGCCAGGCTGCTTTGGGAGGAGAGGGAGATGCAGGAGAAAAAGAATGATGTATTTCTGCTCTTTGGAAAAGCTTTGTTTCTGCTGCAGCTTCTCCCTCATCTCCTGCTGTAGCTTTCCCCTGGGATGGGGCAGGGTGCCTGGGTGGGTACCCCAGCCCCATGGTGAGACAGAAGCTGTGGTATGGTGTGGGGAGCCCATAGGGAGACACCCCTATCCCCCTCAGCACGGCACAAGGAGCATAAAGCAAACATCATTAGAAAAGACAAAGATGAGAAGCAAACAGAGCAGCTAAGTCTGGCACTGAACAAATACTGTGCTGAAATACAAAAGCCACCTTAGGATGAGGCAGGGACCTCCCCCCTGGCACCAGGCAGGAAGGATTCCCATGCTGGGGGAAGAAGGGGATGGGTGGATCTCAGCTGACACCTCCTCCATGTCCTGGAACCAGCACCCCACCCAACACCCAGCCCTGGGGGTGAGGCATCCCAGGCTCTGGTGATGCTGAATGGCATCCTGCTCGGTGCCAGGATGTATTTTATCTCCACTTTTGCCTCTGCAAATACATTATCTGCTGGTGCCTGGAAGCAGGGAGGTGTCACAGGGGGACCTGGGCGCTGCTGAGTCTCCACGGGCAGGAAAGGTTTTGGCTTTGCCACGTTTCTTGCCTTGAATCAGGGCTTTGTTTGGGGGAGGAGTCCCCTGCATGCACAGGAAGGAGGAAGAGGAGTGTGAGGCAGGATCCTGCCCCGATGAGGGGAGGAGTTCCTATGTCTGCTGGCGTTCAAGGACCCAGCAGCAGGACCCAGCCCCCAGCTGCACTTCAGAGCCCTGAGCGCAGGCAGGGAGTGAGGTGTTCACAGATGGTGCAAGGACAGAGCCCGGGCCAGGGCCTCATCCTGCTCCCTTGCTGCCTTGGGAGAACAGTGGTGTCTGGGGTCCCCTTTGGATTTCCAGCTCCCTGGAATGTCTGTATGTTGTTGAGCACAGCCAGCCCCTCCTCTGGATGGGGTTTGAGGATGAGGGATGCTTCTGCCCCCAAGGGCAGGGTATGTCCCAAGTGGAGCATATCCCTTTGGATGAGAGTGGTGCTGGCACCAGGCTGGTACCCAGGGACTCGGCTCTGCACCACATCAAGCATCATCCAAGGGAGCCAGGCCAGCTGCTGACCAGCAGGTTCCTGGTGTGACCTGTGGGTTCCCAGTTCCCCCCCCAAAAAATATCCAACAACACCATATGTGCCTGAACCTCCTTCCCCAGGACCCAGCTCCTGTGAGCCAGAGTTTCCTCCTGGGGCTGGCAGTGCCCAACAGTGAGAGGAGCTGGAGATGGAGTCTTCCCATCCCTGCTGCCTGCCACCACCTGAGTCCCCACCCTGAGTCCCTGGGTCTTGGTGGGATCATCACAGCAGCACCAGGAATGATGGCACAGGCAGGGATGGTGGGGTGGGCAGAGGGCAGCAGCCAGAGGAGGGAGGGAGGAAGGGATGGATGGATGGAAGGAGGAAAGGATGGAGGGAGGGACTACAAGGGAGGAAGGGATGGGAGGATGGATGCAGGGATGAATGGATGGAGGAGATGATAGATGGAGGAAAGGATGGATGGAGGGAAAGAGGCAGCGATGGATGGGTGGATGGAAGGAAAGAAGGAGGGAGGGGAAAGAAGGAGGGAGGGGAAGGAAGGAGAAGGAATGGAAGGATAGAAGGAAGGAAAGAGGGAGGGAGGAGAAGGGATAGATGGATGTAAGGAAGAAAGGAAAGAGGGAGGGAGGAGAATGGATAGATGGAAGGAAGGAAGGAAAGAAGGAGGGAGGAGAAGGAATGGAAGGCTATAAGGAAGGAAAGAGGGAAGGAGGGAGGAGAAGGAATGGATGGATGGAGGGAGGGAGGGATGGATGAATGGCTGGATGGACAGACAGACTGACTGACCATGAGAGGAGTAGCCCAGCTTTGTTTGGTTTTATCCTTAAATTAGAAAGCCAAACAGGCACTGGTGCAATTTGAGGAGTTTCTGGGAACTCTTTTAACACTTCCCAGTGTGTGTATNCAGGGAGTAGGGGTTCAGTCCTTGTGTCTCTCCTTTTGCCTTGTTGTGTTGGCCAGCTCCTTTGTTTATCCAGCCCCAGGTCGACCTTTCAAATTGCTGTTAATGTTTTAGCGTAACGAATTAGGCTGCCATCACGAAGCAGGGCTGGAAATAAAAAAAAATAAAATAAAATAAAATAGAAAGGGGGGAAAAAAAAAAAAACCCACCCTCTGAGGCCAACTTCCTGAAATTGGGGTCATTCTCATTTGCAAGGCAGAGAATCTGAGAACCTTAATGCAAGGAAATTTATTCAAAGGCAGAGCCCCGGCGTGATTAGGCCCTTTGTAATTATAGCTCGGAGAGATTCCACTCCAGCCTCCTGCCTCCCTCATGGATTAGCAAGTGAGTCGGAAAAATACACAGGATTTAATTAGAGGCAAATTAAAATTGGTAATGAAATAGGGGCAGTAGCAAATGGCAGGGAGTTGGAAGGGGAAAAGGGAGCTGGTATCTCTCGGGGCTGCGCTGTCTGCCTACGTGTGTGTCTCTTTATTTTACATTTAGAAATGTAAAGATGGTCGATGTAAAGAAGAAAGGGAGGGAAAGGACCAAAAACGGGAGGGGGAGAAGGGGCAAAGAAAAAGAAGAGGAAAGATTAGCTGGCTTTGCCAAGCCGTCACCAAGTCAGCTGCAGCGAGGAGAAGGTGGCTCTGCGCCCAGGTCCGTGCTGGGGTGACTTGTCCCACACTGTCCTCAGCATCTGGCCAAGCCCCACAAAACTGGGTCGTGTCCCTTCTGTGGTTTTGGGGCTCAACTCCTAAAGCCTCTGGATGCTGATGGGGTGAGCCAGTGCTTGCAGCATCCCAGGGTGGCTTTTGAAGAGCATCTGGCTGTAGACGAGCTGAGCGTGACCAGGACAGCCCAGAACCATGGGGACCTGCATGGAGGGGCTGGTTGAGGAAGAGGATGGGGAAGAAGAGGAGGGCTCTGGGTGGTGAGGTGAGGTGAGGGCCAAGCTGCTGAACTCTTCCCTGCTTGCTCTTGCCCACAGAACGCTGTCCGCCACAACCTGAGCCTGCACAAGTGCTTCGTGCGCGTGGAGAACGTCAAGGGAGCCGTCTGGACCGTGGACGAGCACGAGTACCAAAAGAGAAGGCCACCAAAGATGACAGGGTGGGTCCTCCTTTCCCTTGGGAGCCAAGCTTGGACCCATCTCTGCTGCCAAACCCTTCCCCCAGTCCCCAGGCCAGGAGCACTCAGCCATGCATCCTTCTGTTCTCTCTTTCTGCAGGAGTCCAACTTTAGTCAAAAACATGATTTCAGGACTCGGTTATGGAGCACTTAATGCAAGTTATCAGGTAAGGAGCCAGCCCCAGCCCTAGCAGAGCTGCAGGAGCAAGGAGCCAGCCCCAGCCCTGGCAGGGGGGCTGCAGGAGCACTGAACCGTCACTGTTTGTCATCCTGGTTTCTCATCCTCTGTGCTTCAAGCTGCTGCCACTTTTGTGTTGCAGGCTGCGCTGGCAGAGAGCAGCTTCCCTCTGCTCAACAGCCCCACCATGATCAACACCAGCTCAGCCAGTGGCATGCTGCACGTGGGCCACGACGACGTGAGCAGCACCGTGGAGCAGGTCAACAGCAACGGCAGCAACAGCCCACGCCTGTCCCCACAGCAGTACAGGTCAGCCCGGACCCAGGGGCAAGGGGATGAGGGATGGTGCTGGTTGGGTGTTCCTGGGCTGCTGGAGGGTTTGGTGCTAAGGGAGGGGAGGTACTGGCAGGTAGTGGGAGCTGCTTGTTGCTTCCTGTGCCTCCTGTCCCCCAGATGAGAGGGGAGAGTTGGACCAAGAGCTTTGTGGGGTTGTGGCCAGTAGGAGCAGTTCCCTGAGGCTGAAGGCTTCCCTCCACACAGCCATCCAGTGCACGTGAAGGAGGAGCCAGCTGAGGCAGAGGACGATAGCAGACCTGTCTCGCTGATGGCCACCACCAACCAGAATGTGACGATTCCCGACGACAGGGACCTGGAGGAGGAGCTGCCGGTGGAAGACTTGTCCTAAGGACCCCTTCCTCCTCCCCACCGAGGGGCAAACCCTTCCCACCCACCCAGCTGGAGACCAAGCAACGGTTCCCACCTCCCCAAGGTGACCTTTGGCGTTTAACCTGGTTTTTAAAGGCACTTCCACAAAGCAAAGAGGTTTCCTTGGTTCAACGACCTGTTGCTGCCAGCGTGTCCCTCACGCTCCTCACTGCCCCGCGCTGCAGCCCCGGTGACTGACCGACCGACCCCTGCCATGGGGGAGACATCCCACCACACCAGAAGCAAAAACAAAAAACCTCCAAGAGCTGGACTTTTCCTCCCCTCCTCCCTTGGTTAGTGACTGGTGAACGAGGATGGTAGGCTCTCTCTGTCCGAAATGGTCCCTTCCTTCCTTCTCCCATCCATGGTGGGCACAGGGAAGGCATCTCCACCCCTGATACCCCTGTGGTGCTCTGCTGCCCGGTGATGCTCCAACCTCCTCCAGCGACCAGCCAGGGGAGGGAAGGTTGATGGCAGGAACCTGTTGTCATCTCTCCATCCCCCAGTGGGTTTTGCACTAGGAGGGATCATGGACCCTGCCCACGTGCTGCCTTCACCCAGCTTTGGGGCAAGAAACAGCAGAAATAGGAGCGAGTCCTCTGCCGTGGTCTGGATGTTGGGCTTGCACCATTGTCTCGCAGCTGGGGAAGGATGAGGACCAGCACAGCAGTGGGGCTGTGTCCCCTTTGCCTTGTCACCTCCAGCAGGTGTGTAACCTGCCTGTTTGGCCACCAGCCCCAAGCCCTTCCAGTTCCTACTGGTGGCACCCAGCAGCAGTGACCATCCCTGGCCAACCATCAGCGGTGGCAGCGAGGACATGCCTCCCTGCTTCCTTCTCAACACCAGCTGCAAGTGCTGACACATCTCCTAGCCCATGTGGGGATGGCTGGTGGTCCAACTTCAACTTCAGAGAAAGGCTCCTGGTCCCCTGTGTGCCCAGTTCCTCCTCCAAAGCCAGGGCAGGTTCTCCAAGGATAGGCAGTGGTGTGGGGAGGAGGCAGCATCCACCACCACCACCGAGCACCCACAGAGGAGCTGGTGTGGGCAGAGCCCTCCTTGGCCATCATCCTGCTGGTAGCCACACCAACCCCAGTGAAAGCCCATGGTGGCCAGACCTGGCTATGGCCAGTGAGCTGAGCTTTCATCTTTTCATTCTCCTTTTGTGTGTGTCCAGATGGGAAGATGCCAAAAGATGTCTAGAGACAGAAGGTTCGTAGTTCAGGTGAACAGATGGTATTAATGCCAAAAATAATAATAATAATAACGAGAACAACACAACCAAACACCCCTCTTCTCCCTGCTCTTTCTTTCTGTGGTGGTGATGTGGGTACCCAGCACCGGGCTCCTCCCAGCAGCAGCTGTGACCCTCCCCCCAGTGCCCTGTGGTGGCCTCAGGGAGCCAGCACGGTCCCCAGCAGGGCTGGGCTGACACTGGCTGTCCTGGCATGCAGTGGAGTCTTGGGGGACTTGCTGTGGGTACCCAGCACTCCTGAGCACTTCTCCATCACCAATGTACCTGGTACCCCCAGCTAAGATATGGGTGGTGGGGGCTGTGTCCCTGCCCCAGCACGTGGCCCTCAGCCCCGTGTTGAGGTCCTGGTGCCCCTGCTCCAAGAGCTGAGTTTTGGGTTGAAAATGCAACACACAACTGTGGGTCGTGGGAGGGATGGTGGTGATGATGCTTTGTCCCTCTGCATCACCTCAGTGACATCCCCAAGGGGCTCTTCTTCCCCCACCCCACCTCCAGGGATAGCCTGTAGCTTAGATCATCCTTTTTGCTGCCTGTTGCATCCTCAATACCCAGGGGGCTGCAGAGGTGGGAAGGGGATCCCTGTTTCCCCCCTTGCAGCCATCAGTGGGGTGCAGTGAATCCCTCCCAGCCTTCTGAAATGCTCCCTGTGCCACCCCAGCACCATCCAGGGGATGATGCTCCCTTGGGGAGCAGCAGCCACCCAGGGTAGGGGGAACAGCTCCGTGGGTCTGTTAACGGGGTTCACCAGCATGGCCCTTAGCTGGTGCTGCAGAGAGACCTTTTCCCTTCCCTGAACCTCCAGAAAATCCTGCCGAGCCACCCGTGGGTGGCCACCGTGGTGCTCACCATGCTGAGCCTTCGCTAGATGTCTCCACTCGCCTCCTCTTTCTCCCCTCGCTGAGCCTCAGCTCGCTCCCTCCCTGCTGCCAAACAGCCAGGCGAGGAGGCTGGCCAGACCACCAGCTTCCTCCAGCCTCTCCCCTTCTGCCTCTCACCACCACCAGCTCCCACCCAGGACACCAAAGACCCTGCCCGGGCTGGGGGGCACCGACCAAAGGCTTTGGTAGTGTGGGTGCAGCCCTCTCCCCTCTGCCTGCAAGGCAGCTGTGAAGCTGGAGGTGCTGAGTGTGTTCCTTCCACACCTGCTTTCCTCTCTTCCTTTTTTTCCCCCTTTTCTTCTTTTTTTCTTTTCTCCCTTTTCTTCTCTGCTTTTTTCCCTTTTCTCCTTTTTTCCCTTTTCTCCTTTTTCCCCTTTTTTCTCTTTTCCCCTTTTTTCTCTTTTCCCCTTTTTTCTCTTTCCCCTTTTTTCTCTTTCCCCTTTTTTCTCTTTCCCCTTTTTTTTCTCTTTCCCCTTTTTTCTCTTTCCCCTTTTTTCTCTTTCCCCTTTTTTCTCTTTCCCCTTTTTTCTCTTTTCCCCTTTTTTCCCCTTTTTCCTTCTTCCTTTTGTCTTTTTTCCTTTTTTCTTCTCTTTTATGTCTTTATTCTTTTTCTTTCTTTTCTCTTTTATTTTTTCCTTTTTCTTTCTTTCCTTCTTTGTCTTTTTTTTCCTCCTTTTCCTCCTCTTTTCCTCTGTTTGGATTTTAACTTATTGTTTGGAACATGCTTACAGCCACCCCACGTGGCTGTTGCTGGCTGCAGGCTGCTGTGTTGCATTGCTGCTGTTCTGGTACGAAGGATGGACAGGTTGGATGTTGGGGTGCAGCCCCTGACCCCCCTCCACTGCTGCTGTCATGTGGTTCTCCCTCCAGCCAGGATTTGGGGTTTGGGGTTCACACCTCCCCAGTGCTGGGCCAGTTGGATGCACTCTTAGGGCAGTGCCAGCACCTGGTGCCACCCCTCACGGACACCTCAGTGTCCCTGGGCTTGTCCTGGGATCAAGGTGGCTTTGTACTGGTCTGCTTTGTCCTTTCCATGTAGGGGAGGGTTTGCAGCCTGATGGGTGTGGGCATGGCTGTGCCATGGATGCTCAGGAGCTCCCATGGGTGCAGGGAGGACTGCCAGCCCTGGCTCCCACCCACTGCTGGGGGTCTGCTGCTGCTGGCTCCACCCCCACAGCCACAGGACCATGAGCTCTGTGTTGCTGCAGCCCCTTTCCCTGTTCCAGGAGGTGGGGGTTCACTAGCTGCTCTCCATCTTTTCTCTCCCTGAGACCTTTCCCCTCACCTTCCTCATGCTCTTCCAGTTTCATCTGGTAGCAGCTCTGCAACCTCCTGGGTTTTCCATATGGTTCAGCAAGACCCAAGGTGGTCCAGGCACAGAGCACACCCAGCATGGCCAATCCTCCAGCACCCACTGCACTTCCTGCTCCACCTAGGATTTATTGGGCTTGGAGCTTTTCCAGAGGTACAGACATCCCCAAAACACCTCCCAGGGCTGGGGTGAACCTTCAGATCCCTGTGAGTCCAACCAAAATCCCTGTACCCCACCACCCTCCACAAGAACACCCAGGCACCTTCCCTCTGCACCAGGTATTCCTAGAGGTCCTTAGCCACCATCCCAGCTCCAAAGAGTACTCTCTATATATATCATATAT